>CM062489.1:90927289-91082289 GCA_031479575.1 Coregonus ussuriensis | reverse complement strand
AGGGAGACTGAGATAGAGGTGGGGTGGAGTGGGACTGGGATAAAGGTGGGTGGAGGGGGACTGAGGTAGAGGTGGGGTGGAGTGGGACTGGGATAGAGGTGGGGTGGAGGGGGACTGGGATAGAGGTGGGTGGAGGGGGACTGAGGTAGAGGTGGGGTGGAGTGGGACTGGGATAGAGGTGGGGTGGAGGGGGACTGGGATAGAGGTGGGGTGGAGGGGGACTGGGATAGAGGTGGGGTGGAGTGGGACTGGGATAGAGGTGGGTGGAGGGGGACTGAGGTAGAGGTGGGGTGGAGTGAGACTGTGATAGAGGTGGGGTGGAGGGGGACTGGGATAGATGTGGTTTTGAGTGGGACTGGGATAGAGGTGGGGTGGAGTGGGACTGGGATAAAGGTGGGTGGAGTGGGACTGAGGTAGAGGTGGGGTGGAGTGGGACTGGGATAGAGGTGGGGTGGAGGGGGACTGGGATAGAGGTGGGTGGAGGGGGATGAGGTAGAGGTGGGGTGGAGTGGGACTGGGATAGAGGTGGGTGGAGGGGGACTGGGATAGAGGTGGGGTGGAGTGGGACTGGGATAGAGGTGGGGTGGAGGGGGACTGGGATAGAGGTGGGTGGAGGGGGATGAGGTAGAGGTGGGGTGGAGTGGGACTGGGATAGAGGTGGGTGGAGGGGGACTGGGATAGAGGTGGGTGGAGTGGGACTGAGGTAGAGGTGGGGTGGAGTGGGACTGGGATAGAGGTGGGGTGGAGGGGGACTGGGATAGAGGTGGGTGGAGGGGGATGAGGTAGAGGTGGGGTGGAGTGGGACTGGGATAGAGGTGGGTGGAGGGGGATGAGGTAGAGGTGGGGTGGAGTGAGACTGGGATAGAGGTGGGGTGGAGGTGGACTGGGATAGAGGAGGGTGGAGTGTGTGGAGGTTGAGGGGTTTAAAAAGTAAGGACATGTATTTCTATTCATGGTTTTAGGGCAGCCAGTGTGTTGAAAGCCTTTTCTTCAGGATTGAAAGGTATAAAGGTGTAAAGCCCCGAGGATTTATCCTCCATCATTATTTATAACAAACCTTCCTTCCTTTGTGCCCTCCTTCCCTCCCTCCTTCCCCCCTTCCCTCCTTCCCTCCTTCCTTCCTTCCTGTACTGCAGCAGTCGGTTGCCATAGCCCTCAGACCC
This sequence comes from Coregonus ussuriensis, assembly GCA_031479575.1. NCBI lineage: Eukaryota > Metazoa > Chordata > Actinopteri > Salmoniformes > Salmonidae > Coregonus > Coregonus ussuriensis. The sequence goes on along the minus strand of CM062489.1, from coordinate 91,081,126 downwards.
AATGACCAGTCAATGCACGAACACAGCGATATGGCTGTATTCAATTCACTTTAACAATTAATCAATACTGCTAGAGCCATGTTCCAGTTGATTATCATTCTAAATGTCCCTAATGGAGTTTCAAGGTGTAGAAACTACTGTCTATTTGACAGACTACAGAAACTATAGAGTTTATTCCAGACCGTTCCATGAAGGCAACAGAGAGAACAATGTGACCTGTACAACTTGTCTCTGTGTGTCACTGAGTCCTAGGGAGGATTCTGTTTCAGAACTCGTCAAGATAACAGAATTCACTTTTATCATGTTGCCAAATACATGTGTTACCTGTTCCATAGACGCTGTTCTCCCTAATGAATGGACAAAGATAAGGAAATAATTTGCCAGCCTGAGCCTGACCGTGTGTGTGTGTCTGTGTGTGCCTATATGTGTGTGTGTGTGCATGCGTGCGTGTGTGTGTGTGTGTGCACATGTGTGTGTGTGTGCATGCACAAGTGTGTGTGTTTTCACTGGGCTTGTCAAACTGTGTCAAACTGTGTCTAGGGGAGCAGTCAAACAACTGGACAACCTCTGAACATGTATTGGAAAAGGCAGTGGTAAGATATTATATATAATTTATTTGTGGCATGGTAAGATATTATATATACAGTGGGGAGAACAAGTATTTGATACACTACCGATTTTGCAGGTTTTCCTACTTACAAAGCATGTAGAGGTCTGTAATTATTATCATAGGTACACTTCAACTGTGAGAGACAGAATCAAAAACAAAAATCCAGAAAATCACATTGTATTATTTTTAAGTAATTAATTTGCATTTTATTGCATGACATAAGTATTTGATCACCTACCAACCAGTAAGAATTACGGCTCTCACGGACCTGTTAAATTTAATTTAAGAAGCCATCCTGTTCTCCACTCATTACCTATATTAACTGCACCTGTTTGAACTCGTTACCTGTATAAAAGACACCTGTCCACACACTCAATCAAACAGACACCGACCTCTCCACAATGGCCAAGACCAGAGAGCTGTGTAAGGACATCAGGGATAAAATTGTAGACCTGCACAATGTTGGGATGGGCTACAGGACAATAGGCAAGCAGCTTGGTGAGAAGGCAACAACTGTTGGCACAATTATTAGAAAATGGAAGAAGTTCAAGATGACGGTCAATCACCCTCAGTCTGGGGCTCCATGCAAGATCTCACCTTGTGGGGCATCAATGATCATGAGGAAAGTGAGGGATAAGCCCAGAACTACACGGCAGGACCTGGTCAATGCCCTGAAGAGAGCTGGGACCACAGTCTCAAAGAAAACCATTAGTAACACACTACGCCGTCATGGATTAAAAATCCTGCAGTGCACGCAAGGTCCCCCTGCTCAAGCCAGCGCAAGTCCAGGCCCGTCTGAAGTTTGCCAAGACCATCTGGATGATCCAGAGGAGGAATGGGAGAAGGTCATGTGGTCTGATGAGACAAAAATATAGCTTTTTGGTCTAAACTCCACTCGCCGTGTTTGGAGGAAGAAGAAAGATGAGTACAACCCCAAGAACACCATCCCAACCGTGAAGCATGGAGGTGGAAACATCATTCTTTGGGGATGCTTTTCTGCAAAGGGGACAGGACGACTGCACCGTATTGAGGGGAGGATGGATGGGGCCATGTATCGCGAGATCTTGACCAACAACCTCCTTCCCTCAGTAAGAGCATTGAAGATTGGTCATGGCTGGGTCTTCCAGCATGACAACGACCCGAAACACACAGCCAGGGCAACTAAGGAGTGGCTCCGTAAGAAGCATCTCAAGGTCCTGGAGTGGCCTAGCCAGTCTCCAGACCTGAACCCAATAGAAAATCTTTGGAGGGAGCTGAAAGTCCGTATTGCCCAGTGACAGCCCCGAAACCTGAAGGATCTGGAGAAGGTCTGTATGGAGGATTGGGCCAAAATCTCTGCTGCAGTGTGTGCAAACCTGGTCAAGATCTACAGGAAACGTATGATCTCTGTAATTGCAAACAAAGGTTTCTGTACCAAATATTAAGTTCTGCTTTTCTGATGTATCAAATACTTATGTAATGCAATAAAATGCTAATTAATTACTTAAAGTCATACAATGTGATTTTCTGGATTTTTGTTTTAGATTCCGTCTCTCACAGTTGAAGTGTACCTATGATACAAATTACAGACCTCTACATGCTTTGTAAGTAGGAAAACCTGCAAAATCGGCAGTGTATCAAATACTTGTTCTCCCCACTGTATATAAACATACAATACCAGTCAAAGGTTTGGACTCACCTTCTCATTCCAGGGTTTTTTCTTTATTTTTACTATTTTCTACATTGTAGAATAATAGTGAAGACATCAAAACTATGAAATAACACATATGGAATCATGCAGTAACCAAAAAAGTGTTAAACAAATCAACATATATTTGAGATTCTTCAAATAGCCACTCTTTGCCTTGACGACAGCTTTGCACACTCTTGGCATTCTCTCAACCAGCTTCATGAGGTAGTCACCTGGAATGCATTTCAATTAACAGTTGTGCCTTCTTAAAAGTTAATTTGTGGAATGTATTTCCTTCTTGATGTGTTTGAGCCAATCAGTTGTGTTGTGACAAGGTAGGGGGGGTATACAGAAGATAGCCCTATTTGGTAAAAGACCAAGTAAATATTATGGCAAGAACAGCTCAAATAAGCAAAGAGAAACGACAGTCCGTCATTGCTTTAATACATGAAGGTCAGTCAATACGGAACATTTCAAGAACTTTGAAAGTTTCTTCAAGTGCAGTCGCAAAAACCATCAAGCGCTATGATGAAACTGCCTCTCATGAGGATCGCCACAGGAATGGAAGACCCAGAGTTACCTCTTCTGCAGAGGATAAGCCCATTAGAGTTACAAGCCTCAGAAATTGCAGCTCAAATAAATGCTTCACAGAGTTCAAGTAACAGACACATCTCAAAATCAACTGTTCAGGCCTTCATGGTCTAATTAATAATAATACGCCATTTAGCAGACACTTTTATCCAAAGCGACTTACAGTCATGTGTGCATAAATGTTGATGTATGGGTGGTCCTGGGGATCGAACCCACTACCCTGGCGTTACAAGTGCCATGCTTTACCAATTGAGCTACAGAGGACCACTATTGCTGCAAAGAAACCACTACTAAAGGACATTAATAAGAAGAAGATACTTGCTATGGCCAAGAAACACGAGCAATGGACATTAGACCAGTGGAAATCTGTTGTTTGGTCTGATGAGTCCAAATGAGAGATTTTTGCTTCCAACCGCCATGTCTTTGTGAGACGCAGAGTAGGTGAACGGATGATCTCCGCATGTGTGGTTCCAACTGTGAAGCATGGAGAAGGAGGTGTGATGGTGTGGGGGTGCTTTGCTGGTGACACTGTCTGTGATTTATTTAGAATTCATGGCACACTTAACCAGCACGGCTACCACAACATTCTGCAGTTAGTGGGACTATAATTTGTTTTTCAACAGGACAATGACCCAAAACACACCTGCGGGCTGTATAAGGGCTATTTGACCAAGAAGGAGAGTGATGGAGTGCTGCATCAGATGACTTGGCCTCCACAATCACCCGACCTCAACCCAATTGAGATGGTTTGGGATGAGTTGGACCGCAGAGTAAAGAAAAAGCAGTCGACAAGTGCACAGCATATGTGGGAACTCCTTCAACACTGTTGGAAAAGCATTCCAGGTGACTACCTCATGAAGCTGGTTGAGAGAATGCCAAGAGTGTGCAAAGCTGTCATCAAGGCAAAGGGTGGCTACTTTGAAGAATCTCAAATATTAAACATATTTTGATTTGTTTAACACCTTTTTGGTTACTACATGATTCCATATGTGTTATTTCATAGTTTTGATTTCTTCACTATTATTCTACAATGTAGAAAATAGTAAAAAATAAAGAAAAACCCTTGAATGATTACTTATTTTCCACCATAATTTGCAAATAAATTCATTAAAAACCCTACAATGTGATTTTCTGGATTTCTTTTTCTAATTTTGTCTGTCATAGTTGACGTGTACCTATGATGAAAATTACAGGCCTCTCTCATGTTTTTAAGTGGGAGAACTTGCACAATTGGTGGCTGACTAAATACTTTTTTCCCCCACTGTATATAGGTATAGTGTGAGGTATATATAGGTATAGTGTGTAGTATATATAGGTATAGTTTGTATAGTATATATAAGTATAGTGTTTATAGTATATCGGTATAGTGTGTATAGTATATATAGGTATAGTGTGTATAGACAATAGTCTGGTAAACACCCTGTCTTTACATTGAGAGATGGACTGATTGAGTCTAGACAATGGTCTGGTAAACACCCTGCCTTTTCATTGAGAGATGGACAGATTGAGACCACACCATGACACACTTGACACATTCTCGGAATAGCTACGAAAACCACATATAAACATGATCACTCCTGCATTGAGAATCTTCTATGCCATCTAAAGAACAGACTGAACAAAACAACCCACTAAACCCTCTCCCAATTTGCACATTCATAGAGGAATAATGAAGTAAAAACAAAGTGTTTTCCCTCTGTAGTGTGAATATTATTTAGCTTTTGAACAGAGTCTTGGCGGTGGTTATTACTGTGAGAAGGCCAGGCAGGTAATGTTTCAGAATAATGCATGGTAATGTATATATCAGCACTCCTGAGAAAAAGCTTAATGTGGTCAGTCAGCTGGAAAACACGGAGAGGAGAGGAGGACCACTTCTACTTCTCTATATTATAATATTATCAGATAATATAGCTCCACTCTTTCCTCTTGACTTTGTTTTTCAAAGTCTAAAGACTGGCCTTATCAGTCAACCTACGATCACACATAATCACAATAAACCTCCTCAGTCAACCTACCATCACACAGAATCACAATAAACCTTTCTCAGTGTCAACGCGTGCTGTAGGTGGGTGCAGTGGTGGAATCAAACGCAGGACACAGACGGATAATCCAACAGACTTTAGTGATCGCCAAACACGGCAATAGGTCCACTCTTGCCCGAAGGCGAAATACGCACGAAGGCGAACGAAACAAAAGCGCACAAACAGGTGCGTAAATACTCCAACAGTGGAGGGAAGCTCAACCGAGCGAAATACAGGAAACACGCCCGATACACGACTGACAAAAATCAATAACACACAACACTAGACAAACACAACGAGAAACTTATAGAACACTAATTAGGCTTAAACAAGAACAGGTGTGACCACAAACAGACAAAAGCAAACGAACATGAAACATACAACGGTGGCAGCTAGTATTCCGGAGACAACGAACGCCGAAGCCTGCCCGAACAAGGTAGAGAGGCAGCCTCGGCCGAAACCGTGACAGTACCCCCCCCTTGACGCGCGGCTCCAGACGTGCGCCGACTCCGGCCTCGGGGACGACCCGGAGGACGCGGAGCAGGGTGCGTCGGGTGCCCACGATGGAATTCCGTCAGGAGAGACGGGTCCAAGATGTCTCTCCTCGGCACCCAGCACCGCTCCTCCGGACCGTACCCCTCCCACTCCACTAGATACTGGAGACCCCCCATCCGACGTCTCGAATCCAAGATGGACCTCACAGTGTACACCGGTGCCCCCTCGATGTCCAATGGGGGCGGAGGAGTCTCCCTGATCTCACTTTCTTGGAGTGGGCCAGCTACCACCGGCCTGAGAAGGGACACATGGAACGAGGGGTTAATACTTTTATATTCAACAGGCAGTTGTAATTTGTAACACACCTCGTTCAACCTTCCCAGGACTTTAAATGGCCCTACAAACCGCCGACCCAGTTTCCGACAGGGCAGGCGGAGGGGCAGGTTTCTGGTAGAGAGCCAGACTCGATCACCAGGTGCGTACACCGGTCCCTCACTGCGGTGGAGATCGGCGCTCGCCTTATGACGTCGGAGGGCCCGCTGCAGGTGGACGTGTGCAGCGTTCCATGTCTCCTCCGAGCGCCGCGCCCACTCATCCACCGCAGGAGCCTCGATCTGGCTCTGCTGCCAAGGTGCCAGAACCGGCTGGTAACCTAGCACACATTGAAAAGGGGTTAGGTTAGTGGAGGAATGGCGTAGGGAATTCTGGGCCATCTCGGCCCAGGGAACGTACCTTGCCCACTCCTCCGGCCGGTCCTGGCAGTATGTTCTAAGAAACCTACCCACATCCTGGTTCACGCGTTCCACCTGCCCATTACTCTCCGGGTGGTAACCCGAGGTGAGGCTCACCGAGACCCCCAACCGCTCCATAAAGGCTCTCCAGACCCTGGAGGTAAATTGGGGACCCCGATCAGACACAATATCCTCGGGTACCCCGTAGTGCCGGAACACATGGGTGAATAGTGCTTCGGCGGTTTGCAGGGCAGTAGGAAGGCCCGGCATGGGGAGCAAATGACAGGCCTTAGAAAACCGGTCCACAACGACCAGTATAGTGGTGTTCCCCTGTGAAGGAGGAAGGTCAGTAATGAAATCCACCGAGAGGTGAGACCATGGTCGTTGTGGAACGGGCAGGGGTAGTAACTTACCCCTAGGCAGATGTCTAGGCGCCTTACACTGGGCGCACACCGAGCAGGAGGAAACATAAACCCTCACATCCTTCGCCAACGTGGGCCACCAGTACTTGGCACTAAGACAGTGCACTGTCCGGCCGATACCAGGATGTCCAGAGGAGGGTGACGTGTGAGCCCAATAGATCAATCGATCCCGAACCTCGAGCGGAACGTACTTCCGACCCTCAGGGCATTGCGGTGGACTAGGGTCGGTGCGTAACGCCCGCTCGAGCTCAGCATCGACCTCCCACACTACCGGTGCCACCAGACACGACTCCGGCAGTATGGGAGTGGGCTCCACGGACCTCTCCTCCGTGTCATACCGCCGAGACAGCGCATCTGCCTTACCGTTCTGTGACCCAGGGATGTACGTGATCTTAAATGTAAACCTGGTCAAGAACATATTCCATCTTGCCTGGCGAGGGTTCAGCCTCCTCGCTGCCCGGATGTACTCCAGGTTACGGTGGTCCGTCAAAATGAGGAAAGGGTGTTGAGCCCCCTCAAGCCAGTGCCTCCACACCTTTAGGGCCTGTACCACGGCTAACAGCTCCCTGTCCCCTACGTCATAGTTCCGCTCCGCCGGACTGAGCTTCTTAGAATAAAAAGCACAGGGGCGGAGTTTAGGTGGCGCGCCAGACCGTTGTGAAAGCACGGCTCCTGGACCGGCCTCTGACGCGTCCACCTCTACCTGGAACGGCAAAGAGGGATCCGGATGCGCCAGCACCGGGGCCGAGGTAAACAGGTCCTTCAGCCTCCCAAACGCCCTGTCCGCCTCGGCCGACCACTGCAGACGCACCGGACCCCCCTTCAAAAGAGACGTGATGGGAGCTGCCACCTGTCCAAAACCCCGGATAAACCTCCTGTAGTAATTTGCAAACCCCAAAAACTGCTGCACCTCCTTCACAGTGGTTGGTGTTTGCCAATTACGCACGGCCGACACCCGGTCTACCTCCATCTTCACCCCTGACGCAGACAACTGATACCCCAAAAAGGAGACTGACTCCTGGAAAAACAGACACTTCTCTGCCTTAACATACAGGTCGTGCTCCACCAGCCTCCGCAACACTCGGCGCACCAGGGCCACATGCTCGACACGGGTAGGCGAGTACACGAGAATGTCATCTATGTACACAACCACCCCCTGCCCCTGCATGTCCCTGAAGATCTCATCCACGAATGATTGGAAAACTGACGGAGCGTTCATCAACCCGTATGGCATGACCAGATACTCGTAATGGCCCGAGGTGGTACTAAAGGCTGTCTTCCATTCATCGCCCTCCCTGATGCGCACCAAGTTGTACGCGCTCCTGAGATCTAATTTAGTGAAGAAGCGCGCCCCATGCAATGACTCAGTCATGGTCACAATCAGCGGGAGTGGATAACTGTACTTCACCGTAATCTGATTGAGACCACGGTAATCAATGCACGGGCGCAAACCACCATCCTTCTTCTTCACAAAAAAGAAACTCGAGGACGCAGGGGAAGTGGAAGGCCGTATGTATCCTTGTCTCAGAGATTCGTCTATGTAGGTCTCCATAGCTTTTTTCTCCTCTTGAGACAGAGGATACACATGGCTCCGTGGGAGCGCAGCTCCTGCCTGGAGGTCTATCGCACAATCTCCCTGCCTATGGGGCGGCAACTGCGTCGCCCTCGACTTACTAAACGCAATAGCCAAATCCCCATACTCAGGGGGAACGTGCAATGCGGGCACCTGGTTTGGACTCTCCACCGAGGTAGCCCCTACGGAAACGCCTAAACATCTACCCACACACTGGGCAGACCACTCCATCAGAGCCCTCTCCTGCCACGAAATAGATGGGTTATGGGTACTCAACCAGGGCATGCCCAGCACCACCGGATACGCAGGAGAGTCAATCAGAAATAGCTGAATCATCTCCTGATGACCCCCCTGCGCACACATCCTAAGTGGCGCAGTGACCTCCCTGATCAAGCCCGCACCCAACGGACGACTATCTAGGGCATGAACGGGGAAAGGGACATCAACAGGAAGAAGGGGAATCCCTAAAGCTAAACAAAACTTCTTATCAATAAAATTCCCAGCCGCGCCTGAATCTACCAGCGCCTTATGCTGGGAATGAGGTGTTACCTGTGGAAAACGCACAGGTATACAGAAATGTGCAACAGAGAGCTCTGGGTGAGTGGGGCACCTACTCACCTGGAAGGAATCCCCAGTGCGGGACCTGTCGTCCTCTCCCCTAGGAGGCCATCCCCAGCACCTAGCCGCAGTGTGTCCTCCCTGACCACAGTTGGTGCAGGGGATGGACCCCCTAGTAAGCCGACCCCTCCTCTCTCTAGCGCCAGCGCCCCCGAGCTCCATGGGGCACGGCTCGGAGGCCTGGAGGGTGAAATGGACGGACCCCCCTCGGGACGTCCGCGGGTAGCTAGCAGGTTATCCAGCCTGATGGACATGTCGACCAACTGGTCGAACGTGAGGCTGGTGTCCCTACAGGCCAGCTCCCGACGGACGTCCTCTCGTAGACCACATCTGTAGTGATCGACGAGAGCCCGATCATTCCACCCTGCATCTGCCAGTAGAGTACGGAATTCGAGGGCGAACTCCTGAGCACTCCTCCTCCCCTGCCGGAGGAAGACCAGACGCTCTCCCGCCGCTTTCCCCTCCGGGGGATGGTCAAACACCGCCCTGAAGCGGCGGGAGAACTCCTCGTATGTTATGGTGTCCGCATCGATCCTCCTCCACTCCGCGTTGGCCCATTCCAACGCCTTCCCGGACAGCCAGGAGATCAGGGCGGACACGCTCTCATGTCCCGAGGGCGCCGGGTGCACGGTGGCCAGGTACAGCTCCACCTGGAGAAGGAAACCCTGGCACCCAGCCGCGGTTCCATCGTAAGCCCTCGGGAGCGAGAGTCGGACTCCTCGGGGTTCCGGTGCGGGAATAGGCTGACTGGCCGATGGTGCTGGCAGGGCGGGTGGCGGTGGAGGCGTCCCCCAGCCTCGGATGGTGGTGATCACCTCCTGCAGTGCGGTCCCCATCTGCAGGATCTGGTCACCTTGTTCCCGGACCCTGTCCTCCAGTGTCGCCTGGGCTGCTGCGGCTCCTGCTGATTCCATTTAAAAGGTGTGTTATTCTGTCAACGCGTGCTGTAGGTGGGTGCAGTGGTGGAATCAAACGCAGGACACAGACGGATAATCCAACAGACTTTAGTGATCGCCAAACACGGCAATAGGTCCACTCTTGCCCGAAGGCGAAATACGCACGAAGGCGAACAAAACAAAAGCGCACAAACAGGTGCGTAAATACTCCAACAGTGGAGGGAAGCTCAACCGAGCGAAATACAGGAAACACGCCCGATACACGACTGACAAAAATCAATAACACACAACACTAGACAAACACAACGAGAAACTTATAGAACACTAATTAGGCTTAAACAAGAACAGGTGTGACCACAAACAGACAAAAGCAAACGAACATGAAACATACAACGGTGGCAGCTAGTATTCCGGAGACAACGAACGCCGAAGCCTGCCCGAACAAGGGAGAGAGGCAGCCTCGGCCGAAACCGTGACACTCAGTCAACCTACCATCACACAGAATCACAATAAACCTCCTCAATCAAACTACCATCACACAGAATCACAATATACCTCCTCAGTCAACCGATCATCACATAGAATCATAATAAACCTCTTCAGTCAACCTACCATCACACAGAATCACAATAAGCCTCAGTCAACCTACCATCACACATAATCACAATAAACCTCCTCAGTCAACCTACCATCACACAGAATCACAATAAGTCTCAGTCAACCTACCATCACACAGAATCACAATAACCCTTAGTGAATGGACCATCACACAGAATCACAAGGCAGGTCCTACAAGCCCTAGTTTTGTCACATTTGGACTACTGTTCAGTCGTGTGGTCAGGTGCCACAAAAAAGGACTTGCAATTGGCCCAGTGCTGGGCAGCACGGCTGGCCCTTTGATGTACACAGAGAGCAAATATTAATAATATGCATGTCAATCTCTCCTGTCTCAAAGTGGAGGAGAGATTGACTTCCTCACTACTTGTATTTATGAGAGGTATTGACATGTTGAATGCACGAGCTGTCTGTTTGAACTACTGGCGCACAGTTCGGACACCCATGCATACCCCACAAGACATGCCACCAGAGGTCTCTTTACAGTCCCCAAGTCCAGAACAGACTATGGGAGGTGCACAGTACTACATAGAGCCATGACTACATGGAACTCTATTCCACATCAAGTAACTGATGCAGGTAGTAAAATTAGATTTAAAAAACGGATTAAAAAACACCTTATGGAACAGCGGGGACTGTGAAGCAACACAAACATAGGCACAGACACATGCATACACACACACGATAACATACGCACTATACACACACATACACATGGATTTTGTGCTGTAGATAGGTGGTAGTGGTGGAGTAGGGGCCTGAGGGCACACAGTGTGTTGTGAAATCTGTGAATGTATTGTAATGTTTTAAAAATTGTATGAACTGCTTAATTTTTCTGGACCCCAGGAAGAGTAGCTGCTGCCTTGGCAGCACCTAATGGGGATCCATAATAAATACAAATACAAATACAATAAACCTCCTCAGTCAACCCACCATCACACAGAATCATAATAAACCTCCTCAGTCAACCTACCATCACACAGAATCACAATACATTTCTTCAATCAACCAACTATATTCACACAGAATCACAATAAACCTCCTCAGTCAACAAACCATTACACAGAATCACAATAAACCTCCTCAGTCAACAAACCATTACACAGAATCACAATAAACCTCCTCAGTCAACCTACCATTACACAGAATCACAATAAAAACTGTTAAAAAAATCAAAATATATTTTAGATATTAGATTCTTTAAAGTAGACACCCTTTGCCTTCATGACAGCTTTGCACACTCTTGGCATTCTCTCAACCAGCTTCATGAGGAATGCTTTTCCAACAGTCTTGAAGGAGTTCCCACATATGCTGAGCACTTATCCCAAACCATCTCAATTGGATTGAGGTCGGATGATTGTGGAGGCCAGGTCATCTGATGCAGCACTCCATCACTCTCCTTCTTGGTAAAATAGCCCGAAAGCTGTGATAGCCATGCTGGTTAAGTGTGCCTTGAATTCTAAATAAATCACAGACTGTGTCACCAGCAAAGCACCCCCACACCCTCATACCTCCTCCTCCATGCTTCACGGTGGGAACCACACATGAAGAGATCATCCGTTCACCTACTCTGCGTCTCACAAAGACATGGCGGTTGGAACCAAAAATCTAAAATTTGTACTCATCAGACCAAAGGGCAGATTTCCACCCGTCTAATGTCCATTGCTTGTGTTTCTTGGCCCAAGTAAGTCTCTTCTTGTTATTGGTGTCCTTTAGTAGTGGTTTCTTTGCAGCAATTCGACCATGAAGGCCTGATTCACGCAGTCTCCTCTGAACAGTTGATGTTGAGATGTGTCTATTACTTGAACTCTGTGAAGCATTTATTTAGGCTGCCATTTCTGAGGTGCAGTTAACGCTAATGAACTTATCAAATCAAATCAAATCAAAATCAAAATCAAATACATTTTATTTGCCAACTGCGCCGAATACAACAGGTGTAGACATTACAGTGAAATGCTTACTTACAAGCCCTTAACCAACAATGCAGTTTTTTAAGAAAATAAAAAAAGTGTTACGCAAATAATTAAAGAGCAGCAGTAAAATAAAATAACAGAAGGGAGGCTATATACAGGGGGTACCGGTACAGAGTAGATGTGCGGAGGCACCGGTTAGTCAAGGTAATTTAGGCAATATGTACATGTGGGTACAGTTAAAGTGACTATGCATAAATATTATGCAAATAGTCCGGGTAGCCATGATTAGCTGTTCAGGAGTCTTATGGCTTGAGGGTAGAAGCTGTTAAGAAGCCTTTTGGACATAGACTTGGCGCCCCGGTACCGCTTGCCGTGCGGTAGCAGAGAGAACAGTCTATGACTAGGGTGGCTGGAGTCTTTGACAATTTACACGGCCTTCCTCTGACACCGCCTGGTATAGAGGTCCTGGATGGCAGGAAGCTTGGCCCCAGTGATGTACTAGGCCATACGCACTACCCTCTGCAGTGCCTTGTGGTCGGAGGCCGAGCAGTTGCTGTACCAGGCGGTGATGCAACCAGTCAGGATGCTCTCGATGGTGCAGCTGTAGAACTTTTTGAGGATATGAGGACCCATGCCAAATCTTTTCAGTCTCTTGAGGGGGAATAGGTTTTGTCGTGCCCTCTTCATGACTGTCTTGGTGTGTTTGGACCATGATAGTTTGTTGGTGATGTAGACACCAAGGAACTTGAAGCTCTCAACCTGTTCCACTACAGCCCCGTCGATGAGAATGGGGGCATGCTCAGTCCTCTTTTTTTTCCTGTAGTCCACAATCATCTCCTTTGTCTTGATCACGTTGAGGGAGAGGTTGTTATCCTGGCACCACAAGGCCAGGTCTCTGACCTCCTCCCTATTGGCTGTCTCATCGTTGTCGGTGATCAGGCCTACCACTGTTGTGTCGTCGGCAAACTTAATGATGGTGTTGGAGTCGTACCTGGCCATGCAGTCATGGGTGAACAGGGAGTACAGGAGGGGACTGAGCACGGACCCCTGAGGGGCCCTTTTGTTGAAAATCAGCATGGCAGATGTGTTGTTACCTACCCTTACCACCTGGGGGTGGCCCGTCAGGAAGGCCAGGATCCAGTTGCAGAGGGAGGTGTTTAGTCCCAGGGTCCTTAGCTTAGTGATGAGCTTTGAGGGCACTATGGTGTTGAACACTGAGCTGTAGTCAATGAATAGCATTCTCACGTAGGTGTTCCTCTTGTCCAGGTGGGAAAGGGCAGTGTGGAGTGCAATAGAGATTGCATCATCTGTGATTCTGTTGGGGCGGTATGCAAATTGGAGTGGGACTTGGGTTTCTGGGATAATGGTGTTGATGTGAGCCATGACCAGCCTTTCAAAGCACTTCATGGCTACAGATGTGAGTGCTACAGGTCGGTAGTCATTTAGGCAGGTTATCTTATCCTCTGCAGCAGAGGTAACTCTGGGTATTCCTTTCCTGTGGAGGTCCACATGAGAGCCAGTTTTCATCAAAGCGCTTGATAGTTTTGCGACTTCACTTGAATAAAATGTCAAAGTTCTTGAAATGTTCTGGATTGACTGACATTCATGTCTTAAAGCAATGATGGACTGTAGTTTCCCTTTGCTTATTTGAGGTTTTCTTGCCATAATACGGACTTGGTCTTTTACCAAATAGGGCTATCTTCTGTATACCACCCCTACCTTGTCACAACACAACTGATTGGCACAAACACATTAAGAAGGAAATAATTTCCACAAATTAACAAGGCACACCTGTTAATTGAAATGCATTCCATGTGACTACCTCATGAAGCTGGTTGAGAGAATGCCAAGAATGTGCATCAGTTGACCTGGCCTCCACAATCACCCGACCGCAACCCAATTGAGATGGTTTGGGATGAGTTGGACCGCAGAGTGAAGGAAAAGCAGCCACCAAGTGCTCAGCATTTGTGGGAACTCCTTCAAGACTGTTGGAAAAGCATTCCTCATGAAGCTGGTTGACAGAATGCCAATAGTGTGCAAAGCTGTCATCAATGCAAAGGGTGGCTACTTTGAAGAATCTCAAATATGAAATATATTTTGATTTGTTTAACACTTTTTTGGTTACTACATTTTTCTATATGTGTTATTTCATAGTTTTGATGTCTTCACTATTATTCTACAAGGTAGAAAATAGTACAAAATAAAGAAAAACCCTGGAATGAGTAGGTGTGTCCAAACCTTTGACTGGTACTGTATATACACACTACATTACCAAAAGTATGTGGACATCTGCTTGTCCAACATCTCATTCCAAAATCATGGGCATTAACATGGAGTTGGTCCCCCCTTTGCTGCTATAACAGCCTCCACTCTTCTGGGAAGGCTTTCCACTAGAGGTTGGAACATTGCTGCCGGGTCTTGCTTCCATTCAGCCACAAGAGCATTAGTGAGGTCGGGCGTTCCAATTCATCCCAAAGGTGTTTGATGGGGTTGAGGTCAAGGCTCTTTGCAGGCCAGTCATGTTCTTCCACACAAAACATTTGCCACAAAGTTGGAAGCACAGAATCGGCTGTAATGTCATTGTATGCTGTAGCGTTAAAGATTTCCCTTCACTGGAACTAAGGGGCCTAGCCCGAACCATGAAAAACAGCCCCAGACCATTATTCCTCCTCCACCAAACTTTAGAGTTGGCACTATGCATTCTGGCATGTAGAGTTCTCCTGACATCCGCCAAACGCAGATTCGTCCGTCAGACTCCAAGACCATTATTCCTCCTCCACCAAACTTTAGAGTTGGCACTATGCATTCTGGCATGTAGAGTTCTCCTGACATCCGCCAAACACAGATTTGTGATTCATCACTCCAGAGAACGTGTGTCCACTGCTCCAGAGTCCAACGGTGGCAAGCTTTACACCACTCCAGCCAACGCTTGGCATTGCGCATTGGTGATCTTAGGCTTGTGTGTGGCTGCTCGGGAATGGAAACCCATTTTATGAAGCTTCCCGACTAACATTTATTGTGCTGACGTTGCTTGCAGAGGCAGTTTGGAACTCAGTAGTGAGTGTTGCAACCGAAGACATGCGATTTTTACGCACTATGCGCTTCAGTACTCGGCGGTCCCGTTCTGTGAGCTTGTGTGTCCTACCACTTCGTGGCTGAACCGTTGTCGCTCCTAGACGTTTCCACTTCACAATAACAGCACTTACAGTTGACCGGGGCAGCTCTAGCAGGGCAGAAATTTGATGAACTGACTTGTTGGAAAGGTGGCATCCTATGACAGTGCCATTGAAAGTCACTGAGCACTTCAAAAAGGCCATTCTACTGCCAATGTTTATCTATGTAGATTGCATGGGTGTGTGCTCGATTCTATACACCTGTCAGCAACAGGTGTGGCTGAAATAGCCGAATCCACTCATTTGAAGGGGTGTCCACATACTTTTGTATTTATATATATATAATTTATATATTTTATTATTATTTGATAAAATATTGAATTTGGCCTTAACTAATATGGCAAAAAAGACACTCAAAAAATAAATCATAAGGAATAATGTTTTGAAGTGTCTGTCCTATATCTAGTAGATATAAGAAAGCTCAGGAAATATTTTTGTTTTTTTGGACACATATTCAACCCCTTATTTTTTTGGGCACAAAACTTCCTCCATATTTCCATTTGTTTGTACACCATAGTGTTCGTGAGAATCTCCCCATTTCATTGAGTGGAATAATGGTTTGTATGCCAAACTGTTCTGACGCCACAGACGATTTTGTGAGAAGACTGATTTACGGGATATTTTCATGGTCTGACAAACCAGCTCAGCCGCCATTCACCGCAGATGCAGAAGGTAAAAAAATGAATATCTCTAGCTAACTGACAGATTTTGATGGGGATTTTTTTATGATGTTACTTAGATTAACACACACGTGCGTCAATAGACTCTAAAGGATTTTAAACAAAATAACATTCACAGACGGATTAAAAGGACACGTACTCAGAGCATACACTGACCCGCTGGCAAGTGTCTTCACTGACAGTTTCAACCTTACCTTGACCCAGTCTGTACTACCTACATGTTTCAAGCAGACCACCATGGTCTCTGTGCCCAAGAACGCCAACGTAACCTGCCTAAATGACTACCGCCCCATAGCACTCACATTTGTAGCCATGAAATGCTTTGAAAGTCATGGCTCACATCAACACCATCATCCCAGAAAACCTGGATCCACTCCAATTCACATACCACCCCAACAGATCCACAGATGACACAATCTCTATTGCACTCCACAGCCTTCTTCCACCTGGACAAAAGGAACACCTATGTGAGTATGCTGTTCATTGACTACAGATCAGCGTTCAACACCGTAGTGCCCACAATGCTCATCACTAAGCTTAGGACCCTGGGACTGAACACCCCCTCTGAAACTGGATCCTGGACTTCCTGACGGGCCACCCCCAGGTGGTGAGGGTAGGAAACAACACATCTGCCATGCTGATCCTCAACACGGGGGCCCCTCAGGGGTGCATCCTTAGTCCCCTCCTGTACTCCCTGTTCACCCACGACTGTGTGGCCATGCACGACTCCAACAACATCATTAAGTTTGCTGATGACATGACGGTGCTAGGACTGTTCACCGACGACGATGAGACAACCTGTAAGGAGGAGGTCAGAGACCTCGCAGTGTGGTGCCAGGACAACAACCTCTCCCTCAATGTGAGCAAGACAAAAGAGCTGATCGTGGACTACAGGAAAAGGAGGGCCGAGCACACCCCATTGACATCGACGGGGCTGTAGTGGAGCGGGTCGTGAGCTTCAAGTTCCTTGGTGTCCACATCACTTAAGACTTATCATGGTTCAAACACACCAACACAGTCGTGAAGAAGGCACGACAACGCCTATTCCCCCTCAGGAGACTAAAAGGATTTGGCATGGGTCCTCAGATCCTCAAAAAGTTATACAACTGCACCATCAAGAGCATCCTGACTGGTTGGATGGCAACTGCTCAGCATCCGACCGTAAGGTGCTACAGAGGCAGGGACGGCCTGTTCAATAGGGCGATATGGGCGACGCACTGCCAAACGGGAAAAGGAAGGGATTTTTTTTCTAATCAATTATATCACGGCAACAGTAGTTATCAGTGTTGTAATCTATACGTCTGATCTGCCACAGTGCCACACTGCCACTAAATGTCGAATCAGGCTAAAGTCGTGCTTCAAATGGCTCCACCCCCTTTTGGGGCGATTTCAGTCAGATTGAAAATCGCCCAGAACTTCTGTCATAGACTCCCATGTAAAATCTATTTTTTTCAAATTTCAGAGCCTTCAATACAATCTCAATGGGTGTCTGTGGGCTTGCACTTACGCGCTTTCGTCATACGTTACGTAACCATGAACGTAACTGAGAAAAGAGTGGATTGTTTGAAAGAAGTTCCTTTTTGTCGGCGAACAAATGAAGATAAATTGGCAACGAAACAATTAGGACCTCCCAGACCAAATTTAATAATTCAACAGGTTTCTACTAAAGGCGGAAAGTCCTACACCCGAGGATTTTCCAAAAATTGGTACGAACGAAAAAAGACATTGCCACTCACTCAACTGGATGACGAGGGATACAGGCTAGCTGTCCGCCGCCACAACGATGAGGTTAGTGTTGATAATCACAAGTTTACTGGATGTGGATATGGTGTAATAAAGGCAGTTTATTCAGAGGTAAATATATCTGGAATCGCGTTCACGGACCCGTTCGTCAAACTCTTAGGGAGCTATAAATTAAGCCCCATTACTTACCATATCAGATAAGAGAAATTGCTGCAGCTACATATATTTTACATCCTGGCCCTACATAGTTCACTATTTGCATCACTTACCAAAATATTACATGTGGTCATATATGCTTGGAAAGTGGAGATGCCATAGAACGTCAAAAAAGTAAACATTGCTGGAGACACATTGCCGTTTTGGAGAAGACATCGCGTTTGCTAGCGAAGAGATTTGTTGTGGCAAATGAACTTGGGCTGGGAATTGCCAGGAACCTCACGATAAGATATATGCATCAGCATTGCGAGTCTCATGATTCTATACGTATTGCGATTCGATACTGTGATTTTATTGCGCACCATATGTCTGTTGCAGAGGGATCAGAAAGCCATGAGAACGAGTTTTGATCAGTCATGGAAATAAAAGTGCTGAAAACAAATTGGCTCCCAATGTGAAAAGATTGAGAACAAGCTATGAAGGAACAATAATGGTGTTTTGGTGCAGGTATAGCCAACTAGCGCTAAAATATTGCGATATTGTCAATACAGTATATCGTAAAGTATCACTATGTAACTCGATTTCTTTCACCCCAATCCCTCAAATTAACGGTAAATAACTGAATTGTTTGCCCCACATTTAGCTAAGATGATTAGCTAGCCAGCTAAAATGTTTTAGTTAGTTAGCAGTCGCATCTACAATAGTTTACTGTCAATAACATGTCTCCAAAAATGACGTGGTGTCTCCAATTGTGTTGACATTTTACAATTGCAATGCGCATCCATGAGTATCCACTTTCTGTAGCTCAGCTGGTAGAGCATGGTGCTTGTAACGCCAAGGTAGTGGGTTCGATCCCCGGGACCACCCATACACAAAAATGTATGCACGCATGACTGTAAGTCGCTTTGGATAAAAGCGTCTGCTTAATGGCATATTATTATTATTATTATTATTATTATCTGAAGAGAGCCCCGAAACATTGTGTGCAGACATTTTATGCAATAAATGAAGTAGGTTCAATCTAGTAGTTCTGATCTTCTGATTGGTCCTGATGAGTTGGGCGAGGTCCCCTGCAGGCTACTGTCACTGTTGCATTGGCTCTGAGTCGGGTTCTCTGTCTTCAAATGTTCAGCCTAAGAGAGGGGATTTTTGTGTGTGTGTGTGTGTGTGTGTGTGTTTAACAGTGATGATGTGTGTGTGTGTGTGTGTGTGTGTTTAACAGTGATGATGTGTGTGTGTGTGTGTTTAACAGTGATGATGTGTGTGTGTGTGTGTTTGTGTGTGTGTGTGTCCTCAGAGCAAGAACTCGTGAGTTGGAAGAACTGAGAGGCCTATGGCGTGGGTGTTGTCCTTGGCCACCTGCTGACAAGGCTGACAAGATAGGACCCTTTTGTCCATTGTTATTGGATAGGAACAGAACTTATAACCAGCTCCTGACCTAAATAGATCTTAGCACAACATTTTACTCAACATATCATATTCCATATTCACTATAACAAATATATTTACTACGACATTAGCAAGAACCGCCACATCCTCAGCCGGCTAATCCAGTGTGTGAAGTTTTGCGGAGTGTTTGAGTTAGCTTTGCGAGGCAAAGATGAAACTGAGGGCTCCACCAACCCTGGTAAGCCAACACTTTTGAGATCAGTCAATAAATGCTTCTGGTATTGACTTATATGCTGCCCCTGTCTTCATGTTGTTGCTGGACATATCTTTTTTTAAATGTGTGTAGGTCACCTAAATCATCAGAAAAATTGCCCCTCCTGAGAATTTTTTCAGGAGCCGCCACTGTACAGAGGGTAGTGCGTATGGCCCAGTACATCACTGGGGCTGAGCTTCCTGCTATCCAGGACCTCTATACCAGGCAGTGTCAGAGGAAGGACCAAAGAATTGTCAAAGACTCCAGCCACCCAAGTCATAGACTGTTCTCTCTGTTAACACACGACAAGCAGCACCAGAGCGTGAAGTATGGGACCATAAGGCTCGTTAACAGTTTCTACCCCCAAGACATAAGAATGCTGAACAATTAATCAAACGGCTACAAAGACTATTTGCATTGTCCCCCTTATATTGTTCTTATAGTATTCCTATTTATTCTTTTTTTTCTTTTTTTGCACTGACTCTCTTGCACAGGCTCGATGTACACTCACTGGAATCTAACCACACACTCAAACATACTACCCTGACACTCCTGCACACACACACACAAACATACGGACACACTGAAACACACACACGGGCATATTAACACCACACACACACATACATTCACATTCCTTCACACTTTTCACATACGCTATTACTCTCTGTTTATTATCTATGCATAGTCACTTTACCCCTACCTATATGTAAATATTACCTAAATTACTTCAACTAACCCATACCCCTGCACATTGGGTTAGGGTTAGGGTTAGGTAGATAGTGATATGTAGTCTAGCCCTAACCCTAACACATACCCCTGCACATTGGGTTAGGGTTAGGTAGATAGTGATATGTAGTCTAACCCTAACCCTATCCATACCCCTGCACATTGGGTTAGGGTTAGGTAGATAGTGATATGTAGTCTATCCCTATCCATACCCCTGCACATTGACTGGGTACCCTTGTATATAGCCTCCTTATTCTGATTTAATTGGGTTACTATTGTTCATTTAGTTTATTTATCAACATTTTCTTACTTACTTTAAAAATTGTTGGTTAAGGGCTTGTAAGTAAGCATTTCACGGTAAGGTCTACACCTGTTCTATTCGGAGCATGTGACAATTTGTATTTAATTTGATTAAATAATAATGTGTATTTTATTGTGTATATGAATGTGTAGTTGAATGTGTTTATTGTGTATATGAATATGTAGTTTAATGTGTTTATTGTATTTTAATGTGTATATAAATGAGTAGTTTAATGTGTTTATTGTATTTTGATGTGTAATGTGCTGCTATACAGGGCTCATCTGGAAAAGAGACCTTGGTCTCAGCATTCACTCCCTGTTTAAATAAAGATACCTTGGTCTCAGCATTGGCTCCCTGTTTAAATAAAGATACCTTGGTCTCAGCATTGACTCCCTGTCTAAATAAAGAGACCTTGGTCTCAGCATTGACTCCCTGTCTAAATAAAGAGACCTTGGTCTCAGCATTGACTCCCTGTCTAAATAAAGAGACCTTGGCCTAAGCATTGACTCCCTGTCTAAATGAAGAGACCTTGGTCTCAGCATTGACTCCCTGTCTAAATAAAGACTCAGCATTGACTCCCTGTCTAAATAAAGAGACCGTGGTCTCAGCGTTGACTCCCTGTCTAAATAAAGAGACCTTGGTCTCAGCATTGACTCCCTGTCTAAATGAAGAGACCTTGGTCTCAGCATTCACTCCCTGTTTAAATAAAGATACCTTGGTCTCAGCATTGACTCCCTGTCTAAATAAAGAGACCTTGGTCTCAGCATTGACTCCCTGTCTAAATAAAGAGACCTTGGTCTCAGCATTGACTCCCTGTCTAAATAAAGAGACCTTGGCCTAAGCATTGACTCCCTGTCTAAATGAAGAGACCTTGGTCTCAGCATTGACTCCCTGTCTAAATAAAGAGACCGTGGTCTCAGCGTTGACTCCCTGTCTAAATAAAGAGACCTTGGTCTCAGCATTGACTCCCTGTCTAAATAAAGAGACCTTGGTCTCAGCATTGACTCCCTGTCTAAGTAAAGAGACAGTGGTCTCAGCAGGGCCATCACTAGAAAGACCACAGCAGGGCCATCACTAGACAGACCCCAGCAGGGCCATCAATAGACAGACCCCAGCAGGGCCATCACTAGATAGACCTTAGCAGGGCCATCACTAGACACTCACAGTGTATCTCTGCCATTATGGAGATGAATATAATTCAGCATGTGCATCTCATAGAGGAAAGATGGAAGGAGAGTACATTACAGTACAGGACAGGTCAAGACAGGACAGGACAGGACAGGACATACCTTCTTATCTATAGTACAGTACAGGACAGTACAGGACAGGACAGGACAGGACAGGTCAAGACAGGACAGGACAGACCTTCCTATCTACAGTACCGTACAGTACAGGACAGTACAGTACAGGACAGGACAGGTCAAGACAGGACAGGACAGGACAGGACAGGACAGTTCAAGACAGGACAAGACAGGACAGGACAGACGTTTCTATCTACAGTACAGTACAGGACAGTACAGGACAGGACAGGTCAAGACAGGACAGGACAATACAGGCCAAGACAGGACAGGACAGGACAGACCTTCCTATCTACAGTACAGTACAGGACAGTACAGGACAGTACAAGACAGGACAGGTCAAGACAGGACAGGACAAGACAGGTCAAGACAGGACAGGGCAGACCTCCCTATCTACAGTACAGTACATGACAGGACAGGACAGGTCAAGACAGGACAGGACAAGACAGGTCAAGACAGGACAGGACAGCAGGACAGGATAGGACAGGACAGACCTTCCTATCTACAGTACAGTACAGGACAGTACAGGACAGGTCAAGACAGGACAGGACAGGACAGGACAGACCTTCCTATCTACAGTATAGTCCAACTTTAAACCCTGTCTCTCTCAGACTGAACACAATCTCTCTGTCTCCCTCTCTTTCCTTTGTCTAGAAATAGAGCTGCAGACAGACATCATGTTTCTCCTTTCATCGTTCCTCTATGAGATGCACATGCTGCATTATAAAATCCTGATTCCATATTCATCCCCATAATGGCAGAGATACACTGTGAGTGTGTGAGTCTGTGATTATCCAGAAGATGTAGCCCAGGCACTTACAATGATTTATTCATAATGCACCTACTGAACACAAATGCACTTTATTGTCTCATTCTGCATCTTATTTTACCGCTAAACCAGTAGAATGTCTGCTTTAATGACAGAGCCATGTTAATATGACAGTGGATAGGCATGAGGATGAGATGGAGGCACAATGTGGAAACCCAATCACAAGTTCCTTCAATCACAGAGGCAGAGAACAAGGAAGCATTTGAATAGTTTGACCTGAAAGTATTACAACTATAAAATGTTAATCTATTAACATGTAGTTTTTTTTTTGTGGCTCTCCGTTTGGTGATTTCTGCATAAAAAGCAGCCAGGCAATGTGACAGTACCTCTGGCAGTTATAAGCAGAAAATGATTCTTCCACCGGCCATCTCCTCCTTTACTGTCTGTCAATAGAGGCTGCATTATGCTTGCTTCCCTACCTCTTCATTATAACTGCTTCCCTACCTCTTCTCCTCTTCATTATAACTGATTCCCTACCTCTTCTCCTCTTCTCCTCTTCATTATAACTGCTTCCCTACCTCTTCATTATAACTGCTTCCCTATCTCTCCTCTACATTATAACTGCTTCCCTACCTCATCTCCTCTGCATTATACCTGCTTCCCTACCTCTTCTCCTCTACATTATACCTGCTTCCCTATCTCTCCTCTACATTATACCTGCTTCCCTAACTCTCCTCTACATTATACCTGCTTCCCTAACTCTCCTCTACATTATACCTGCTTCTCTATCTCTCCTCTACATTATACCTGCTTCCCTATCTCTCCTCTACATTATACCTGCTTCCCTAACTCTCCTCTACATTATACCTGCTTCTCTATCTCTCCTCTTCATTATGCCTGCTTCCCTACCGCTCCTCTACATAACTCCTGCTTCCCTACCTATCCTCTACATTATGCCTGCTTCCCTACCCCTTCTCCTCTACATTATGCATGCTTCCCTATCTCTCATCTACATTATGCCTGCTTCCCTACATCTTCTCCTCTACATTATGCCTGCTTCCCTATCTCTCCTCTACATTATGCCAGCTTCCCTACCTCTACTCCTCTACATTATAACTGCTTCCCTACCTCTTCTCCTCTACATTATACCTACTTCCCTACCTCTTCCCCTCTACATTATACCTGCTTCCCTATCCCTCCTCTACATTATACATGCTTCCCTATCTCTCCTCTACATTATACCTGCTTCCCTATCTCTTCTCTAAATTATGCCTGCTTCCCTACCTCTCCTCTACATTATGCCTGCTTCCCTACCTCTTCTCCTCTACATAACGCCTGCTTCCCTACCTCTTCTCCTCTACATTATAACTGCTTCCCTACCTCTTCTCCTCTACATTATACCTGTTTCCCCTTCTTTTCTCCTCTACATTATGCCTGCTTCCCTATCTCTCCTCTACATTATGCCTGCTTCCCTAGCTCTTCTCCTCTACATAATGCCAGCTTCCCTACCTCTCCTCTACATTATGCCTGCTTCCCTACCTCTTCTCCTCTATACAATGCCTGCTTCCCTAGCTCTTCTCCTCTACATAATGCCTGCTTCCCATTCTCTCCTCTACATTATGCCTGCTTCCCTACCTCTCCTCCACATTATGCCTGTTTCCCTACCTCTTCTCCTCTACATTATGCCAGCTTCCCTACCTCTCCTCTACATTATGCCTGCTTCCCTACCTCTTCTCCTCTACATAACACCTGCTTCCCTACCTCTTCTCCTCTACATTATAACTGCTTCCCTACCTCTTCTCCTCTACATTATACCTGTTTCCCTACCCTTTCTCCTCTACATTATGCCTGCTTCCCTATCTCTCCTCTACATTATGCCTGCTTCCCTAGCTCTTCTCCTCTACATAATGCCAGCTTCCCCACCTCTCATCTACATTATGCCTGCTTCCCTACCTCTTCTCCTCTATACAATGCCTGCTTCCCTACCTCTTCTCCTCTACATAATGCCTGCTTCCCTATCTCTCCTCTACATTATGCCTTCTTCCCTACCTCTCCTCCACATTATGCCTGTTTCCCTACCTCTTCTCCTCTACATTATGCCAGCTTCCCTACCTCTTCTCCTCTATATTATGCCTGCTTCCCTACCTCGCCTCTACATTATGCCTGCTTCCCTACCTCTTCTCCTCTATATAATGCCTGCTTCCCTACCTCTTCTCCTCTACATTTTACCTGCTTCCCTAGCTCTTCTCCTCTACATAATGGCTGCTTTCCTATCTCTCCTCTACATTATGCCTGCTTTCCTACCTCTTCTCCTCTACATAATGCCTGCTTCCCTACCTCTTATCCTCTACATTATGCCAGCTTCCCTACCTCTCCTCTACATTATGCCTGCTTCCCCACCTCTTCTCCTCTACATTATGCCTGCTTCCCTATCTCTTCTCCTCTACATTATGCCTGGTTCCCTATCTCTTCTCCTCTACATTATACCTGCTTCCCTACCTCTTCTCCTCTACATTATGCCTGCTTCCCTACCTCTCCTCTACATAATGCCTGCTTCCCTACCTCTTCTCCTCTACAGTATGCCAGCTTCCCTACCTCTCCTCTACATTATACCTGCCAGTAATTTAGGGTTATATCAGGGTTAGGTATCAGAATAGTAATTTGGGGTTATATTAAGGTTAGAGTTCAGAATAGTCATTTAGTGTTATTTTAGTGTAAGGGTTCTGAATAGTCATGTAGGGTTATATTAGGGTAAGTGTTCTGAATAGTCATTTAGAGTTATATTAGGGTTAGGTCTCAGAATAGTCATTTAGGGTTATATTAAGGTTAGGGTTCAGAATAGTCATTTTGGGTTATATTAGGGTTAGGGTTCAGAATAGACATTTAGGGTTATATTAGGGTTAGGGTTCCAAATAGTTATTTAGGGTTATATTCAGGTTAGGTCTCAGAATTGTCATTTAGGTTTATATTTGGTTTAGGTCTCAGAATAGTAATTTAGGGTTATATCAGGGTCAGGGTTAAGAATAGTAATTTAGGGTTATATCCAGGTTAGGTGTCAGAATAGTCATTTAGGGTTATATTCAGATTTGGGTTCAGAAAAGTCATTTAGGTTTAAATTAGGGTTAGGTCTCAGAACATATTAGATTTAGCGCTACATCTGGTTTGAGCAACATGAATGAAGACTGTTATACACAATAATAGACTTACTATAAACACCATTCATGTACTCATAGATGTTCAATGATGGACCATATTTGTGGAGAGGGTCTTATGGAGTTTAACTCCCACCACTTTGAATCGATTACTTTAAATAGTACATCCTTGACAACTTATCAAGCCACTGAAACTGACTAAATGAATGTGTATGATGTCCCTCAACCCGTCTAGCTACTTTAGTAAGGCACAGGCAGCTCAGCTACAAACTCAAGAGGACTGCTGTGAAATTAGACACTGAAAATCTTACTCATTGATTTGAGACTAAGTCATACAGCTGTTTCTACACAACAGTCATGGCATAACTTGTTCAAACTTTTATGCATGTACTGGACTAATACAAGTTAAATACTTTATAATTAAGTTGTGCGTACATTTATTGCATTACAATGCATGATTAATATACTAGCTCTCACAGTCTCACATCAGAATTAGATGTTCACCAAATTTCGAAGTTGTTCCAAACTTCACATTTCGAAGTGTATCATTCCAAGGTTAAGTTTAGGAATTAACTCCGAATTCTTAAGGTTAGGCATTAACTCGAATGGTTAAAGTAAGGGTTTAGGTTTATAACAAAAATACCAAAAACAACTTTCTATCACTGGATTTGAACACGCAACCTTTGGCTGGAATCAAAGGCAGATTTTCACCTCCTTCCGCCATCCCGTCCACAACGCCTATTTAAAGGTAATAGCATTAACTGTTGCCCCTAGTGACCGGTTTTCACGTAATCTCCCGAAGTCCTCAGACATGGACAGCAATCGAATACTGACTTGTAACACGGATGGCCTGCCTGGATTAATTGACATATTGAGATCCAATTAAATATTTAACCTTTATTGGTCCAAAAAATATACGAATGTTACTGTAAATTGCTATCTATCCTCATAAAAGGAGCATCTTGGTATCTTTTTTTCAATATGTATAATAATTCCATGATACAGAGACGGTCACTGAGAGATTAACATTTTGTAAATTGTTTCACAGTCATTCTCACTGGTGTGAAGTGATGTTGAAGCGAGGTTCTCCTGTTCTGCGCTGCTCTCCCAGTGTTCTGGCTGCGTCATTAATCAACCAGATAAATTATAAAGTGACAGGTTAATGAATTGAATGTTATATAAACTGGAAACTCAAGTTAACGATGCATTTAACAAGTCTCAACAATTATTATAGTAGTGCAACGATAGGTCCACTCGGGATATGCAGACATATAATAATGTAATAATAATATGCCATTTAGCAGACGCTTTTATCCAAAGCGACTTACAGTCATGCGTGCATAATTTTTTACGTATGGGTGGTCCCGGGGATCGAACCCACTACCTTGGCGTTACAAGTGCCGTGCTCTACCAGCTGAGCTACAGAGGACCACATATCCACTCAAATGCATACATTTAGAAGAGCATTGAGTCCAAGTTGATACAAAATTAACGTTTCCCCCCTCAGAAACATCGCAAACTTGCAGATAAATATTATGACATGTTATGCATTTTATTATTTAAAAGTAAAACAGATAGAAAAACTGTATCATAGCTATTGCATTAATTCCAGAGTGGGCAGTTCAGTTGATTAATGCGAGTCATGAGTGATGGATGCTGTCTACATAAGAGACGTGCATCTGTCTTCATTTATATAGTAAGATTAAAGCCATTCTTCACTTTATGATAAGACTGATAGATAATGATCTATTATCATTTACATTTCAACTCCAATGAACTACTGCCAACCAACCTCACATACAGTACATCCACTAGGCCTGTAACCATATTGTTGTACATTAAAGTAGACTTCATAACCATTATATACCGCTCTACATTAAATGGACGCCATCTGTCACAGAAGAGCGCTCTCTTTTAATCTTTAAACGCTAAACAAGAATGAACCTCTGAGCAGCCTTCGTTTCCATCTAAAAGCATATACTGGGTCATCTAAATATTTCATAGGGACGTGATAACACAAGCAGGATAATGAAAATGGATACGGAGAGGCCGCCTGGACAATACCGTTTACTGGACACGTCCATCAAACTTCCCTGTCTTTTCCAATGTGAAACACATGAGTACAGCAAAGGCCAATTTTTAGATTATCTGAAGTGGTTAAATGTATTTTATTGTAATAACCAAGCAAACAGTACGGGTTATGAAATAAAAAACATGAGGTCGGTTATGATATGTCATTATTCGTAAAAATAAATAAATATATAAACTAAAATATCAATGAGGGTGAAGGTGGATTCATTTGAAATAACCCCCAGGTGTGTGTGTGTGTGTGTGTGTGTGTGTGTGTGTGTGTGTGTGTGTGTCCAAATACCTCCAGTTTCTCAAATCAATGGTAACATCTTGTCAAAATCAAGTGATATGAAATTTGCCCCAAGTAAAACCAGAACGACCTGCAGCCCAATATATTCTTTACAATGTATTTAGACTTAGCTTGTTTTATCCAGTTGATTTCGTTGAGATTAAAATGTATTTTGCAACGAATTTGAAAAACCACTCTGTGTATTTTTATTAAACGCCCCCAAAAAGTTTGAATAATTAAGTTTGAATAATTAAGTTTGATGAATGAAATGTGGCTTCTGGTGCCATTTACAGTTTAATGCAAATTAAAAGTCCTGTCAGATCGGTCCCGTCCTCTGACCTGGCGCTCATGTTCCTGGTAAATGTTAAATGTGACTGTTATGGTCTGAGATGTCACACTAATTCAATTGATCGACAGAACACTCTGTTTATAAACTCTACAAGAAACTTGCCTCATACAGTCTTAACTTAATTTTAGCACAGGTACTTTCATCTGTAGATGTGCGGTAATTATGCTGTGGGTAGCCTATGATATTGTGTTGGCGGGTCCCGAGGTAACCATCCATCACCCTCCTCGAGCTGTCACCCAGGGCGCGGCGTTCCAGCTGGGAACAGAGGAGAACATCATCATTAATTTGAGTGTGACCCCCGGGCTATTCACATGTCTGAACCCAGGCTTCTCTAAGCAAGTCAGCACACCGTGGAACCCGTCTCTGCCCGCTGCCCCACCCAGCTGAGACCCAGAGCCAGCCCGGCCCCAGAGTGGACCCTGCCCGGTCCCAAAGTAGACCCAGACCCGCCTCACACCCTCTGACACTCCACACATTAAAGTTATTGGAGAAGCGACTTCCAGCTTTGGGCTGGGAAATTAACGGAGAGCAAACTCTCCCACTCTGTCATTTTGCCAAGAGGAGAATAACACGAGAGGGAAATTCTGAAAGTGTGATACAACATTTTGTAAACATTTCAGAGAGGCTGTCTACATTTACATTTACGTCTACAAGTTTAATTGAGATGAAGTTGAACGTAATTGCAGGGGCATTTATCGAAATCAATGTTAATTGGTGTTAACCAAATAATGACAAATCTCAAGGGAACCAAGTGAGGATAGGTTCATGAGGAGAACAGTTCAGTATATTTTTAATATTAGAAAAGTGGTTAAAATACTACACATCTCCCGCGTTTGTTTTGTGAACCTTCCCCATTGAAATAGTCTCCATATGGATATGTTTATTAATGGACTATATAATTACTAACGGGAGAGATGAGTTGCTAGTTAATTAATTCACAATCGAACATGTTCCTCCTGCTTCACATTTTTAATTGCACCTATTAGATCTACATGGAGATAAGGAATGGCATATTCAAATCATTGGTTCATTGAGTGATTGAATTGCAATCCGATTAAATCTCCTAAAGGCTTCGTCCCACTCTTTGTTACTTGTTCGATTTTTATCCCCAGAAATGCATATTGAAGTTACAGTCTAGACAATTTGAGTGGGTTTCGCTCTGTTACTTGTTGGGTTTTATCCACAGAAATGCATTTTGAAGTTACAGTCTAGACACTTTGAGTGGGTTTCTTCTGACGTCAGAGTCACTGGTGTTTAAAACAACCTGCATCTGGGCTGAGGTGTTTTATACTACTTTTTTTTATAAAGCGAAATATGTATTTCTGACATCAAAGTCATCAATCTGGACAAATATATTTCACTGTCCTAATTCATTTGCACATTATAAGAGTTAAAAAGACAAGGGAAAAAGAGAGGGCGCATTTTGGAGAGTCGTTTTGGAGGCATTTTAACATATTAAACATGGTAGTGTGGTTCGCCCTATAAGCCTCCAGCCTACTGCCTGTGCTTACCAATCAATTGGTACATTGAAACAGTGCAAGGCTACGTTACTATAGCGAGGGGACCTGCAGGCTCGCTTTATCTACGTATATTGGGACCTCTACAATGTCATATCCACAATTCGGATATCCCTACTCGTCTGCGCCACAAGTAAGTTACCTTCTCGGTTATCAACGGCATATTCGGTTAGATTTCATCACTATTGATTCTTATATTGATTAAATGTTGATCATGTAATGCACTTTCAACAAGAAAGGAAAAAGCAGTGTATCTTAATGCACAGTATCGGAATTGTATTATGTTACGGTAAATGGCTCATGATACCTGTTCTTTGAACGGTAAAGGTAAGGAGGGTAACCAGAAACAGGCGCACTCCGACCTTTCGTTTACTGATTTCTACCAGATAATAGCCTCGGAATGCGTGCCATATGTTTATCATCTGATATCCCACATGCCAACCTGTTTTGTGGACATGCATGCTTTTATGGCGGGGGCTGGATAGACAACCCACCTGGTGTATTTTTGGCAATCATCCATAATATGTCTTTTGGGAGAACATATATGGGGATTCTGGAAATTTTTTACATATTTTAATTATAAAGGGTTGTTTTGCAAATAGCCTAAACATCCATAACACCAATTCACGGTATTCTATAGAAAACGTGCTATTTTCTTCTTGCATTTCAGTTCCTCATGACAACCAACTCTTTGACAACTTGCTGCGAGTCAAGCGGCAGAAGCATCGCTGACTCCGGGGTGACAGCCTCCGCCCAGACGCCGGTCTACTGCCCAGTGTACGAGAGCCGGTTGTTGGCCAGCGCCAGGCACGAGCTGAGCTCCGCAGCGGCTCTGGGGGTGTATGGGAACCCGTACACCGGGAGTCAAAGCTATGGAAATTACGTTACTTATGGAACCGACGCGTCCGCTTTCTACTCGCTGGTATGGGTACTATAAAATAATATAATATCATAATAATTCTACTCATCTCTCTATGGCAGTGACTAATGACGCTGTATCTGTAGCCTGTAGCCTACAGACACAGAGCTGTATCTATATAGCCTATATCCTACAGTCACAGTGCTGTATCTATATAGCCTACAGTCACAGAGCTGTATTTATATAGCATATAGCCTACAGACACAGAGCTGTATCTATATAGCCTACAGTCACAGTGCTGTATCTATATAGCCTATAATCTACAGTCGCAGAGCTGTATCTACTGTATATATCCTATAGCCTACAGTCACAGAGCTGTATCTATATAGCCTACAGCCTACAGTCACAGAGCTGTATCTACTGTATATATCCTATAGCCTACAGTCACAGAGCTGTATATATATAGCCTATAGCCTACAGTCACAGCTCTGTATCTATATATCCTATAGCCTACAGTCACAGAGCTGTATCTATATAGCCTACAGCCTACAGTCACAGAGCTGTATCTACTGTATATATGCTATAGCCTACAGTCACAGAGCTGTATATATATAGCCTATAGCCTACAGTCACAGGACGCCGCTTTACGCACACGGTATGACTATTGAAGTCTTCATACAGTAAACCTGTCTTCACGGTGAACCAACCGCAGGCTATGACTGAATAGCCAAGTGCAACTTTTAATAAAAAGTTGAGTTTGGCAAGTGAAAGTGTCCGGTGCAAATATGTACTGTAAACTGCAATATGACAACTATGTTAAGAATGGATGTGTTTAATGTTGGTCTACAACATACACCGCAGTGTGCTCGATTATGGGTCTATCATTGTTTCCCTGTATTCATTAGTTAGAACGTCTACAATAACACAGATATAACTTGACTTTGCTATTGAACAACATGTTTAGTGACTGTTATTGTTGTGTGTGTGTGTGTGTGTGTGTGTGTGTGTGTTGAAATGGGATCACTAGACTTTATGAGTAAAATGATTAAGCAACGGTGTACATGTAGCCTCCTGTAGCTCAGTTGGTAGAGCATGGCGCTTGCAACGCCAGGGTTGTGGGTTCGTTTCCCACGGGGGGCCAGTATGAAAATGTATGCACTCACTAACTGTAAGTCGCTCTGGAGAAGAGCGTCTGCTAAATGACTAAAATGTAAATGTAAAATGTTATTAATAAACAGTATACATGTTATTAGAAAAACTGTAAACATGTTATTAAGTATAAAAGTCAATAATGTCACCTTTTCCTGACTGACAGTCTGTCTTGTTGCAGGGGACATTCGATAACAAAGATGCAACAGAGCCTGCGCATGCGAGGATAACCCAGGCAGCAGCTTACTACCCCTATGACCCCACTCTGGGACATTATCAATACGACAGGTATGGTTACTATAATAATAATAATAATAATAATAATAATAATAATAATAATAATAATAATAATAATAATAATAGTGTACTACCCCTATGACCCCACTCTGGGACATTATCAATACGACAGGTATGGTTACTATAATAATAATGTTAATAATATATAATATTTAATATATAATATAATATAATTGTGCACTATCCATATGACCCCACTCTAGCACAGTACCAATACGACAGGTATGGTGACTATAATATAATTATAATTATAATTATAATTATAATACTATACAGGTAATTTAATTTTGTACTATCCATGCGATCCTACTCTGCACAGTACCAATACGACAGGTATGGTGACTATAATAATGCTACTACTAATAATTATAATTATAATTATAATAATAATTATAAAAATTATAAAAATTTATAATACTATACAGGTAATTTAATTTTGTACTATCCATGCGATCCTACTCTGCACAGTACCAATATGAGTTGACAACATTACAAACATAATTATGTTCTGTCAAACAGTAGCCCATTTCCCAATCCTTCATATGTTTGTTGACTGACATGAGTCACCTTACCTCTAAGTTAACAACTATTAGAAAAACACCTGTCTACTACAGTACTGGCCTCCAAATGGTATAGGAATATCAGGCCTTTTACTGGATCAAATTCATAGCATTAGTTGATGAGTTGCCAAACTTGAAACTGTTCTTATTGAAGTGTATAATAGGTTTCCATGAACTCCACTAGAGACATGGGACATAGTTATATCCCTGGGCTTAGCCTACAGGAGGACACGTAGTGCTGAATATTACACTAATGCTTTAGGCCCTTTCACCTGGGGCTGAATCATAACACTCAATAACACAATTCTCCAGTCTGTTTTCCCCAGTCTTCTGGATGGAGAGGGAGTTAGCCTAGCGGTGCTAGGCTAACTCCTAGCAGTCAGTCTTCTGGATGGAGAGGCAGTTAGCCTAGGAGTGCTCTGTGTTTACTCACCTAGCAGTCAGTCTTCTGGATGGAGAGGCAGTTAGCCTAGCGGTGCTCTTTGTTTACTCACCTAGCAGTCAGTCTTCTGGATGGAGAGGCAGTTAGCCTAGCGGTGCTCAGTGTTTACTCACCTAGCAGTCAGTCTTCTGGATGGAGAGGCAGTTAGCCTAGCGGTGCTCTGTGTTTACTCACCTAGCAGTCAGTCTTCTGGATGGAGAGGCAGTTAGCCTAGCGGTGCTCTGTGTTTACTCAGCTAGCAGTCAGTCTTCTGGATGGAGAGGCAGTTAGCCTAGCGGTGCTCTGTGTTTACTCAGCTAGCAGTCAGTCTTCTGGATGAGAGGGATGGCTAGCGGTGCTCTGTGTTTACTGAGCTAGCAGTCAGTCTTCTGGATGGAGAGGCAGTTAGCCTAGCGGTGCTCTGTGTTTACTCAGCTAGCAGTCAGTCTTCTGGATGGAGAGGCAGTTAGCCTAGCGGTGCTCTGTGTTTACTCAGCTAGCAGTCAGTCTTCTGGATGGAGAGGCAGTTAGCCTAGCGGTGCCCTGTGTTTACTCACCTAGCAGGGTTTGACCTCACTCATACAGGGGCATTCTGCTTTTCTAAAGGCTCCCCAGGGGTCTGTTGGGCTGCAGGGTACTGCTGGATGAATCAACACTATGCATTTGTAATGGACAGGACACAAGGAGTTGTTATCTTGCCTCTCTTCTGCTACAGGACCCAATAGATAGATATATAGGCCTATTGTTACAGTGAGACATTGCTATAACTCTACATCTTCACTACTAGATATGGCTGTATGGACGGAGGGACCAGGAGGAAGAACGCCACCCGAGAGACAACCAGCACCCTGAAGGCCTGGCTACAGGAGCACAGGAAGAACCCCTACCCCACCAAGGGAGAGAAGATCATGTTGGCCATCATTACTAAGATGACCCTGACGCAGGTGTCCACCTGGTTCGCCAACGCCAGGAGGAGGCTGAAGAAGGAGAACAAGATGACGTGGCCTCCGAGGAACAAGTGTTCTGATGAGAAGAGATATAATGAAGATGATGAGGGTTCTCAGGAGGAGAACATCAACAGTGAGAACAACGATGATGGTCAGTTCTGGTTCTTTATGTAACACGCTAACAGTGGAATAGTCCTGGTTCTTTATGTAACACGCTAACAGTGGAAGAGTCCTGCTTCTTTATGTAACACACTAACAGTGGAATAGTCCTGGTTCTTTATGTTACACGCTAACAGTGGAATAGTCCTGGTTATATTCCACTGTTAGCGTGTAACACAAAGAACCAGGACTCTTCCACTGTCAGTGTGTTACATAAAGAACCAGGACTATTCCACTGTTAGCGTGTTACATAAAGAACCAGGACTCTTCCACTGTTAGCATGTAACACACTAACAGTGGAATAGTCCTGGTTCTTTATGTTACATGCTAATAGTGGAAGAGTCCTGGTTCTTTATGTAACATGCAAACAGTGGAATAGTCCTGGTTCTTTATGTAACACACTAACAGTGGAAGAGTCCTGGTTCTTTATGTTACACGCTAACAGTGGAATAGTCATGGTTCTTTATGTAACACACTAACAGTGGAATAGTCCTGGTTCTTTATGTTACACGCTAACAGTGGAATAGTCCTGGTTCTTTATGTAACACACTAACAGTGGAATAGTCCTGGTTCTTTATGTAACAAACTGACAGTGGAATAGTCCTGGTTCTTTATGTAACACACTAACAGTGGAATAGTCCTGGTTCTTTATGTAACAGGCTAACAGTGGAATAGTCATGGTTCTTTATGTATTACACCAACAGTGGAATAGTCCTGGTTTTTATGTAACACACTAACAGTGGAATAGTCCTTTACCAGAAGAAGCATGAAAGCCTTAGCCCGTTTCAACAATGTGATGCTAAATGCTTAAATGACACTTGACAGTGATCATTTTATTACAGTTTGATTCCCATCTTATCGCTGATGTCTCATGTCTGTTAATTTCCAGAGAAAGATAAGGATCTCGCGCTGAGTGACCTGGAAGACTTCGACATGATAGAATCAGAGAGCTCGGAGTGCGAGCTCAAACACCAGTACCTCATGAACACTCACATGACGACGACTGACTGTTCGAACGACCATCTGAAGGACACATCTTTAAAGATCAGCATTCCCGTGTCCCTGGGCGGGGAGCAGCAGCTCAGTAAAACCTCACCAGAGGACTGCGACAGCCGGCAGGGGAAAGCCTGCTACCAACAACAGGGCGACCAGATACTGGACGGCAAACCACGGATCTGGTCGTTGGCCCAGACGGCCACGTCTCTGAATCAGGCGGAGTACCCGTCCTGTATGTTGAGGTGTCAGCCGGGCCTGCCCGCCTCTCCGGCCGCCTCCTCCCCTATCACGGTTCTAGACAGACGGCAGGACTCTCCCGTTACAACTCTCAGAAACTGGGTGGATGGGGTTTTCCACGACCCGTTGTTCAGACACAGTACTTTGAACCAGGCCCTGACCAACACCACGGTGTCGTGGACCACGACCACCAAGGGCTCGATACTAGAGACCGGCGCTCTGGAACATTCTGTTGGGAGCGTCAAAGGACTTCCGTCTCTACAGCACCAAGACGCCACGAAGGACAATATGAATTTTCCTAAAACTGCCAACAAACTCTTCTGCTCTTAACACACCAGACCTGCTTTAGTTTATTATTCTGTAGGAGTAGCTTTTTTTTCTTACTTTTTTTTTGTTGTTGCAAGTATATATCTATGTACTTATCAAATTGGCATTTCACTGGTGAAACTTCCAAACAGGATTCGTTTGAGCACGTAGGCCTGCCTACAGTCTACTGTATCTAAATGTATAACTGACAGTTAACATTAGAATGAACACGTTTACAGGATTATTTTTCTTATAGCATGCAGATGTTAATAATTTCTATTAAACATTCTTTAAAAAGCAGCCGTCGTTAAACGATGGTTTGTGGGTATCACTGTTGAAAGAAATAACGTCACAAATCCACAGTTCTACTAAAATTGAAGGAGTGTGTTTCAAGTTTGTTCACAAATAAAACGTCAGTTTCTGATGAGCTTGTGTTCAGATTGCGTCAATGCCGGTCGCTGTCCAAGGTGCTGAAATTATAGGCTATTACATTTTCGAATTTGCGATAACAAAATGATCTTTCCGTCTTCGTCGCCTTGTCTTTAGCTTATCCTATATTTGTATTTGCCTTGCCTTTGTCACGGTTAAGATATCGTACAAAGTAAAGAAATACAAAGTTGTCAATATGTTTATAGCAAGAACTGCTTTATTGGCCTATTGCTTCAAACACGCAGCGTTCAAGGCAATAAGGACTGACAGTACATACAACGTCACGTTTTTTAAAGCTGTTAAATCTATAATCATAAATGTCGTTTTTGAGTCAACTTCTCCTCTCTCCCAGTGTCAGGGGGATGAGAGAGAGAGAGAGAGAGAGAGAGAGAGAGAGAGAGAGGAGAGAGAGAGAGAGGAGAGAGAGAGAGAGAGAGAGGGGGGAGAGAGAGAGAGAGAGAGAGAGAGAGAGAGAGAGAGAGAGAGAGAGAGAGAGAGAGAGAGAGAGAGCGAGAGAGGAGAGAGAGGAAGCCTTCAACAGTAATACCAGCAGGCGGGGAGATGTGGCTTATTACTACGCCATAAATAGACTATAATTGGGATATATTCCTTAATAGCTCTGTCAGACTATCGATCTCCACTCCTCCTGATAATATGATGGAGACATCTAAACCTGATCTTTGATCTCTGATCCAGCTGGCAGAGGGCTCACTTATTCTATATGGCCGCTCATATTGCCAACAGCCGAGATCATCTGGAGTCAAGTTTTCATCCTGACACTCTGAGGGCTCTCGAGCCGCCTGGTGAAGGGCTTTACCAGAAGACACGTCTTGGAGTGAAAAGGGCAACGGAACGTGAATTAGTTGTTCTAGATAAAAGGGCAAAAATAAAGAGTGGAGGGTACTTGACAGTAATGGCTTGTGTGAGCTCCTGGGGGACACCGGGCCTGAGAGGGAAAGAGAGCTCCTCAGAGAGAAAGCTGCTCTGAGAGAGATGAGGCGTTTTAATGTGAAGCCAAACGACTGAGATCTTCCCTGGAACAACTAGAACAGAGCTGCCTGCTGGACAAAGTCTTTCTCCTGTCTGGATGTTTTCATTTGTTTTGCCAGACCAGTTTTACCTTCAGCACCAAATTGATATTGTAGAAGGATAGAGACGTTCACGTTATACCGAAACACAACAGGCCTTTACAATTCAATAGCAACATAAATACAAGAGACAGCAATATGACTTGGTGGCAACATTTAACAAGCATGGTGTTTCTTTTATTTAAGGGACTGTCTTCATTTCAATGAGGAAACAAGATGCTTTCGAGATTTGTGTCAATTATAAACATAAAAAAATATGCTACAGGTTTTACAATTGGTCATCCTGTAAACTAAAAGATCAATTCATATTTTTAATATAATAATATTGAGGACAATTCTATTGAACTTTTGCACCAAAGTGACTATATCCCTTTTTCCATTTCAGCAGCGAGAGAAAGAGAGAGAGGGGGGGGGGGGGGGGGGGGGGGGGGGGGGAGTGAGAGAGAGAGAAGTGTTTTTTTTTACAGGCAGACCAAATCATTCATCCGTAGCGAATTCAAACACACAGAGGAGCGGATGGTAAATTAACAGCGCTGCTTTCTACATAGAGACCAAATAAAAGTGTAATCAGCGACGCGTTGCTTTTCATTAAGCGGGTTTGACAGGAGCATATTCCGCTTCGACATGGGAGCAGGACCCAGGAAATAAACTACTCAGACCCAGAGTCATAAGATAATTCCTTAAGCTCCATTAACAACTCTTAGCCGCAGGAAACGGGCTCCCAGAAAACATCTCCAAATCTAAAAGCTTTATCGACCTGCAGCCCTCTGCTGATGGTTCGGGGAGGGTTTTTTCAACTTAAGGGACGTCGCCGTCCAGCAGAGGTAATAGACTTTGACACAACACATTAACTGGGAAATAAAACGGAGGAGAATAGCAGCCGCAGTTAAACGACACTTAAACGTTACCTATTAGAGCTTTAAAACTTAAATAAGATGTAAGCCCAAGGTGCCTCTAGACACACATTATAATCAAATAGCTTATAATCGAATATAGAAATGATTAGGGACGAATAAGAGCAGACATATACCATAGGTCTATCTAACGTCTGAGGTATGCAAGTAAGCAAACGGTCCTTTTAGAACAATTATATTGTGGATGTTTGAAATAATGTATTTCTTATCTATCGTGTAATTACAGTTGAGACCACAACGTCAAGGATAATTTGTAGACAACATAAATTATGGACCAGGAGATTTATTCACTTCATTTGAGGATCAACTGATTCCCTGACGCTGTGGTGAGTAACTCATACAAATACGACCCGTCTGTTTCTTATAGCTGTATAATATGCTGTATATGTATGAATATAGTAAAAAATATATATATATACAGATCGGACGATGTATTAATGATGAAAATGTTTCCAAAAATGCTCAGGCATCAGGACATTTTGTCCAGAAATGTTTGCGCCAACACCCTGCCTCCCCAGAGACCACAGATCACATTAATACAGTCATAAATATATTTACACATCATTACACTCCCACTAATGAGTGGCTACTTTAATTGACCTTTTAATCTATTAATTAGATTTTCTGGAATTAAATCTACAAAAAGGGGGTTGAGAAAATATTTAATGAAGAGGAAGACTGCGATACTTTATTGTTAAAATGAAACGTTTCTTTAGTCCAACCCCTCCAAAAGACACACATACCCAGATAATCACAATAAACACATACCAAAGTCCCAAAGGTATATAATCAGAGCCCCAAAATATCCTTTGAATGTTATCCCCAAAGTTAATCGAGGAAACTCCTTAGTTGGTGGCGGTTCTTGCAGGAACCTAATTGCCCAACTGAAATATTTGGATTTGAATATGACAGGACAGCAGGTGCAGGCACTTAACTGAAAAATGTAAAAATCTCCTCAATTTAAGGTAAGGTTTGTCCCTTATATGACCTACATTTCACATTTACATTTTAGTCATTTATCAGACGCTCTTATCCAGAGCGACTTACAGTTAGTGAGTGCATACATTTTCATACTGGCCCCCCGTGGGAAATGAACCCACAACCCTGGCGTTGCAAGCCCCATGCTCTACCAACTGAGCTATTGTTTTATGATGATAGCATCTATCTTTTCATATTTGTTCAAATCTTTCTAAAACAGAAAATGGACACAAGTCATTGGATATCCATCAACAAAGAGGTAAGAATATGTAGGCTATAAGAATATGTTAAAGGCTAGCTGTATTGGGGGCAGATGACTGAACTGCTCACTTTTGTGTCTGTGTCTGTAGGTATACAGATGAGGAGGCATACAAAGGTATGTCAACTGGTATTGGTATGTTATGCAGATCACATGTACCATCCTCCTCCCTTACCTCTTCAATGAAAATCCCATAGGGCTCTACATTATGGACAAGGTATGTGTATGAAAACCATTATCAAAACAGTTTATTTCATTCACATTTACCATAAAAAAACAAGGTATGAAATGTGTCGTGTGCATGTTCTGTTAAACATCTGTATAATAAAAATGTTTTGGATTCACAGACTTCACCCTCCCTACACCTCTGATGAATATAACAGGAAACCTGTTCGATCACCATGCATTGCAAAATCATTCTGGCTATGGATACGGAGAACATCAACACATTAACATAAATGGATGTAGCTCAGTTAGTAGAGCATGGCGTTTGCAACGCCAGGGTTGTGGGTTTGATTCCCACGGGGGGCAAGTATGTAAAATAAAATAAAATATGTATGCACTCACTAACTGTAAGTGGCTCTGGATAAGAGCGTCTGCTAAAATGACAAAAAAAAAAAAAAAAGAACACCACGCCAGAGGATATCACCCATTGGACTTGGGGCTCTGCTGGGAGTTTACCTCATATTTGGATATTTTACTATGCTTTGCCACTAAACTCATAATAAACACTAAAAAATTTACCCCAAAAGGTTCTTCAAAAGGTTCTTTGAGGATCCATTAAAAGGGGTTCTTTGAAGAATTTATAGGGGTTCCCCCACAGTTTCAATTAGAAGAACCCCTAAAGGATCCTCCAGGAACCTTTTCTTTTTAGAGTGTAGAAAGTGTTCATTCACATCTCTATTAAACAGCATTAGGACTTGTTATTGTGCTGTCATGAAACATTTAACATTTTAATTTAAATGTAATTTGCTCAGAATATGTTCAAAACTGCTTCAATAACAAACATCAACACAACAGACATGCTCTCATGGACATGGCAATAGAGCAGTAGATTTATGCACTTGTCAACGTTCTCCTCTCTGGACTGTTAGAGAGACTGGGTCTGATTGGCTACAGTGTAGGTTTAAAAGAGACAATAAAACTGCCTTTACCTCACTTTCCAAGAAGCTGCAAGAACTGTTGAAGGACAATGGACTTCAATATTGATTTACTTAGTCCACTTCCACCGTCCTCCATGGGTTGGTCAATATTTACTTTACTTAGTCCACTTCCACCGTCCTCCATGGGTTGGTCAATATTTACTTACTTAGTCCACTTCCACTGTCCTCCATGGGTTGGTCAGTATTTACTTACTTAGTCCACTTCCACCGTCCTCCATGGGTTGGTCAATACTTACTTACTTAGTCCACTTCCACCGTCCTCCATGGGTTGGTCAATATTTATTTACTTAGTCCACTTCCACCGTCCTCCTATCAGTCCAGAGCCCATGCTGTAGACCCTGTTAACGTCCTATCAGCCCAGAGCACATGCTGCAGACCCTGTTAGTTTCCTATCAGCCCAGAGCCCATGCTGTAGACCCTGTTAGTAGCCTATCAGACCAGAGCCCATGCTGCAGAGCCTGTTAATGTCCTATCAGCCTATCAACCCAGAGCCCATGCTGCAGACCCTGTTAGTTTCCTATCAGCCCAGAGCCCATGCTGCAGAGCCTGTTAGTTTCCTATCAGCCCAGAGCCCATGCTGCAGAGCCTGTTAGTGTCCTATCAGCCTATCAGCCCAGAGCCCATGCTGCAGACCCTGTTAGTTTCCTATCAGCCCAGAGCCCATGCTGCAGAGCCTGTTAGTTTCCTATCAGCCCAGAGCCCATGCTGTAGACACTGTTAATGTCCTATCAGCCCAGAGCCCATGCTGTAGACCCTGTTAATGTCCTATCAGCCCGGAGCCCATGCTGGAGACCCTGTTAGTGGCCTATCAGCCTATCAGCCCAGAGCCCATGCTGCAGACCCTGTTAGTTTCCTATCAGCCCAGAGCCCATGCTGCAGAGCCTGTTAGTTTCCTATCAGCCCAGAGCCCATGCTGTAGACCCTGTTAATGTCCTATCAGCCCAGAGCCCATGCTGTAGACCCTGTTAATGTCCTATCAGACCAGAGCCCATGCTGCAGACCCTACAGCCTATCAGCCTATGACCTAACCTTATAGACCAGAGAGCTAACCCTGCCATGTGACCCTGGATGTCAACATCTTCATCACTTCCTCATCACAAGGTCATAATCTTTTCTCACTCAGTGACAACACCACTCACCCAGCGACACTAAGTGAGATTAAACAGACCTAACATCAACACGTACATATGCCGTGTTCAAGACAACTAGGAACTTAGAACTCAACGAGTTCCGACTGGGAAAAATTGTTTGTGAACGGTCATCCGACTCGGAATTCCAAGTTGGAAACTTGGGCATCATCCTAAATCCGACTTTTCCGACCAAAAGATCACTGACGTCATGATTTCTCCTCGTTTTTTTCAGAGTCGCCAGTTGTCTCAAAAGCAGCAATATTCAGTATGTTTAAAAATGATATAGCATCATCACATGGTAGGCAACAATACATTTTCATTCTTTACTATACAATGTAGAATGGAAAGACAGGTCAGATATGTCTCCAGATACTTTTAGACTGAAAAACAACACTAGTGTTTTATATGTGGCAGAACACAGTCACCTCTGATCTTTACAATGACTAAATAACTCAAATAACTCTTCAAGGAGTCAACCATTGTTTTCTAATGCCAAGCCATTACAACTGGTCACTTATGCTTACAGTATGAACAGCAGGCTGTACTAAAATATTTGACATTCTCCTGCACAAGGTCAAATCAAATGTTATTTGACACATGCTTCATAAACAACAGGTGCAGACTAACAGTAAAATGATTACTGACTAGCTATCCTCCTCTCCTCTCCTCTCCTCTCCTCTCCTCTCCTCTCCTCTCCTCTCCTCTCCTCTCCTCTCCTCTCCTCTCCTCTCCTCTCCTCTCCTCTCCTCTCCTCTCCTCTCCTCTCCTCTCCTCTCCTCTTCTTTCTTTCCTTTGCAGAAAAGTAATAACACATAATACTAAAAGTAGTAATAGATACAATGAGGAACGACAACTTGGCTATATACATAGGTACCTATACTGAGTCCATATTCAGGGGTACCATGTAAAAACATGGCTATATACACTGGTACCTGTACTGAGTCCATGTTCAGGGGTGCTATGTAATAACTTGGCTATATACATTAAGTACCTGAATGAGTCCATGTTCAGGGGTACGAGGTAATAACTTGGCTATATACAAAGAGTACCTGTACTGAGTCCATGATCAGGAGTACCATGTAATAACTTGGCTATATAAACGGGGTATCTGTACTGAGTCCATGTTGAGAGGTACCATGTAATAACTTGGCTATATACACTGGTACCTGTATTGCATCCATGTTCAGTGGTCCTATGTAATAACTTGGCTTTGTACATTTGTACCTGTACTGAGGCCATGTTCAGGGGTATGAGGTAATAACTTGGCTATATAAACGGAGTACCTGTACTGAGTCCATGATCAGGAGTACCATGTAACAACTTGGCTATATAAACGGGGTATCTGTACTGAGACCATGTTCAGAGGTACCATGTAATAACTTGTCTAAATACACAGGGTACCTGTACAGGGTCCATGTTCAGGGATACTTTGTAATAACTTGGCTACATAAACTGGTACCTGTACTGAGTCCATGTTCAGGGGAACAATGTAATAACTTGGCTAGATACACTGATACCTGTACTAAGTCCATGTTCAGGGGTGGCATGTAATAAGTTGGCTATATACACTTGTACCTGTACTGAAGCCATTTTTAGGGGTACCATGTAATAAGTTGTCTATATACACAGGGTACCTGTAAGGGGTCCATGTTCAGGGGTACTTTGTAATAACTTGGCTACATAAACTGGTACCTGTACTGAGTCCATGTTCAGGGGTACGATGTAATAACTTGTCTATATAAACGGGGTACCTGTACTGAGTACATGTTCATGCGTACGAGGTAATAACATGGCTATATACATTTATACCTGTTCTGAGTCCATGTTCAGGGGTACGATAAAAAAAACTTGGCAATATACACAAGGTACCTGTACTGAGTCCATGTTCAGAGGTACAATGTAATTACTGGGCTATATACACAGGGTACCTGTACTGAGTCGATGTTCAGGGATACGAGGTAAGAACTTGGCTATATACACAGAGTATCTATACTGAGTCAATGTTCAGGTGTACAATGTAATAACATAGCTATAGGCACAAGGTACCTGTAGTGAGTCCATGTTCAGAGGTACGATGTAATAACTTGGCTATATACACGGAGCAGCTTTATTGATTCCATGTTCAAGTGTACCATGTAATAACTTGACTATATACAGTGGGGGGAAAAAGTATTTAGTCAGCCACCAATTGTGCAAGTTCTCCCACTTAAAAAGATGAGAGAGGCCTGTAATTTTCATCATAGGTGCACGTCAACTATGACAGACAAAATGAGAAAAAAAATCCAGAAAATCACATTGTAGGATTTTTAATGAATTTACTTGCAAATTATGGTGGAAAATAAGTATTTGGTCAATAACAAAAGTTTCTCAATACTTTGTTATATACCCTTTGTTGGCAATGACACAGGTCAAACGTTTTCTGTAAGTCTTCACAAGGTTTTCACACACTGTTGCTGGTATTTTGGCCCATTCCTCCATGCAGATCTCCTCTAGAGCAGTGATGTTTTGGGGCTGTCGCTGGGCAACACGGACTTTCAACTCCCTCCAAAGATTTTCTATGGGGTTGAGATCTGGAGACTGGCTAGGCCACTCCAGGACCTTGAAATGCTTCTTACGAAGCCACTCCTTCGTTGCCCGGGCGGTGTGTTTGGGATCATTGTCATGCTAAAAGACCCAGCCACGTTTCATCTTCAATGCCCTTGCTGATGTAAGGAGGTTTTCACTCCAAATCTCACGATACATGGCCCCATTCATTCTTTCCTTTACACGGATCAGTCGTCCTGGTCCCTTTG
Organism: Coregonus ussuriensis; assembly: GCA_031479575.1. Classification (NCBI taxonomy): domain Eukaryota; kingdom Metazoa; phylum Chordata; class Actinopteri; order Salmoniformes; family Salmonidae; genus Coregonus; species Coregonus ussuriensis. The sequence continues at coordinate 91,036,420 of CM062489.1, read as the reverse complement.
CAGAAAAACAGCCCCAAAGCATGATGTTTCCACCCCCATGCTTCACAGTAGGTATGGTGTTCTTTGGATGCAACTCAGCATTCTTTGTCCTCCAAACACGACGAGTTGAGTTTTTACCAAAAAGTTATATTTTGGTTTCATCTGACCATATGACATTCTCCCAATCCTCTTCTGGATCATCCAAATGCACTCTAGCAAACTTCAGATGGGCCTGGACATGTACTGGCTTAAGCAGGGGGACACGTCTGGCACTGCAGGATTTGAGTCCCTGGCGGCGTAGTGTGTTACTGATGGTAGGCTTTGTTACTTTGGTCCCAGCTCTCTGCAGGTCATTCACTAGGTCCCCCCGTGTGGTTCTGGGATTTTTGCTCACCGTTCTTGTGATCATTTTGACCCCACGGGGTGAGATCTTGCGTGGAGGCCCAGATCGAGGGAGATTAGCAGTGGTCTTGTATGTCTTCCATTTCCTAATAATTGCTCCCACAGTTGATTTCTTCAAACCAAGCTGCTTACCTATTGCAGATTCAGTCTTCCCAGCCTGGTGCAGGTCTACAATTTTGTTTCTGGTGTCCTTTGACAGCTCTTTGGTCTTAGCCATAGTGGAGTTTGGAGTGTGACTGTTTGAGGTTGTGGACAGGTGTCTTTTATACTGATAACAAGTTCAAACAGGTGCCATTAATACAGGTAACAAGTGGGGGACAGAGGAGCCTCTTAAAGAAGAAGTTACAGGTCTGTGAGAGCCAGAAATCTTGCTTGTTTGTAGGTGACCAAATACTTATTTTCCACCATAATTTGCAAATAAATTCATAAAAAATCCTACAATCCTCAATTTGTTTGTCATAGTTGACGTGTACCTATGATGAAAATTACAGGCCTCTCTCATCTTTTTAAGTGGGAGAACTTGCACAATTGGTGGCTGACTAAATACTTTTTTCCCCCACTGTACACAAGGTACCTGTACTGAGTCCATGTTCAGAGGTACAATGTAATAACTTTGTTATATATACTACTACCTGTACTGAGTTCCATGTTCAGGGGTAAGATTTAATAACTAGGCAAAATACACAAATACCTGTACTGAGTCCATTTTACGGGTACCATTAAATAACTTGGCTATATACACAGGGTACCTGTACTGAGTCCATGTTCAGGTGCACGAGGTAATAACTTGGCTATATACACTAGTACCTGTACTGAGTCCAGGGTCAGTTGTTTGATGTAATATCTTGCCTATATAAACGGGGTACCTGTACTAAGTCCATGATCAGGAGTACCATGTAATAACTTGGCTATATAAACGGGGTATCTGTACTGAGTCCATGTTGAGAGGTACCATGTAATAACTTGGCTATATACACTGGTACCTGTATTGTATCCATGTTCAGGGGTCCTATGTAATAACTTGGCTTTGTACATTTGTACCTGTACTGAGTCCAGGTTCAGTGGTTTGATGTAATATCTTGGCTATATAAACTGGGTACCTGTACTAAGTCAATGTTCAGGGGTACCATGTACTAATTTGGCTATATACAAGGAGTACCTGCACTGAGTCCATGTTAATGGGTAGCTGGTAATACATTGGCTATATACACGGCGTAACAGTACTGAGTCCATGTTCAGGGATACAATTAAATACGTTGGCTATATAAATGGGGTACCTGTACTGAGTTGTTGTTCATGGGTACCATGTAATAATTTGGCTATGTACACACAGTATATGCACTAAGTCCATGCTCAGGGGTACGATGTATTAACTTGGCTATATACACATGTACCTTTACTGAGTCTATGTTCAGTGGTACAAGGTAATTACTTGGTTATATACACAAATTACCTGTATTGTCCAGCATCAGGGGTACCATGTAATAACTTGGCTGTAAAACGGAGTACCTGTACTGAGTCCATGTTCAGGAGTACCATGTAATAACTTGGCTATATATACTGTTACTTGTGCTGAGTCCATGATCAGGAGTACAATATAATAACTTGGCTATATACACTGGTACCTGTACAAAGTCCATGTTCATAGGTACCATTTAATAACTTGGCTATATATACTGGTACTTGTGCTGAGTCCATGATCAGGAGTAAAATATAATAACTTGGCTATATTCACTGGTACCTGTACTGAGTCCATGTTCAGAGGTACCATGTAATAAATTGGCTACATATATTGGTACCTGAACTAAGTCCATGTCCTGTGGTACCAGGTTATAACTTCACTATATACACAGGGTACCTGTATGAGTCCAAGTTCAGGGGCACCATGTAAAAACCTGGCTAAATACACCGTGTACCTATACTGAGTCTATGTTCAGGGGCAACATGTAATAACTTGGCTATATAAACTGGTACATTTACTGAGTCCATGTTGAGGGGTACAATTAAATAACATGTCTATATGCACTTGTACCTGCACTGAGTCCATGTTCAGGGGTTCTATGTATATCTTAGCTACATATACTGACACCTGTACTGAGTCCATGTTCAGGGGTACCATGTAATAACTTGGCTATATACATTGGTACCTTTAATGAGTCCATGTTCAGGGGTACCATGTAATAACTTGGCTATATACACAGGGTACCTGTACTGAGTCCATGTTCAGGGGTACCATGTAATAACTTGGCTATTTACACAGTGCACCTGTACTGATTTCATGTTCAGCGGTAGGATGTAATAACTTGGCTAGATAAAATGGTACCTGTACTGCGTCCATGGTCAGGGATATGATGTAATACATGTCAATGTCTCCTGAGTGGCTCAGTGGTCTAAGGCGCCGCATCGCAGTGCTAACTGTGCCACTAGAGATCCTGGTTCGAATCCAGGCTCTGTCGCAGCCGGCCGTGACCGGGAGACTTATGGGCGGCTCACAATTGGCCTAGCGTCGTCCAGGGTTGGGGAGGGAATGGCCGGCAGGGATGTAGCTCAGTTGATAGAGCATGGCGTTTGCAACGCCAGGGTTGTGGGTTCGATTCCCACGGGGGGCCAGTATGTATATGTATTCACTAACTGTAAGTCGCTCTGGATAAGAGTAAATGTAATAACTTGGCTATATACACTGGTAACTATACTGAGTCAATGTTCAGGGGTACCATCTAACATATTGTCTATATACACAGAATACCTGTACTGAGTCCATGTTCATGGGTACCTGTACCTCTTTAAGGAATACCTGGAATAGTATAAAGTAATTCTGTACCTGTACTGAGGCCATGTTCATGGTACGATGTAATTACTTGGCTATATACATGTTTACCTGTACTGAGTCCATGTTCAGGCGCAGCAGGTAATAACGTGGCCATATACACGGAGTAACAGTACTGAGTCCATGTTCAGGGGTATCATGTAACTACTTGGATATATACACGGTACCTGTACTGAGTCAATGTTCAGGGGTACGATGTAATAACTTGTCTGTATACCTGAGCTACCTGTACTGAGTTAATGTTAGGGGAACGATATAATAACTTGGCTATATATATGGGGTACCTGTACTAAGTCCATGTTCAGGGGTACGATGTAATAACTTGGCTATATAAACGGTATACCTGTACTGAGTGCATGTTCAGGGGTACGATGTAATAACTAGGCTATATAAACGTGGTACATGTACTGAGTCCATGTTCAGGGGTACGATGTAATAACTTGGCTTTACACCTGAGCTACCTGTACTGAGTCAATGTTCAGGGGTACGATGTAATAACTTGGCTGTATACCTGAGCTACCTGTACTGAGTCCATGTTCAGGGGTATGATGTAATAACTTGGCTGTATACCTGAGCAACCTGTACTGAGTCAATGTTCAGGGGTACTATGTAATAACTTGGCTGTATCCCTGAGCTACCTGTACTGAGTCAATGTTCAGGGGTACGATGTAATAACTTGGCTGTATACCTGAGCTACCTGTACTGAGTCCATGTTCAGGGGTTCCATGTAACAACTTGGCTATATAAACGGGGTACCTGTACTGAGACCATGTTCAGGGGTACCATGTAAAAACTTGGATATATACACTTGGTACCTGTACTGAGTCAATGTTCAGGGGTACGATGTAATAACTTGGCTGTATACCTGAGCTACCTGTACTGAGTTAATGTTAGGGGAACGATGTAATAACTTGGCTGTATACCTGAGCTACCTGTACTGAGTCAATGTTCAGGGATACGATGTAATAACTTGGCTGTATACCTGAGCTACCTGTACTGAGTCCATGTTCAGGGGTACGATGTAATAACTTGGCCGTATACCTGAGCTACCTGTACTGAGTCCATGTTTAGGGGTACGATGTAATAACTTGGCTGTATACCTGATCTACCTGTACTGAGTCAATGTTAAGGGGTATGATTTAATAACTTGGCTGTATACCTGAGCTACCTGTACTGAGTCAATGTTCAGGGGTACGATGTAATAACTTACGTTAGACCACTCAGCAACTCTACAGGTATGTTAGCTAGACCACTCATCCACCCAAAGGTCTGTTAGATAGACTAGACAACTGAGCCACCCAACAGGTCTGTAAGTTAGACCACTCAGCCATCCAACAGGTCTGTTAGTTAGATTGGAACACTCAGCCACCCAACAGGTCTGTCAGTTACACTGGAACACTCAGCCACCCAACAGGTCTGTTAGTTAGACTGGAACACTCAGCAACCCAACAGGTCTGTCAGTTAGACTGGAACACTCAGCCACCCAACAGGTCTGTTAGTTAGACCACTCAGCCATCCTACAGGTCTGTTAGTTAGAATAGACCACTCAGCCATCCAACAGGTCTATTAATTAGACTGGACCACTCAGCCATCCTACAGGTCTGTTAGTTAGACTAGACCACTTAGCCACCCAACAGGTCTGTTGACCAATCAGCAACCCAACAGGTTTGTTAGTCAGGCCACTCAGCCATCCTACAGGTCTGTTAGTTAGACCACTCAGCCACCCAACAGGTCTGTTAGTTAGGCCACTCAGCCATCCTACAGGTCTGTTAGTTAGACTAGACCACTCATCCACCCAACAGGTCAGTTAGTCACACTAAACCACTCAGCCATGCTACAGGTTTGTTAGATAGTCTAGACAACTCAGCCACCCAACAGGTCTGTTAGTTAGACTAGACCACTCAGCCACCCAACAGGTTTTTTAGTTAGGCCACTCAGCCACCCAAGAGGTCTGTTAGTTAGACCACTCAGCCATCCAACAGATCTATTAGTTAAACCACTCAGCCACCCAACAGGTCTGTAAGTTTGACTAGACCACTCAGCCATACAACAGGTCTGTTAGTTAGACTAGACTGCTCATCCATCCAACAAGTATTTTAGACTAGACCACTCAGCTACACAACAGGTCTGTTAAACTAGACTAGAACACTTAGCCATCCTACAGGCCAGTTAGTTAGACTAAACCACTCAGCCACACAACCGGAATGTTAGATAGACTAGATCACTCAGCCACCCAACAGGTCTGTTAGTTAGACTAGACCACTCAGCCACCCAACAGGATTTTTAGTTAGGCCACTCAGCCACCCAAGAGGTCTGTTAGTTAGACCACTCAGCCATCCAACAGGTCTTTTTGTTAGACTAGACTGCTCATCCACCCAAAAGGTATTTTAGACTAGACCACTCAGCCACACAACAGGTCTGTTAGACCACTCAGCCACGGAAAATGCATGTTAGACTAGACTAGAACACTTAGCCATCCTACAGGTCTGTTAGTTACACTAGAACACTCAGCCATCCTACAGGTCTGTTAGTTAGACTAGGACACTCAGCCATCATACAGGTCTGTTAGTTAGACTAGACCACTCAGCCACCAAACAGGTTTGTTAGACCACTCAGCCACCCAACAGGTATGTTAGTTAGACTAGACCACTCAGCCACCCAACAGGTCTGTTAGTTAGACTGGAACACTCAGCCATCCTACAGGTCTGTCAGTTAGACTGGAACACTCAGCCACCCACCAGGTCTGTCAGTTAGACTGGAACACTCAGCCACCCACCAGGTCTGTCAGTTAGACTGGAACACTCAGCCACCAAACAGGTGTGTCAGTTAGACTGGAACACTCAGCCACCCAACAGGTATGTTAGTTAGACTGGAACACTCAGCAACCCAACAGGTCTTTTAGTTAGACTAGTGGTGAGCTCCAGTGAACCAAGTGCTCCACAGATGCCTCTCAATGAGCAGTGAGGTGCTCCACACCAGGCAGTGCTCTCCAGCGAACTCGGATGCTCTAACAAGCAAGGATGCTCCATCAAGCAATGGACACCAGCGAACTAGGATGCTCCAAGAAGATAGGTTGCTCCAACGAGCCATAGACTCCAGCGAACTAGGATGCTCCAACAAGCCAGGATGCTCCAACAAGCCAGGATGTTTCAACAAGCTAGGTAATGCAAAACGAGCCAGGATGCTCCAATGAGCCAGTGAGCAAGGATATTCCAGTGAGCCAGGATGCTCCAGCGTGCCAGAATGCTCCAGCGAGCCAGGATGCCCCAGCGAGCCAGGATGCTCCAACAAGCAAGGATGCGCCAGCGAGCCAGGATGCGCCAAAGAGCTAGGATGCTCCTTGGTGTGTCTCTATCCTAACTCTCTGTTCTCTATCAGACCTAACTCTCTCCATAACTCTCTGTTCTCTATCAGACCTAACTCTACTCCAGAGCTCTCTGTTCTCTATCAGTCCTAACTCTTCTCCATAGCTCTCTGTTCTACATCAAACCTAACTCTTCTTCAGAGCTCTCTGTTCTACATCAGACCTAACTCTTCTCCAGAGTTCTTTGTTCTACATCAAACCTAACTCTTCTCCAGAGCTCTCTGCTCTCTATCAGACCTAACTCTTCTCCAGAGCTCTCTGTTCTCTATCAAACCCAACGCTTCTCCAGAGCTCTCTGTTCTACATCAAACCTAACTCTTCTCCAGAGCTCTCTGTTCTACATCAAACTTAACTCTTCTCCAGAGCTCTCTGTTCTACATCAAACCTAACTCTTCTCCAGAGCTCTCTGTTCTACATCAGACCTAACTCTTCTCCAGAGCTCTCTGTTCTCTATCAGACCTAACTCTTCTCCAGAGCTCTCTGTTCTACATTAGACCTAACTCTTCTCCAGAGCTCTCTCTTCTCTATCAGACCTAACTCTTCTCCAGAGCTCTCTGTTCTCTATCAGACCTAACTCTTCTCCAGAGCTCTCTGTTCTCTATCAAACCCAACGCTTCTCCAGAGCTCTCTGTTCTACATCAAACCTAACTCTTCTCCAGAGCTCTCTGTTCTACATCAAACCTAACTCTTCTCCAGAGCTCTCTGTTCTCTATCAGACCTAACTCTTCTCCATAGCTCTCTGTTCTACATCATACCTAACTCTTCTCCAGAGCTCTCTGTTCTACATCAGACCTAACTCTTCTCCAGAGCTCTCTGTTCTCTATCAGACCTAACTCTTCTCCAGAGCTCTCTGTTCTACATCAAACCTAACTCTTCTCCAGAGCTCTCTGTTCTCTATCAGACGTAACTCTTCTCCAGAGCTCTCTGTTCGCTATCAGACCTAACTCTTCTCCATAGCTCTCTGTTCTCTATCAAACCCAACGCTTCTCCAGAGCTCTCTGTTCTACATCAAACCTAACTCTACTCCAGAGCTCTCTGTTCTCTATCAGACCTAACACTTCTCCAGAGCTCTCTGTTCTCTATCAGACCTAACTCTTCTCCAGAGCTCTCTGTTCTCTATCAGACCTAACTCTTCTCCAGCGCTCTCTGTTCTCTATCAAACCCAACGCTTCTCCAGAGCTCTCTGTTCTACATCAAACCTAACTCTTCTCCAGAGCTCTCTGTTCTACATCAAACCTAACTCTTCTCCAGAGCTCTCTGTTCTACATCAAACCTAACTCTTCTTCAGAGCTCTCTGTTCTACATCATACCTAACTCTTCTTCAGAGCTCTCTGTTCTACATCATACCTAACTCTTCTCCAGAGCTCTCTGTTCTCTATCAGTCCTAACTCTTCTCCAGAGCTCTCTGTTCTCTATCAGACCTAACTCTTCTCCAGAGCTCTCTGTTCTCTATCAGACCTAACTCTTCTCCAGAGCTCTCTGTTCTCTATCAGACCTAACTCTTCTCCAGAGCTCTCTGTTCTCTATGAAACCCAACGCTTCTCCAGAGCTCTCTGTTCTCCATCAAACCTAACTCTTCTCCAGAGCTCTCTGTTCTACATCAAACCTAACTCTTCACCAGAGCTCTCCGTTCTCTATCAGACGTAACTCTTCTCCAGAGTTCTCTGTTCTTTATCAGACCTAACTCTTCCCCAGAGCTTTCTGTTCTCTATCAGATCTAACTCTACTCCAGAGCTCTCTGTTCTTTATCAGACCTAACTCTTCACCAGAGCTGTCTGTTCTCCATCAGACCTAACTATTCTCCAGAGCTGTCTGTTCTCTATCAAACCTAACTCTACTCCTGAGCTCTCTTTTCTCCATCAGACCTCTCTTCTCCAGCACTCTCTGTTCTCTATCAGACGTAACTCTTCACCAGAGCTCTCTGTTCTTTATCAGTCCTAACTCTTCCCCAGAGCTCTCTGTTCTCTATCAGTGCTAACTCTTCTCCAGAGCAGTCTGTACTCTATCAAACCTAACTCTTCTCGAGAGCTCTCAGTTCTCGATCAGACATAACTATTCTCCAGACCTCTCTGTTCTCTATCAGACCTAACTCTTCTACAGAGCTCTCTGTTCTCTGTCAGACCTAACTCTTCTTCTGAGCTCTCTGTTCTACATCAGACCTGAGTCTTCTCCAGAGCTCTCTGTTCTCTATCAGACCTAACTCTACTCCAGAGCTCTCTGTTCTACATCATACCTAACTCTTTTCCAGAGCTCTCTCTTCTCTATCAGACGTAACTCTTCTCCAGAGTTCTCTGTTCTTTATCAGACCTAACTCTACTACAGAGCTCTCTGTTCTCTATCAGCCCTAACTCTTCTCCAGAGCTCTCTGTTCTATATCAGTCCTAACTCTTCTCCAGAGCTCTCTGTTCTACATCAAACCTAACTCTTCTCTAGAGCTCTCTGTTCTCTATCAGACCTAACTCTACTCCAGAGCTCTCTGTTCCGGGACATGATCGGGCGCTAGGTGGTCGTATATATCGATGACATCCTGGTCTATTCGGCTACCTGTAAGGATCACATTGCTCACATCCGAGTAGTCTTGAGACGCCTCCTGGAAAATCTGCTTTATGTTAAAGCGGAGAAGTGCCAATTCCATTATGTCGAGGTCTCCTTCTTTGGATACCGGATCAACCCTCATGGGGTGAGCATGGATGAAAGGAAGGTCGAAGAAGTCAGGTCATGGCCAGTCCCAACCACCATATAAGGGCTCATGGCCAGTCCCAACCATCATATAAGGGCTCATGGCCAGTCCCAACCACCATATAAGGGCTCATGGCTAGTCCCAACCACCATATAAGGGCTCATGGCCTGTCCCAACCACCATATAAGGGCTCATGGCCAGTCCCAACCACCATATAAGGGCTCATGGCCAGTTCCAACCACAATATAAGGGCTCATGGCCAGTCCCAACCACCATATAAGGGCTCATGGCCAGTCCCAACCACCATATAAGGGCTCACGGCCAGTCCCAACCACCATATAAGGGCTCATGGCCAGTCCCAACCACCATATAAGGGCTCATGGCCAGTCCCAACCACCATATAAGGGCTCACGGCCAGTCCCAACCACCTTATAAGGGCTCATGGCCAGTCCCAACCACCATATAAGGGCTCATGGCCAGTCCCAACCACCATATAAGGGCTCATGGCCAGTCCCAACCACCATATAAGGGCTCCAATGGTTTCTGGGGATTGCCAACTCCTACCGCCGCTTCATTAAGAACTTCAGCTCCATTGCCTCTCCTCTCACCTCACCTCTCCTCTCACCACTCCCCTCACCTCTCTCTTTACTTCCTCGTAAGTTGGTGTGGACTCCTGCAGCCGATGAAGCCTTCCGCCTACTGAAGGGTTGTTTCACCTCCTCCCCGTTGCTGAGACACCCAGATCCTACGCTGCCCTTCGTGGTGGAGGTGGACACCCCGTTTCTGAGACACCCAGATTCTACGCTGCCCTTCGTGGTGGAGGTGGACACACCGTTGCTGAGACACCCAGATTCTACGCTGCCCTTCATGGTGGAGGTGGACACCCCGTTGCTGAGACACCCAGATCCTACGCTGCCCTTCGTGGTGGAGGTGGACACCTCGGAAGTGGGCGTGGGAGCCATCCTGTCCCAACACCAAGGTAACCTACAGAAATGGTATCCATGTGCATACTTCCCCAAACAATTGTCTCCTGCAGAGAGGACCTATGATGTCTGCGACCAGGAGCTCCTGGCGGTGAAGTTGGCATTAGCGGAGTGGAGACAAGGCTGGAGGGCGCCAAGGAGCCATTCCTCATACTCACGACCATCAGAACCTGGAGTACATACGGAATGCGAGGCGGCTGAACCCGCAGAAAGCAAGGTGGGCCCTTTCACCAGATTCCACTTCATCCTGTCATATCGCCCAGGTTCTAAGAACATAAAAGCCAATGCCCTGTCCCGTCTCCACGATTCAGGAGAGGTTCCGATCCCGAGTGCGCCCATCATACAACCCTCTCGAATCGTTGCTCCCGTGCTCTGGACGTAGACGTGGACATCCGCCAGGCTCTGGAGAGAGAACCCGCGCCGGCAACCTGCCCTCCGGAGCGCATCTACGTTTCCTAAGGGATCAGCTGTTGACCTGGGCACACACATCCCTCGCCGCTGGACACCCAGGTATCACCCGCACTATCCAATCCCTCTTTGATAAGTACTGGTGGCCCACATTGGTGCAGGGAAAGTTACTGAGTGAGACAAGGGGAAGTGCAGAAAGTTCATATTCTGTTTCTAAGGAGGGAGGCAAAGGGCAACAGTCTAGTTTCAGTTCCTGATAAGGCAGGCCAGCTGCGGAAGTAGGGAGGAGTGAGGAATTCGGCTCGAGGTCAAGTCAACAGATGAAGTGAGAAGAAACCTCTGGGAGTGGGGCCAGAGGGGCCAACAACAACGACTCTCCTACTACAGTCCTATTTCACACACATACACTTCCATGCCCACGAAGGTTCTAGCATCAGGCAGGGCCATGACTTCATCAGTGAGAAGAAGCAATTAAGTTCCTGCCTAGCAACAGAGATGTATTGGCTGTCTAGATGTGTAAGTAGTTGACCCCGCCTAGTAGGATGTTATCAATATGTGTGCTTGTGTAACATGCTTTGTCTTTGCAGCTGTATGACCCAGTGGGTGAATAAACTTGGTTTGAGCTTTTTATAGTCGTCCGTTTGAGTTTTTACTCTGGTGGTTCAGAACCTAACATACCTGATATGAGAAGCTGTTACCCTCAGCAGGTCAGTTCAGTATTGACCTGATATGAGAAGCTGTTACCCTCAGCAGGTCAGTTCAGTATTGACCTGATATGAGAAGCTGTTACCCTCAGCAGGTCAGTTCAGTATTGACCTGATATGAGAAGCTGTTACCCTCAGCAGGTCAGTGTAATTCACCATTGTAACCAGGAACCCGTTTCAATTATAAAACAGAAAAAAAAACTAAGACCGCTGCAAACGTCCGATTTTAGATGAGCAGTTATGTTAGTACAGTAAGAAAATACCACAACAGAGACAATTGTCACTTGGCACAGTGTTATAGGACACCTTCGGCTAAACAATCAGCTATGCAGTACTACTACCTTCAGTGTTATAGGACACCTTCAGCTAAACAATCAGCTATGTAGTACTACTACTACCTTCAGTGTTATAGGACACCTTCAGCTAAACAATCAGCTATGCAGTACTACTACTACCTTCAGTGTTATAGGACATCTTCAGCTAAACAATCAGCTATGCAGTACTACTACTACCTTCAGTGTTATAGGACAACTTCAGCTAAACAATCAGCTTTGTAGTACTACTACTACCTTCAGTGTTATAGGACACCTTCAGCTAAACAATCAGCTATGCAGTACTACTACTACCTTCAGTGTTATAGGACATCTTCAGCTAAACAATCAGCTATGCAGTACTACTACTACCTTCAGTGTTATAGGACACCTTCAGCTTAACAATCAGCTATGTAGTACTACTACTACCTTCAGTGTTATAGGACACCTTCAGCTAAACAATCAGGCATGGCCTCTATATTGTAATGGCCTCTGTATGATGTCAGAAACACTTATATGTTCAGCGGCAATAAGACTGGATGAACATTCTGGACAGGCTGTCACACAGAGAGCCAGGGCCAACGGACTGGATGAACATTCTGGACAGGCTGTCACACAGAGAGCCAGGGCCATCGGACTGGATTAACATTCTGGACAGGCTGTCACACAGAGAGCCAGGGTCATCGGACTGGATAAACATTCTGGACAGGCTGTTTTAAAGAGAGCCAGGGCCAATGGACTGGATGAACATTCTGGACAGGCTGTCACACAGAGAGCCAGGGCCAACAGACTGGATGAACATTCTGGACAGGCTCTCATACAGAGAGCCAGGGCCATCGGACTGGATTAACATTCTGGACAGGCTGTCAAACAGAGAGCCAGGGCCATCAGACTGGATTAACTTTCTGGACAGGCTGTCACACAGAGAGCCAGAGTTTGGGATTCACAAACCCCCACACACTCTCAAACACACCTTCTCTTACACACACAAATACACACACACACACACACACACACACAAATACACACACACACACACACACACACACACACACATACATACACACACAAACACGCACACATACACACACAAATACACACACAAATACACACACACACACGTACACACACACACAAACACACACACACATACACACAAATACACACACATACACACACACACACACACACACACACACATACACACACACACAAACACACACAAGCACACACACACACACAAACACAGGGTGAGGGCCTCACAGACACACAGATACATACCTCCCTGTAGAAGCACTCTGCGGGAAACAGGCAATCAGCTCCTAAGTAAAGGTCACATTTGCAATGCAGGTGACTGCAGAGAGAGAGAAGCAGGTAATTGGTAGCTGGTAGCAGGGAGCACTAAGGCACTAACACAGTGGCAGGGTAGAGGGAGATAATGTGATGGATGGAAAACGTTTGGCGGGTAATTAAATGTTGTGGACGTCCCACTCTGTGATCTGGAGAGAGGGAGAGATAGAATTAGAAGAGAGAGAGGGATGGAGAGAGAAAGGAGGCAGGAGGAAGAAGAGAGAGAAAGAGGTAGGGGAAAAAACTAAGAGGGAAAGTTGGAGAAGGGATGGGAGAACAGAGGGGGAACAAGAGGAGAGAGGAGGGTGGAAAACAGAGGAAGACAGGAGGAGAGAGGAGGGTGGAGAAAAGAGGAAGACAGGAGGAGAGAAGAGGGTGGAGAACAGAGGAGGAAAAAGAGGAGAGGGGGGACTGAGGACAGAGGAAGACAGGTGGAGAGAGGAGGGTGGAGAACAGAGGAGGAACAAGAGAAAAGAGAGGGGGGCTGAGGACAGAGGAAGATAGGAGGACAGAAGAGGGTGGAGCCCATAAGAGAAACAAAGGAAGACAGGAGGACAGAAGAGGGTGGATAACATAAGAGGAACAAGAGGACAGGGGAGGGTGGAGGACAGAGGAAGAAAGGAGGAGAGAGGAGGGTGGAGAACAGAGGAAGACAGGAGGAGAGAGGAGGGTGGAGAACAGAGGAGTAACAAGAGGAGAGAGGGGGGCTGAGGACAGAGGAAGACAGGAGGAGAGAGGAGGGTGGAGAACAGAGGAGGAAAAAGAGGAGAGAGTAGGGTGGAGGAACAGAGTAAGACAGGTGGAGAGAGGAGGGTGGAGACAGAGGAAGACAGGAGGAGAGAGGAGTGTGGAGGACAGAGGAAGACAGGAGGAGAGAGGAGGGTGGAGAACAGAGGAGGAACAAGAGGAGAGAGAGAGGGTGGAGAACAGAGGAAGACAGGTGGAGAGAGGAGGGTGGAGAACAGAGGAAGACAGAGGAGAGAGGAGGGTGGAGAACAGAGGAGGAACAAGAGGAGAGAGGGGAGCTGAGGACAGAGGAAGACAGGAGGAGAGAGGAGGGTGGAGGACTGAGGAAGACAGGAGGAGAAGAGGAGGGTGGAGAAAGAACAGAGGAAGACAGGAAGAGAAAGGAGGGTGGAGAACAGAGGAGGAACAAGAGGAGAGAGGGGTGCTGAGGACTGAGGAAGACAGGAGGAGAGAGGAGGGTGGAGAACAGAGGAGGAACAAGAGGAGAGAGGAGGGCGGAGAACAGAGGAAGTCAGGAGGAGACAGGAGGGTGGAGAACAGAGGAGGAACAAGAGGAGAGAGGGGGGCTGAGGACAGAGGAAGACAGGAGGAGAGAGGAGGGTGGAGGACTGAGGAAGACAGGAGGAGAGAGAATTGTGGAGAACAGAGGAGGAACAAGAGGAGAGAGGGGGCTGAGGACAAAGGAAGACAGGAGGAGAGAGGAGGGTGGAGGACTGAGGAAGTCAGGAGGATAAAGAGGAGGGTGGAGAACAGAGGAAGACAGGAGGAGAGAGGAGGGTGGAGAACAGAGGAGGAACAAGAGGGGAGAGGGAGGGGGCTGAGGACAGAGGAAGACAGGAGGAGAGAGGAGGGTGGAGAACAGAGGAGAAACAAGAGGAGAGAGGAGGGCGGAGAACAGAGGAAGACAGGAGGAGAGAGGAGGGTGGAGAACAGAGGAAGACAGGAGGAGAGAGGAGGGTGGAGGACACAGGAAGACAGGAGGAGAGAGGAGGGTGGAGAACAGAGGAATACAGGAGGAGAAAGGAGGGTGGAGAACAGAGGAGGAACAAGAGGAGAGAGGGGGGCTGAGGACAGACGAAGACAGGAGGAGAGAGGAGGGTGGAGAACAGAGGAGGAAAAAGAGGAGAGAGGAGGGCGGAGAACAGAGGAAGACAGGAGGAGAGAGGAGGGTGGAGAACAGAGGAAGTCAGGAGGAGACAGGAGGGTGGAGAACAGAGGAGGAACAAGAGGAGAGAGGGGGGCAGAGGACAGAGGAAGACAGGAGGAGAGAGGAGGGTGGAGAACAGAACAGAGGAGGAACAAGAGGAGAGAGTAGGGTGGAGAACAGAGGAAGACAGGTGGAGAGAGGAGGGTGGAGAACAGAGGAAGACAGGAGGAGAGAGGAGGGTGTAGAACAGAGGAGGAACAAGAGGAGATAGGAGGGAGGAGAACAGAGGAAGACAGGAGGAGAGAGGAGGGTGGAGGACTGAGGAAGACAGGAGGAGAAAGAGGAGGGTGGAGAACAGAGGAATACAGGAGGAGAAAGGAGGGTGGAGAACAGAGGAGTAACACGAGGAGAGAGGGGGGCTGAGGACAGAGGAAGACAGGAGGAGAGAGGAGGGTGGAGAACAGAGGAGGAAAAAGAGGAGAGAAGAGGGTGGAGAACAGAGTAAGACAGGTGGAGAGAGGAGGGTGGAGAACAGAGGAAGACAGGAGGAGAGAGGAGTGTGGAGGACACAGGAAGACAGGAGGAGAGAGGAGGGTGGAGAACAGAGGAGGAACAGAACAAGAGGAGAGAGGAGGGTGGAGAACAGAGGAAGACAGGTGGAGAGAGGAGGGTGGAGAACAGAGGAAGACAGGAGGAGAGAGGAGGGTGGAGAACAGAGGAGGAACAAGAGGAGAGAGGGGAGCTGAGGACAGAGGAAGACAGGAGGAGAGAGGAGGGTGGAGGACTGAGGAAGACAGGAGGAGAAAGAGGAGGGTGGAGAACAGAGGAAGACAGGAAGAGAAAGGAGGGTGGAGAACAGAGGAGGAACAAGAGGAGAGAGGGGTGCTGAGGACTGAGGAAGACAGGAGGAGAGAGGAGGGTGGAGAACAGAGGAGGAACAAGAGGAGAGAGGAGGGCGGAGAACAGAGGAAGTCAGGAGGAGACAGGAGGGTGGAGAACAGAGGAGGAACAAGAGGAGAGAGGGGGGCTGAGGACAGAGGAAGACAGGAGGAGAGAGGAGGGTGGAGGACTGAGGAAGACAGGAGGAGAGAGAATTGTGGAGAACAGAGGAGGAGAGGAACAAGAGGAGAGAGGGGGCTGAGGACAAAGGAAGACAGGAGGAGAGAGGAGGGTGGAGGACTGAGGAAGACAGGAGGAGAAAGAGGAGGGTGGAGAACAGAGGAATACAGGAGGAGAAAGGAGGGTGGAGAACAGAGGAGGAACAAGAGGAGAGAGGTGGGCTGAGGACAGAGGAAGACAGGAGGAGAGAGGAGGGTGGAGAACAGAGGAGGAAAAAGAGGAGAGAGGAGGGCAGAGAACAGAGGAAGACAGGAGGAGAGAGGAGGGTGGAGAACAGAAGAGGAACAAGAAAAGAGAGGGGGCTGAGGACAGAGGAAGACAGGAGGAGAGAGGAGGGTGGAGAACAGAGGAGGAACAAGAGGAGAGAGGAGGGAGGAGAACAGAGGAAGACAGGAGGAGAGAGGAGGGTGGAGGACTGAGGAAGACAGGAGGAGAAAGAGGAGGGTGGAGAACAGAGGAGGAACAAGAGGAGAGAAGAGGGTGGATAACAGAGGAAGGAAGACAGGTGGAGAGAGGAGGGTGGAGAACAGAGGAGGAACAAGAGTAGAGAGGGGGGCTGAGGACAGAGGAAGACAGGAGGAGAGAGGAGGGTGGAGAACAGATGAGGAACAAGAGGAGAGAGGAGGGTGGAGGGCTGAGGAAGACAGGAGGAGGAAGAGGAGGGTGGAGAACATAAGAAGACAGGAGGAGAAAGGAGGGTGGAGAACAGAAGAGGAACAAGAAAAGAGAGGGGGCTGAGGACAGAGGAAGACAGGAGGAGAGAGGATGGTGGAGAACAGAGGAGGAACAAGAGGAGAGAGGAGGGCGGAGAACAGAGGAAGACAGGAGGAGAGAGGAGGGTGGAGGACTGAGGAAGACAGGAGGAGAGAGGAGGGTGGAGAACAGAGGAAGACAGGAGGAGAGAGGAGGGTGGAGGACACAGGAAGACAGGAGGAGAGAGGAGGGTGGAGAACAGAGGAGGAACAAGCAAGAGGAGAGAGGAGAGTGGAGAACAGAGGAAGACAGGTGGAGAGAGGAGGGTGGAGAACAGAGGAAGACAGGAGGAGAGAGGAGGGTGGAGAACAGAGGAGGAACAAGAGGAGAGAGGAGGGTGGAGAACAGAGGAAGACAGGAGGAGAGAGGAGGGTGGAGGACTGAGGAAGACAGGAGGAGAAAGAGGAGGGTGGAGAACAGAGGAATACAGGAGGAGAAAGGAGGGTGGAGAACAGAGGAGGAACAAGAGGAGAGAGGGGGGCTGAGGACAGAGGAAGACAGGAGGAGAGAGGAGGGTGGAGAACAGAAGAGGAACAAGAAAAGAGAGGGGGCTGAGGACAGAGGAAGACAGGAGGAGAGAGGAGGGTGGAGGACTGAGGAAGACAGGAGGAGAGAGGAGGGTGGAGAACAGAGGAAGACAGGAGGAGAAAGGAGGGTGGAGAACAGAGGAAGACAGGAGGAGAGAGGAGGGTGGAGAACAGAACAGAGGAAGACAGGAGGAGAAAGGAGGGTGGAGAACAGAGGAGGAACAAGAGGACAGAGGGGGGTGGAGAACAGAGGAAGACAGGAGGAGAGAGGGGGGTGGAGAACAGAGGAAGACAGGAGGAGAGAGGAGGGTGGAGGACTGAGGAAGACAGGAGGAGAGAGGAGTGTGGAGAACAGAGGAGGAACAAGAGGAGAAAGGGGGCTGAGTACAAAGGAAGACAGTAGGAGAGAGGTGGGTGGAGGACTGAGGAAGACAGGAGGAGAAAGAGGAGGGTGGATAACAGAGGAAGACAGGAGGAGAAATGAGAGGGAGAACAGAGGAGGAACAAGAGGAGAGAGGGGGCTGAGGACAGAGGAAGACAGGAGGAGAGAGGAGGGTGGAGAACAGAGGAGGAACAAGAGGAGAGAGGAGGATGGAGAACAGAGGAAGACAGGAGGAGAGAGGAGGGTGGAGGACTGAGGAAGACAGGAGGAGAAAGAGGAGGAGGGGGTGGAGAACAGAGGAGGAACAAGAGGAGAGAAGAGGGGGGATAACAGAGGAAAAACGACAGGGGAGAGAGGAGGGTGGAGAACAGAGGAGGAACAAGAGTAGAGAGGGGGGCTGAGGACAGAGGTCGGTAGACAGGAGGAGAGAGGAGGGTGGAGAACAGATGATGGAACAAGAGGAGAGAGGAGGGTGGAGGGGCTGAGGAAGACAGGAGGAGGAAGAGGAGGGTGGAGAAACATAAGGAAGGACAGGAGGAGAAAGGAGGGTGGAGAACAGAGAAGAAGGAACAAGAAAAGAGAGGGGGGTGAGGACAGAGAGAAGACAGGAGGAGAGAGGATGGTGGAGAACCAGGAGGCAGGAACAAGAGGAGAGAGGAGGGCGGGAGAACAGAGGAAGACAGGAGGAGAGAGGTGGGGTGGAGGACTGAGGAAGACAGGAGGAGAGAGGAGGGTGGAGAACAGAGGAAGACAGGAGGAGGACGTGGAGAGGAGGGTGGAGGACACAGGAAGACAGGAGGAGAGAGGAGGGTGGAGAACAGAGGAGGAACAAGAGGAGAGAGGAGGGTGGAGAACAGAGGAAGACAGGAGGAGAGAGGAGGGTGGAGAACAGAGGAAGACAGGAGGAGAGAGGAGGGTGGAGAACAGAGGAGGAACAAGAGGAGAGAGGAGGGTGGAGAACAGAGGAAGACAGGAGGAGAGAGGAGGGTGGAGGACTGAGGAAGACAGGAGGAGAAAGAGGAGGGTGGAGAACAGAGGAATACAGGAGGAGAAAGGAGGGTGGAGAACAGAGGAGGAACAAGAGGAGAGAGGGGGGCTGAGGACAGAGGAAGACAGGAGGAGAGAGGAGGGTGGGAGAACAGAAGAGGAACAAGAAAAGAGAGGGGGCTGAGGACAGAGGAAGACAGGAGGAGAGAGGAGGGTGGAGGACTGAGGAAGACAGGAGGAGAGAGGAGGGTGGAGTGGAGAACAGAGGAAGACAGGAGGAGAAAGGAGGGTGGAGAACAGAGGAAGACAGGAGGAGAGAGGAGGGTGGAGAACAGAGGAAGACAGGAGGAGAAAGGAGGGTGGAGAACAGAGGAGGAACAAGAGGACAGAGGGGGGTGGAGAACAGAGGAAGACAGGAGGAGAGAGGGGGGTGGAGAACAGAGGAAGACAGGAGGAGAGAGGAGGGTGGAGGACTGAGGAAGACAGGAGGAGAGAGGAGTGTGGAGAACAGAGGAGGAACAAGAGGAGAAAGGGGGCTGAGTACAAAGGAAGACAGTAGGAGAGAGGTGGGTGGAGGACTGAGGAAGACAGGAGGAGAAAGAGGAGGGTGGATAACAGAGGAAGACAGGAGGAGAAATGAGAGGGAGAACAGAGGAGGAACAAGAGGAGAGAGGGGGCTGAGGACAGAGGAAGACAGGAGGAGAGAGGAGGGTGGAGAACAGAGGAGGAACAAGAGAAGAGGAGAGAGGAGGATGGAGAACAGAGGAAGACAGGAGGAGAGAGGAGGGTGGAGGACTGAGGAAGACAGGAGGAGAGAGGAGGGTGGAGAACAGAGGAAGACAGGAGGAGAGAGGAGGGTGTAGGACACAGGAAGACAGGAGGAGAGAGGAGGGTGGAGGACTGAGGAAGTCAGGAGGAGAAAGAGGAGGGTGGAGAACAGAGGAAGACAGGAGCAGAAATGAGGGTGGAGAACAGAGGAGGAACAATAGGAGAGAGGGGGCTGAGGACAGAGGAAGACAGGAGGAGAGAGGAGGGTGGAGAACAGAGGAGGAACAAGAGGAGAGAGGAGGGAGGAGAACAGAGGAAGACAGGAGGAGAGAGGAGGGTGGAGGACTGAGGAAGACAGGAGGAGAAAGAGGAGGGTGGAGAACAGAGGAGGAACAAGAGGAGAGAAGAGGGTGGAGAACAGAGGAAGACAGGAGGAGAGAGGAGGGTGGAGAACAGATGAGAAACAAGAGGAGAGAGGAGGGTGGAGGGCTGAGGAAGACAGGAGGAGGAAGAGGAGGGTGGAGAACATAAGAAGACAGGAGGAGAAAGGAGGGTGGAGAACAGAAGAGGAACAAGAAAAGAGAGGGGGCTGAGGACAGAGGAAGACAGGAGGAGAGAGGAGGGTGGAGAACAGAGGAGGAACAAGAGGAGAGAGGAGGGCGGAGAACAGAGGAAGACAGGAGGAGAGAGGAGGGTGGAGGACTGAGGAAGACAGGAGGAGAGAGGAGGGTGGAGAACAGAGGAAGACAGGAGGAGAGAGGAGGGTGGAGGACACAGGAAGACAGGAGGAGAGAGGAGGGTGGAGAACAGAGGAGGAACAAGAGGAGAGAGGAGGGTGGAGAACAGAGGAAGACAGGTGGAGAGAGGAGGGTGGAGAACAGAGGAAGACAGGAGGAGAGAGGAGGGTGGAGAACAGAGGAGGAACAACAGGAGAGAGGAGGGAGGAGAACAGAGGAAGACAGGAGGAGAGAGGAGGGTGGAGGACTGAGGAAGACAGGAGGAGAAAGAGGAGGGTGGAGAACAGAGGAATACAGGAGGAGAAAGGAGGGTGGAGAACAGAGGAGGAACAAGAGGAGAGAGGGGGGCTGAGGACAGAGGAAGACAGGAGGAGAGAGGAGGGTGGAGAACAGAGGAGGAAAAAGAGGAGAGAGGAGGGCAGAGAAAAGAGGAAGACAGGAGGAGAGAGGAGGGTGGAGAACAGAAGAGGAACAAGAAAAGAGAGGGGGCTGAGGACAGAGGAAGACAGGAGGAGAGAGGAGGGTGGAGAACAGAGGAGGAACAAGAGGAGAGAGGAGGGAGGAGAACAGAGGAAGACAGGAGGAGAGAGGAGGGTGGAGGACTGAGGAAGACAGGAGGAGAAAGAGGAGGGTGGAGAACAGAGGAATACAGGAGGAGAAAGGAGGGTGGAGAACAGAGGAGGAACAAGAGGAGAGAGGGGGGCTGAGGACAGACGAAGACAGGAGGAGAGAGGAGGGTGGAGAACAGAGGAGGAAAAAGAGGAGAGAGGAGGGCGGAGAACAGAGGAAGACAGGAGGAGAGAGGAGGGTGGAGAACAGAGGAAGTCAGGAGGAGACAGGAGGGTGGAGAACAGAGGAGGAACAAGAGGAGAGAGGGGGGCAGAGGACAGAGGAAGACAGGAGGAGAGAGGAGGGTGGAGAACAGAGGAGGAACAAGAGGAGAGAGTAGGGTGGAGAACAGAGGAAGACAGGTGGAGAGAGGAGGGTGGAGAACAGAGGAAGACAGGAGGAGAGAGGAGTGTGGAGAACAGAGGAGGAACAAGAGGAGATAGGAGGGAGGAGAACAGAGGAAGACAGGAGGAGAGAGGAGGGTGGTGGAGGACTGAGGAAGACAGGAGGAGAAAGAGGAGGGTGGAGAACAGAGGAATACAGGAGGAGAAAGGAGGGTGGAGAACAGAGGAGTAACAAGAGGAGAGAGGGGGGCTGAGGACAGAGGAAGACAGGAGGAGAGAGGAGGGTGGAGAACAGAGGAGGAAAAAGAGGAGAGAAGAGGGTGGAGAACAGAGTAAGACAGGTGGAGAGAGGAGGGTGGAGAACAGAGGAAGACAGGAGGAGAGAGGAGTGTGGAGGACACAGGAAGACAGGAGGAGAGAGGAGGGTGGAGAACAGAGGAGGAACAAGAGGAGAGAAGAGGGTGGAGAACAGAGGAAGACAGGTGGAGAGAGGAGGGTGGAGAACAGAGGAAGACAGGAGGAGAGAGGAGGGTGGAGAACAGAGGAGGAACAAGAGGAGAGAGGGGAGCTGAGGACAGAGGAAGACAGGAGGAGAGAGGAGGGTGGAGGACAGGACTGAGGAAGACAGGAGGAGAAAGAGGAGGGTGGAGAACAGAGGAAGACAGGAAGAGAAAGGAAGGTGGAGAACAGAGGAGGAACAAGAGGAGAGAGGGGTGCTGAGGACTGAGGAAGACAGGAGGAGAGAGGAGGGTGGAGAACAGAGGAGGAACAAGAGGAGAGAGGAGGGCGGAGAACAGAGGAAGTCAGGAGGAGACAGGAGGGTGGAGAACAGAGGAGGAACAAGAGGAGAGAGGGGGGCTGAGGACAGAGGAAGACAGGAGGAGAGAGGAGGGTGGAGGACTGAGGAAGACAGGAGGAGAGAGAATTGTGGAGAACAGAGGAGGAACAAGAGGAGAGAGGGGGCTGAGGACAAAGGAAGACAGGAGGAGAGAGGAGGGTGGAGGACTGAGGAAGACAGGAGGATAAAGAGGAGGGTGGAGAACAGAGGAAGACAGGAGGAGAGAGGAGGGTGGAGAACAGAGGAGGAACAAGACAAGAGGGGAGAGGGGGCTGAGGACAGAGGAAGACAGGAGGAGAGAGGAGGGTGGAGAACAGAGGAGAAACAAGAGGAGAGAGGAGGGCGGAGAACAGAGGAAGACAGGAGGAGAGAGGAGGGTGGAGAACAGAGGAAGACAGGAGGAGAGAGGAGGGTGGAGGACACAGGAAGACAGGAGGAGAGAGGAGGGTGGAGAACAGAGGAATACAGGAGGAGAAAGGAGGGTGGAGAACAGAGGAGGAACAAGAGGAGAGAGGGGGGCTGAGGACAGACGAAGACAGGAGGAGAGAGGAGGGTGGAGAACAGAGGAGGAAAAAGAGGAGAGAGGAGGGCGGAGAACAGAGGAAGACAGGAGGAGAGAGGAGGGTGGAGAACAGAGGAAGTCAGGAGGAGACAGGAGGGTGGAGAACAGAGGAGGAACAAGAGGAGAGAGGGGGGCAGAGGACAGAGGAAGACAGGAGGAGAGAGGAGGGTGGAGAACAGAGGAGGAACAAGAGGAGAGAGTAGGGTGGAGAACAGAGGAAGACAGGTGGAGAGAGGAGGGTGGAGAACAGAGGAAGACAGGAGGAGAGAGGAGGGTGTAGAACAGAGGAGGAACAAGAGGAGATAGGAGGGAGGAGAACAGAGGAAGACAGGAGGAGAGAGGAGGGTGGAGGACTGAGGAAGACAGGAGGAGAAAGAGGAGGGTGGAGAACAGAGGAATACAGGAGGAGAAAGGAGGGTGGAGAACAGAGGAGTAACAAGAGGAGAGAGGGGGGCTGAGGACAGAGGAAGACAGGAGGAGAGAGGAGGGTGGAGAACAGAGGAGGAAAAAGAGGAGAGAAGAGGGTGGAGAACAGAGTAAGACAGGTGGAGAGAGGAGGGTGGAGAACAGAGGAAGACAGGAGGAGAGAGGAGTGTGGAGGACACAGGAAGACAGGAGGAGAGAGGAGGGTGGAGAACAGAGGAGGAACGGAACAAGAGGAGAGAAGAGGGTGGAGAACAGAGGAAGACAGGTGGAGAGAGGAGGGTGGAGAACAGAGGAAGACAGGAGGAGAGAGGAGGGTGGAGAACAGAGGAGGAACAAGAGGAGAGAGGGGAGCTGAGGACAGAGGAAGACAGGAGGAGAGAGGAGGGTGGAGGACTGAGGAAGACAGGAGGAGAAAGAGGAGGGTGGAGAACAGAGGAAGACAGGAAGAGAAAGGAGGGTGGAGAACAGAGGAGGAACAAGAGGAGAGAGGGGTGCTGAGGACTGAGGAAGACAGGAGGAGAGAGGAGGGTGGAGAACAGAGGAGGAACAAGAGGAGAGAGGAGGGCGGAGAACAGAGGAAGTCAGGAGGAGACAGGAGGGTGGAGAACAGAGGAGGAACAAGAGGAGAGAGGGGGGCTGAGGACAGAGGAAGACAGGAGGAGAGAGGAGGGTGGAGGACTGAGGAAGACAGGAGGAGAGAGAATTGTGGAGAACAGAGGAGGAACAAGAGGAGAGAGGGGGCTGAGGACAAAGGAAGACAGGAGGAGAGAGGAGGGTGGAGGACAGAGGAAGACAGGAGGATAAAGAGGAGGGTGGAGAACAGAGGAAGACAGGAGGAGAGAGGAGGGTGGAGAACAGAGGAGGAACAAGAGGAGAGAGGGGGCTGAGGACAGAGGAAGACAGGAGGAGAGAGGAGGGTGGAGAACAGAGGAGAAACAAGAGGAGAGAGGAGGGCGGAGAACAGAGGAAGACAGGAGGAGAGAGGAGGGTGGAGAACAGAGGAAGACAGGAGGAGAGAGGAGGGTGGAGGACACAGGAAGACAGGAGGAGAGAGGAGGGTGGAGAACAGAGGAGGAACAAGAGGAGAGAAGAGGGTGGAGAACAGAGGAAGACAGGTGGAGAGATGAGGGTGGAGAACAGAGGAAGACAGGAGGAGAGAGGGGAGCTGAGGACAGAGGAAGACAGGAGGAGAGAGGAGGGTGGAGGACTGAGGAAGACAGGAGGAGAAAGAGGAGGGTGGAGAACAGAGGAAGACAGGAGGAGAAAGGAGGGTGGAGAACAGAGGAGGAACAAGAGGAGAGAGGGGGGCTGAGGACAGAGGAAGACAGGAGGAGAGAGGAGGGTGGAGAACAGAGGAGGAACAAGAGGAGAGAGGAGGGCGGAGAACAGAGGAAGTCAGGAGGAGACAGGAGGGTGGAGAACAGAGGAAGACAGGAGGAGAGAGGAGTGTGGAGGACACAGGAAGACAGGAGGAGAGAGGAGGGTGGAGAACAGAGGAGGAAAAAGAGGAGAGAAGAGGGTGGAGAACAGAGTAAGACAGGTGGAGAGAGGAGGGTGGAGAACAGAGGAAGACAGGAGGAGAGAGGAGTGTGGAGGACACAGGAAGACAGGAGGAGAGAGGAGGGTGGGGTGGAGAACAGAGGAGGAACAAGAGGAGAGAAGAGGGTGGAGAACAGAGGAAGACAGGTGGAGAGAGGAGGGTGGAGAACAGAGGAAGACAGGAGGAGAGAGGAGGGTGGAGAACAGAGGAGGAACAAGAGGAGAGAGGGGAGCTGAGGACAGAGGAAGACAGGAGGAGAGAGGAGGGTGGAGGACTGAGGAAGACAGGAGGAGAAAGAGGAGGGTGGAGAACAGAGGAAGACAGGAAGAGAAAGGAGGGTGGAGAACAGAGGAGGAACAAGAGGAGAGAGGGGTGCTGAGGACTGAGGAAGACAGGAGGAGAGAGGAGGGTGGAGAACAGAGGAGGAACAAGAGGAGAGAGGAGGGCGGAGAACAGAGGAAGTCAGGAGGAGACAGGAGGGTGGAGAACAGAGGAGGAACAAGAGGAGAGAGGGGGGCTGAGGACAGAGGAAGACAGGAGGAGAGAGGAGGGTGGAGAGGAGGACTGAGGAAGACAGGAGGAGAGAGAATTGTGGAGAACAGAGGAGGAACAAGAGGAGAGAGGGGGCTGAGGACAAAGGAAGACAGGAGGAGAGAGGAGGGTGGAGGACTGAGGAAGACAGGAGGATAAAGAGGAGGGTGGAGAACAGAGGAAGACAGGAGGAGAGAGGAGGGTGGAGAACAGAGGAGGAACAAGAGGAGAGAGGGGGCTGAGGACAGAGGAAGACAGGAGGAGAGAGGAGGGTGGAGAACAGAGGAGAAACAAGAGGAGAGAGGAGGGCGGAGAACAGAGGAAGACAGGAGGAGAGAGGAGGGTGGAGAACAGAGGAAGACAGGAGGAGAGAGGAGGGTGGAGGACACAGGAAGACAGGAGGAGAGAGGAGGGTGGAGAACAGAGGAGGAACAAGAGGAGAGAAGAGGGTGGAGAACAGAGGAAGACAGGTGGAGAGATGAGGGTGGAGAACAGAGGAAGACAGGAGGAGAGAGGGGAGCTGAGGACAGAGGAAGACAGGAGGAGAGAGGAGGGTGGAGGACTGAGGAAGACAGGAGGAGAAAGAGGAGGGTGGAGAACAGAGGAAGACAGGAGGAGAAAGGAGGGTGGAGAACAGAGGAGGAACAAGAGGAGAGAGGGGGGCTGAGGACAGAGGAAGACAGGAGGAGAGAGGAGGGTGGAGAACAGAGGAGGAACAAGAGGAGAGAGGAGGGCGGAGAACAGAGGAAGTCAGGAGGAGACAGGAGGGTGGAGAACAGAGGAGGAACAAGAGGAGAGAGGGGGGCTGAGGACAGAGGAAGACAGGAGGAGAGAGGAGGGTGGAGAACAGAGGAAGACAGGAGGAGAGAGGAGGGTGGAAAACAGAGGAAGACAGGAGGAGACAGGGGGGTGGAAAACAGAGGAGGAACAAGAGGAGAGAGGGGGCTGAGGACAGAGGAAGACAGGAGGAGAGAGGAGGGTGGAGGACTGAGGAAGACAGGAGGAGAAAGAGGAGGGTGGAGAACAGAGGAAGACAGGAGGAGAGAGGAGGGTGGAGAACAGAGGAGGAACAAGAGGAGAGAGGGGGCTGAGGACAGAGGAAGACAGGAGGAGAGAGGAGGGTGGAGAACAGAGGAGGAACAAGAGGACAGAGGAGGGCGGAGAACAGAGGAAGACAGGAGGAGAGAGGAGGGTGGATGACTGAGGAAGACAGGAGGAGAGAGGAGGGTGGAGAACAGAGGAAGACAGGAGGAGAGAGGAGGGTGGAGGACACAGGAAGACAGGAGGAGAGAGGAGGGTGGAGAACAGAGGAGGAACAAGAGGAGAGAAGAGGGTGGAGAACAGAGGAAGACAGGTGGAGAGAGGAGGGTGGAGAACAGAGGAGGAACAAGAGTAGAGAGGGGGGCTGAGGACAGAGGAAGACAGGAGGAGAGAGGAGGGTGGAGAACAGATGAGGAACAAGAGAGAGGAGAGAGGAGGGTGGAGGGCTGAGGAAGACAGGAGGAGGAAGAGGAGGGTGGAGAACATAAGAAGACAGGAGGAGAAAGGAGGGTGGAGAACAGAAGAGGAACAAGAAAAGAGAGGGGGCTGAGGACAGAGGAAGACAGGAGGAGAGAGGATGGTGGAGAACAGAGGAGGAACAAGAGGAGAGAGGAGGGCGGAGAACAGAGGAAGACAGGAGGAGAGAGGAGGGTGGAGGACTGAGGAAGACAGGAGGAGAGAGGAGGGTGGAGAACAGAGGAAGACAGGAGGAGAGAGGAGGGTGGAGGACAGAGGAAGACAGGAGGAGAGAGGAGGGTGGAGAACAGAGGAGGAACAAGAGGAGAGAGGAGAGTGGAGAACAGAGGAAGACAGGTGGAGAGAGGAGGGTGGAGAACAGAGGAAGACAGGAGGAGAGAGGAGGGTGGAGAACAGAGGAGGAACAAGAGGAGAGAGGAGGGAGGAGAACAGAGGAAGACAGGACAGGAGGAGAGAGGAGGGTGGAGGACTGAGGAAGACAGGAGGAGAAAGAGGAGGGTGGAGAACAGAGGAATACAGGAGGAGAAAGGAGGGTGGAGAACAGAGGAGGAACAAGAGGAGAGAGGTGGGCTGAGGACAGAGGAAGACAGGAGGAGAGAGGAGGGTGGAGAACAGAGGAGGAAAAAGAGGAGAGAGGAGGGCAGAGAACAGTGGAAGACAGGAGGAGAGAGGAGGGTGGAGAACAGAAGAGGAACAAGAAAAGAGAGGGGGCTGAGGACAGAGGAAGACAGGAGGAGAGAGGAGGGTGGAGAACAGAGGAGGAACAAGAGGAGAGAGGAGGGAGGAGAACAGAGGAAGACAGGAGGAGAGAGGAGGGTGGAGGACTGAGGAAGACAGGTGGAGAGAGGAGGGTGGAGGACACAGGAAGACAGGAGGAGAGAGGAGGGTGGAGAACAGAACAGAGGAGGAACAAGAGGAGAGAGGAGGGTGGAGAACAGAGGAAGACTGGTGCAGAGAGGGTGGAGAACAGAGGAAGACAGGAGGAGAGAGGAGGGTGGAGATCAGAGGAGGAACAAGAGGAGAGAGGGGGCTGAGGACAGAGGAAGACAGGAGGAGAGAGGAGGGTGGAGGACTGAGGAAGACAGGAGGAGAAAGAGGAGGGTGGAGAACAGAGGAAGACAGGAGGAGAAATGAGGGTGGAGAACAGAGGAGGAACAAGAGGAGAGAGGGGGGCTAAGGACAGAGGAAGACAGGAGGAGAGAGGAGGGTGGAGGACTGAGGAAGACAGGAGAAGAGAGGAGTGTGGAGAACAGAGGAAGACAGGAGGAGAAAGGAGGGTGGAGAACAGAGGAGGAACAAGAGGCAGGGGGGGGTGGAGAACAGAGGAAGACAGGGGGAGAGAGGAGGGAGGAGGACAGAGGAAGACAGGAGGAGAGAGGAGGGTGGAGATCAGAGGAGGAACAAGAGGAGAGAGGAGGGCAGAGAACAGAGGAAGACAGGAGGAGAGAGGAGGGTGGAGAACAGAGGAAGACAGGAGGAGACAGGGGGGTGGAGAACAGAGGAGGAACAAGAGGAGAGAGGGGGTTGAGGACAGAGGAAGACAGGAGGAGAGAGGAGGGTGGAGAACAGAGGAGGAACAAGAGGAGAGAGGAGGGCGGAGAACAGAGGAAGACAGGAGGAGAGAGGAGGGTGGAGGACTGAGGAAGACAGGAGGAGAAAGAGGAGGGTGGAGAACAGAGGAGGAACAAGAGGAGAGAAGAGGGTGGATAACAGAGGAAGACAGGTGGAGAGAGGAGGGTGGAGAACAGAGGAGGAACAAGAGTAGAGAGGGGGGCTGAGGACAGAGGAAGACAGGAGGAGAGAGGAGGGTGGAGAACAGATGAGGAACAAGAGGAGAGAGGAGGGTGGAGGGCTGAGGAAGACAGGAGGAGGAGAGGAAGAGGAGGGTGGAGAACATAAGAAGACAGGAGGAGAAAGGAGGGTGGAGAACAGAAGAGGAACAAGAAAAGAGAGGGGGCTGAGGACAGAGGAAGACAGGAGGAGAGAGGATGGTGGAGAACAGAGGAGGAACAAGAGGAGAGAGGAGGGCGGAGAACAGAGGAAGACAGGAGGAGAGAGGAGGGTGGAGGACTGAGGAAGACAGGAGGAGAGAGGAGGGTGGAGAACAGAGGAAGACAGGAGGAGAGAGGAGGGTGGAGGACACAGGAAGACAGGAGGAGAGAGGAGGGTGGAGAACAGAGGAGGAACAAGAGGAGAGAGGAGGGTGGAGAACAGAGGAAGACAGGTGGAGAGAGGAGGGTGGAGAACAGAGGAAGACAGGAGGAGAGAGGAGGGTGGAGAACAGAGGAGGAACAAGAGGAGAGAGGAGGGTGGAGAACAGAGGAAGACAGGAGGAGGGAGGAGGGTGGAGGACTGAACTGAGGAAGACAGGAGGAGAAAGAGGAGGGTGGAGAACAGAGGAATACAGGAGGAGAGAGGAGGGTGGAGGACAGAGGAGGAACAAGAGGAGAGAGGGGGGCTGAGGACAGAGGAAGACAGGAGGAGAGAGGAGGGTGGAGAACAGAAGAGGAACAAGAAAAGAGAGGGGGCTGAGGACAGAGGAAGACAGGAGGAGAGAGGAGGGTGGAGGACTGAGGAAGACAGGAGGAGAGAGGAGGGTGGAGAACAGAGGAAGACAGGAGGAGAAAGGAGGGTGGAGAACAGAGGAAGACAGGAGGAGAGAGGAGGGTGGAGAACAGAGGAAGACAGGAGGAGAAAGGAGGGTGGAGAACAGAGGAGGAACAAGAGGACAGAGGGGGGTGGAGAACAGAGGAAGACAGGAGGAGAGAGGGGGGTGGAGAACAGAGGAAGACAGGAGGAGAGAGGAGGGTGGAGGACTGAGGAAGACAGGACAGGAGGAGAGAGGAGTGTGGAGAACAGAGGAGGAACAAGAGGAGAAAGGGGGCTGAGTACAAAGGAAGACAGTAGGAGAGAGGTGGGTGGAGGACTGAGGAAGACAGGAGGAGAAAGAGGAGGGTGGATAACAGAGGAAGACAGGAGGAGAAATGAGAGGGAGAACAGAGGAGGAACAAGAGGAGAGAGGGGGCTGAGGACAGAGGAAGACAGGAGGAGAGAGGAGGGTGGAGAACAGAGGAGGAACAAGAGGAGAGAGGAGGATGGAGAACAGAGGAAGACAGGAGGAGAGAGGAGGGTGGAGGACTGAGGAAGACAGGAGGAGAGAGGAGGGTGGAGAACAGAGGAAGACAGGAGGAGAGAGGAGGGTGTAGGACACAGGAAGACAGGAGGAGAGAGGAGGGTGGAGGACTGAGGAAGTCAGGAGGAGAAAGAGGAGGGTGGAGAACAGAGGAAGACAGGAGCAGAAATGAGGGTGGAGAACAGAGGAGGAACAAACAATAGGAGAGAGGGGGCTGAGGACAGAGGAAGACAGGAGGAGAGAGGAGGGTGGAGAACAGAGGAGGAACAAGAGGAGAGAGGAGGGAGGAGAACAGAGGAAGACAGGAGGAGAGAGGAGGGTGGAGGACTGAGGAAGACAGGAGGAGAGAGGAGGGTGGAGAACAGAGGAGGAACAAGAGGAGAGAAGAGGGTGGAGAACAGAGGAAGACAGGTGGAGAGAGGAGGGTGGAGAACAGAGGAGGAACAAGAGTAGAGAGGGGGGCTGAGGACAGAGGAAGACAGGAGGAGAGAGGAGGGTGGAGAACAGATGAGGAACAAGAGGAGAGAGGAGGGTGGAGGGCTGAGGAAGACAGGAGGAGGAAGAGGAGGGTGGAGAACATAAGAAGACAGGAGGAGAAAGGAGGGTGGAGAACAGAAGAGGAACAAGAAAAGAGAGGGGGCTGAGGACAGAGGAAGACAGGAGGAGAGAGGAGAGGATGGTGGAGAACAGAGGAGGAACAAGAGGAGAGAGGAGGGCAGAGAACAGAGGAAGACAGGAGGAGAGAGGAGGGTGGAGGACTGAGGAAGACAGGAGGAGAGAGGAGGGTGGAGAACAGAGGAAGACAGGAGGAGAGAGGAGGGTGGAGGACACAGGAAGACAGGAGGAGAGAGGAGGGTGGAGAACAGAGGAGGAACAAGAGGAGAGAGGAGAGTGGAGAACAGAGGAAGACAGGTGGAGAGAG
Organism: Coregonus ussuriensis; assembly: GCA_031479575.1. Lineage (NCBI taxonomy): Eukaryota > Metazoa > Chordata > Actinopteri > Salmoniformes > Salmonidae > Coregonus > Coregonus ussuriensis. Next base: position 91,005,822 of record CM062489.1, on the reverse strand, counting down.
GAGGGTGGAGAACAGAGGAAGACAGGAGGAGAGAGGAGGGTGGAGAACAGAGGAGGAACAAGAGGAGAGAGGAGGGTGGAGAACAGAGGAAGACAGGAGGAGAGAGGAGGGTGGAGGACTGAGGAAGACAGGAGGAGAAAGAGGAGGGTGGAGAACAGAGGAATACAGGAGGAGAAAGGAGGGTGGAGAACAGAGGAGGAACAAGAGGAGAGAGGGGGGCTGAGGACAGAGGAAGACAGGAGGAGAGAGGAGGGGAGACAGAGAGGAACAAGGAAAAGAGAGGGGGCTGAGGACAGAGGAGACAGGAGGAGAGAGGAGGGTGAGGACTGAGGAAGACAGGAGGAGAGAGGAGGGTGGAGAACAGAGGAAGACAGGAGGAGAAAGGAGGGTGGAGAACAGAGGAAGACAGGAGGAGAGAGGAGGGTGGAGGAACAGAGGAAGACAGGAGGAGAAGGAGGGTGGAGAACAGAGGAGGACAAGAGGACAGAGGAGGGTGGAGAACAGAGGAAGACAGGAGGAGAGAGGGGGGTGGAGAACAGAGGAAGACAGGAGGAAGAGAGGAGGGTGGAGGACTGAGGAAGACAGGAGGAGAGAGGAGTGTGGAGAACAGAGGAGGAACAAGAGGAGAAGGGGGGCTGGAGAACAGAGGAAGACAGTAGGAGAGAGGTGGGTGGAGGACTGAGGAAGACAGGAGGAGAAAGGAGGGTGGAGGACTGAGGAAGACAGGAGGAGAGAGGAGGGTGGAGAACAGAGGAAGACAGGAGGAGAGAGGAGGGTGGAGAACAGAGGAGGAACAAGAGGAGAGAGGAGGGCTGAGGACAGAGGAAGACAGGAGGAGAGAGGAGGGTGGAGAACAGAGGAGGAACAAGAGGAGAGAGGAGGGTGGAGAACAGAGGAAGACAGGAGGAGAGAGGAGGGTGGAGGACTGAGGAAGACAGGAGGAGAGAGGAGGGTGGAGAACAGAGGAAGACAGGAGGAGAGAGGAGGGTGGAGGACAGAGGAAGACAGGAGGAGAGAGGAGGGTGGAGAACAGAGGAGGAACAAGAGGAGAGAGGAGGGTGGAGAACAGAGGAAGACAGGTGGAGAGAGGGTGGAGAACAGAGGAAGACAGGAGGAGAGAGGAGGGTGGAGAACAGAGGAGGAACAAGAGGAGAGAGGGGGGTTGAGGACAGAGGAAGACAGGAGGAGAAATGAGGGTGGAGAACAGAGGAGGAACAAGAGGAGAGAGGAGGGCAGAGAACAGAGGAAGACAGGAGGAGAATGAGGGTGGAGAACAGAGGAGGAACAAGAGGAGAGAGGAGGGCGGAGAACAGAGGAAGACAGGAGGAGAGAGGAGGGTGGAGGACTGAGGAAGACAGGTGGAGAGAGGAGGGTGGAGGACACAGGAAGACAGGAGGAGAGAGGAGGGTGGAGAACAGAGGAGGAACAAGAGGAGAGAGGAGGGTGGAGAACAGAGGAAGACTGGTGCAGAGAGGGTGGAGAACAGAGGAAGACAGGAGGAGAGAGGAGGGTGGAGATCAGAGGAGGAACAAGAGGAGAGAGGGGGCTGAGGACAGAGGAAGACAGGAGGAGAGAGGAGGGTGGAGGACTGAGGAAGACAGGAGGAGAAAGAGGAGGGTGGAGAACAGAGGAAGACAGGAGGAGAAATGAGGGTGGAGAACAGAGGAGGAACAAGAGGAGAGAGGGGGGCTGAGGACAGAGGAAGACAGGAGGAGAGAGGAGGGTGGAGGACAGAGGAGGAACAGGAGAAGAGAGGAGTGTGGAGAACAGAGGAAGACAGGAGGAGAGAGGAGGGTGGAGGAACTGAGGAAGACAAGGAGGAGAGGGAGGGTGGAGAACAGAGGAAGACAGGAGGAGAGAGGAGGGAGGAGGACAGAGGAAGACAGGAGGAGAGAGGAGGGTGGAGAACAGAGGAGGAACAAGAGGAGAGAGGAGGGCGGAGAACAGAGGAAGACAGGAGGAGAGAGGAGGATGGAGAACAGAGGAAGACAGGAGGAGAGAGGGGGGTGGAGAACAGAGGAGGAACAAGAGGAGAGAGGGGGTTGAGGACAGAGGAAGACAGGAGGAGAGAGGAGGGTGGAGAACAGAGGAGGAACAAGAGGAGAGAGGAGGGCGGAGAACAGAGGAAGACAGGAGGAGAGAGGAGGGTGGAGGACACAGGAAGACAGGAGGAGAGAGGAGGGTGGAGAACAGAGGAGAAACAAGAGGAGAGAGGAGGGTGGAGAACAGAGGAAGACAGGAGGAGAGAGGAGGGTGTAGGACACAGGAAGACAGGAGGAGAGAGGAGGGTGGAGAACAGAGGAGGAACAAGAGGAGAGAGGAGGGTGGAGAACAGAGGAAGACAGGAGGAGAAATGAGGGTGGAGAACAGAGGAGGAACAAGAGGAGAGAGGGGGCTGAGGACAGAGGAAGACAGGAGGAGAGAGGAGGGTGGAGAACAGAGGAGGAACAAGAGGAGAGAGGAGGGTGGAGAACAGAGGAAGACAGGTGGAGAGAGGGTGGAGAACAGAGGAAGACAGGAGGAGAGAGGAGGGTGGAGAACAGAGGAGGAACAACAGGAGAGAGGGGGGCTGAGGACAGAGGAAGACAGGAGGAGAGAGGAGGGTGGAGGACTGAGGAAGTCAGGAGGAGAAAGAGGAGGGTGGAGAACAGAGGAAGACAGGAGCAGAAATGAGGGTGTAGGACACAGGAAGACAGGAGGAGAGAGGAGGGTGGAGAACAGAGGAGGAACAAGAGGAGAGAGGAGGGTGGAGAACAGAGGAAGACAGGAGGAGAAATGAGGGTGGAGAACAGAGGAGGAACAAGAGGAGAGAGGAGGGTGGAGAACAGAGGAAGACAGGAGGAGAAATGAGGGTGGAGAACAGAGGAGGAACAAGAGGAGAGAGGGGGCTGAGGACAGAGGAAGACAGGAGGAGAGAGGAGGGTGGAGAACAGAGGAGGAACAAGAGGAGAGAGGAGGGTGGAGAACAGAGGAAGACAGGTGGAGAGAGGGTGGAGAACAGAGGAAGACAAGAGGAGAGAGGAGGGCGGAGAACAGAGGAAGACAGGAGGAGAGAGGAGGGTGGAGGACACAGGAAGACAGGAGGAGAGAGGAGGGTGGAGAACAGAGGAGAAAAAAGAGGAGAGAGGAGGGTGGAGAACAGAGGAAGACAGGAGGAGAGAGGAGGGTGTAGGACACAGGAAGACAGGAGGAGAGAGGAGGGTGGAGAACAGAGGAGGAACAAGAGGAGAGAGGAGGGTGGAGAACAGAGGAAGACAGGAGGAGAAATGAGGGTGGAGAACAGAGGAGGAACAAGAGGAGAGAGGGGGCTGAGGACAGAGGAAGACAGTAGGAGAGAGGAGGGTGGAGAACAGAGGAGGAACAAGAGGAGAGAGGAGGGTGGAGAACAGAGGAAGACAGGTGGAGAGAGGGTGGAGAACAGAGGAAGACAGGAGGAGAGAGGAGGGTGGAGAACAGAGGAGGAACAACAGGAGAGAGGGGGGCTGAGGACAGAGGAAGACAGGAGGAGAGAGGAGGGTGGAGGACTGAGGAAGTCAGGAGGAGAAAGAGGAGGGTGGAGAACAGAGGAAGACAGGAGCAGAAATGAGGGTGGAGAACAGAGGAGGAACAATAGGAGAGAGGGGGCTGAGGACAGAGGAAGACAGGAGGAGAGAGGAGGGTGGAGGACTGAGAAAGTCAGGAGGAGAAAGAGGAGGGTGGAGAACAGAGGAAGACAGGAGGAGAAATGAGAGGGAGAACAGAGGAGGAACAAGAGGAGAGAGGGGGCTGAGGACAGAGAAAGACAGGAGGAGAGAGGAGGGTGGAGGACTGTGGAAGACAGGAGGAGAGAGGAGGGTGTAGAACAGAGGAGGAACAAGAGGAGAGAGGGGGGCTGAGGACAGAGGAAGACAGGAGGAGAGAGGAGGGTGGAGGACTGAGGAAGTCAGGAGGAGAAAGAGGAGGGTGGAGAACAGAGGAAGACAGGAGGAGAGAGGAGGGTGGAGAACAGAGGAGGAACAAGAGGAGAGAGGAGGGTGGAGAACAGAGGAAGACAGGTGGAGAGAGGGTGGAGAACAGAGGAAGACAGGAGGAGAGAGGAGGGTGGAGAACAGAGGAGGAACAAGAGGAGAGGGGGGGGCTGAGGACAGAGGAAGACAGGAGGAGAGAGGAGGGTGGAGGACTGAGGAAGTCAGGAGGAGAAAGAGGAGGGTGGAGAACAGAGGAAGACAGGAGGAGAAATGAGGGTGGAGAACAGAGGAGGAACAAGAGGAGAGAGGGGGATGAGGACAGAGGAAGACAGGAGGAGAGAGGAGGGTGGAGAACAGAGGAGGAACAAGAGGAGAGAGGAGGGCAGAGAACAGAGGAAGATAGGAGGAGAAATGAGTGTGGAGAACAGAGGAGGAACAAGAGAAGAGAGGGGGCTGAGGAAAGAGGAAGACAGGAGGAAAGAGGAGGGCGGAAAACAGAGGAAGACAGGAGGAGAGAGGAGGGTGGAGGACTGAGGAAGACAGGAGGAGAGAGGAGGGTGGAGAACAGAGGAAGACAGGAGGAGAGAGGAGGGTGTAGGACACAGGAAGACAGGAGGAGAGAGGAGGGTGGAGGACTGAGGAGGAACAAGAGGAAAGAGGAGGGTGGAGAACAGAGGAAGACAGGTGGAGAGAGGGTGGAGAACAGAGGAAGACAGGAGGAGAGAGGAGGGTGGAGAACAGAGGAGGAACAAGAGGAGAGAGGAGTGCGGAGAACAGAGGAAGACAGGAGGAGACAGGAGGGTGAAGAACAGAGGAGGAACAAGAGGAGAGAGGGGGGCTGAGGACAGAGGAAGACAGGAGGAGAGAGGAGGGTGGAGGACTGAGGAAGACAGGAGGAGAGAGGACGTTGGAGAACAGAGGAAGACAGGAGGAGAAAGGAGGATGGAGAACAGAGGAGGAACAAGAGGCAGAGGGGGGTGGAGAACAGAGGAAGACAGGAGGAGAAATGAGGGTGGAGAACAGAGGAGGAACAAGAGGAGAGAGGGTGCTGAGGACAGAGGAAGACAGGAGGAGATTAGAGGGTGGAGGATTGAGGAAGACAGGAGGAGAGAGGAGGGTGGAGAACAGAGGAGGAACAAGAGGCAGAGGGGGGTGGAGAACAGAGGAAGACAGGGGGAGAGCGGAGGGAGGAGGACAGAGGAAGACAGGAGGAGAGAAGAGGGTGGAGAACAGAGGAGGAACAAGAGGAGAGAGGAGGGCAGAGAACAGAGGAAGACAGGAGGAGAAATGAGTGTGGAGAACAGAGGAGGAACAAGAGGAGAGAGGGGGCTGAGGAAAGAAGGAAGACAGGAGGAGAGAGGAGGGCGGAGAACAGAGGAAGACAGGAGGAGAGAGGAGGGTGGAGGACTGAGGAAGACAGGAGGAGAGAGGAGGGTGGAGAACAGAGGAAGACAGGAGGAGAGAGGAGGGTGTAGGACACAGAAAGACAGGAGGAGAGAGGAGGGTGGAGGACTGAAGAGGAACAAGAGGAGAGAGGAGGGTGGAGAACAGAGGAAGACAGGTGGAGAGAGGGTGGAGAACAGAGGAAGACAGAAGGAGAGAGGAGGGTGGAGAACAGAGGAGGAACAAGAGGAGAGAGGAGGGCGGAGAACAGAGGAAGACAGGAGGAGACAGGAGGGTGAAGAACAGAGGAGGAACAAAAGGAGAGAGGGGGGCTGAGGACAGAGGAAGACAGGAGGAGAGAGGAGGGTGGAGGACTGAGGAAGACAGGAGGAGAGAGGAGGGTGGAGAACAGAGGAAGACAGGAGGAGAAAGGAGGGTGGAGAAAAGAGGAGGAACAAGAGGCAGAGGGGGGTGGAGAACAGAGGAAGACAGGGGAGAGAGGAGGGAGGAGGACAGAGGAAGACAGGAGGAGAGAGGAGGGTGGAGAACAGAGGAGGAACAAGAGGAGAGAGGAGGGCAGAGAACAGAGGAAGACAGGAGGAGAAATGAGGGTGGAGAACAGAGGAGGAACAAGAGGAGAGAGGGGGCTGAGGACAGAGGAAGACAGGAGGAGAGAGGAGGGTGGAGAAAAGAGGAGGAACAAGAGGAGAGAGGAGGGCGGAGAACATAGGAAGACAGGAGGAGAGAGGAGGGTGGAGGACTGAGGAAGACAGGAGGAGAGAGGAGGGTGGAGAACAGAGGAAGACAGGAGGAGAGAGGAGGGTGTAGAACACAGGAAGACAGGAGGAGAGAGGAGGGTGGAGGACTGAGGAAGTCAGGAGGAGAAAGAGGAGGGTGGAGAACAGAGGAAGACAGGAGGAGAAATGAGGGTGGAGAACAGAGGAGGAACAAGAGGAGAGAGGGGGCTGAGGACAGAGGAAGACAGGAGGAGAGAGGAGGGTGGAGGACTGAGGAAGACAGGAGGAGAGAGGAGGGTGGAGGACTGAGGAAGTCAGGAGGAGAGAGGAGGGTGTAGAACACAGGAAGACAGGAGGAGAGAGGAGGGTGGAGGACTGAGGAAGTCAGGAGGAGAGAGGAGGGTGTAGAACACAGGAAGACAGGAGGAGAGAGGAGGGTGGAGGACTGAGGAAGACAGGAGGAGAGAGAAGGGTGGAGGACAGAGGAAGACAGGAGGAGAGAGGAGGGTGGAGAACAGAGGAGGAACAAGAGGAGAGAGGAGGGTGGAAAACAGAGGAAGACAGGAGGATAGAGGAGGGTGGAGGACAGAGGAAGACAGGAGGAGAGAGGAGGGTGGAGAACAGAGGAGGAACAAGAGGACAGAGGAGGGTGGAGAACAGAGGAAGACAGGAGGAGAGAGGAGGGTGGAGAACAGAGGAAGACAGGAGGAGAGAGGAGGGTGGAGAACAGAGGATAGACAGGAGGAGAGAGGAGGGTGGAGAACAGAGGAAGACAGGAAGATAGAGGAGGGTGGAGAACAGAGGAGGAACAAGAGGAGAGTGGGCGGCTGAGGACAGAGGAAGACAGGAGGAAAGAGGAGGGTGGGGACTGAGGAAGACAGGAGGAGAGAGGAGGGTGGAGAACAGAGGAAGACAGGAAGATAGAGGAGGGTGGAGAACAGAGGAGGAACAAGAGGAGAGTGGGCGGCTGAGGACTGAGGAAGACAGGAGGAAAGAGGAGGGTGGGGACTGAGGAAGACAGGAGGAGAGAGGAGGGTGGAGAACAGAGGAGGAACAAGAGGAGAGAGGAGGGTGGAGAACAGAGGAAGACAGGAGGAGAGAGGAGGGTGGAGAACAGAGGAAGACAGGAGGAGAAAGGAGGATGGAGAACAGAGGAGGAACAAGAGGAGAGTGGGCGGCTGAGGACAGAGGAAGACAGGAGGAAAGAGGAGGGTGGAGAACAGATGAAGACAGGAGGAGAGAGGAGGATGGAGGACAGAGGAAGACAGGAGGATAGAGGAGGGTGGAGGACAGAGGAAGACAGGAGGAGAGAGGAGGGTGGAGAACAGAGGAGGAACAAGAGGAGAGAGGAGGGTGGAGAACAGAGGAAGACAGGAGGAGAGAGGAGGGTGGAGAACAGAGGAAGACAGGAGGAGAGAGGAGGGTGGAGAACAGATGAAGACAGGAGGAGAGAGGAGGGTGGAGGACAGAGGAAGACAGGAGGAGAGAGGAGGGTGGAGAACAGAGGAGGAACAAGAGGAGAGAGGAGGGTGGAGAACAGAGGAAGACAGGAGGAGAGAGGAGGGTGGAAAACAGAGGAAGACAGGAGGATAGAGGAGGGTGGAGGACAGAGGAAGACAGGAGGAGAGAGGAGGGTGGAGAACAGAGGAGGAACAAGAGGAGAGAGGAGGGTGGAGAACAGAGGAAGACAGGAGGAGAGAGGAGGGTGGAGAACAGAGGAAGACAGGAGGAGAGAGGAGGGTGGAGAACAGAGGATAGACAGGAGGAGAGAGGAGGTTGGAGAACAGAGGAAGACAGGAAGATAGAGGAGGGTGGAGAACAGAGGAGGAACAAGAGGAGAGTGGGCGGCTGAGGACAGAGGAAGACAGGAGGAAAGAGGAGGGTGGGGACTGAGGAAGACAGGAGGAGAGAGGAGGGTGGAGAACAGAGGAGGAACAAGAGGAGAGAGGAGGGTGGAGAACAGAGGAAGACAGGAGGAGAGAGGAGGGTGGAGAACAGAGGAAGACAGGATGAGAGAGGAGGGTGGAGAACAGAGGAGGAACAAGAGGAGAGAGGGGTGCTGAGGACTGAGGAAGACAGGAGGAGAGAGGAGGGTGGAGGACTGAGGAAGACAGGAGGAGAGAGGAGGGTGGAGAACAGAGGAGGAACAAGAGGAGAGTGGGCGGCTGAGGACAGAGGAAGACAGGAGGAAAGAGGAGGGTGGAGAACAGATGAAGACAGGAGGAGAGAGGAGGGTGGAGGACAGAGGAAGACAGGAGGATAGAGGAGGGTGGAGGACAGAGGAAGACAGGAGGAGAGAGGAGGGTGGAGAACAGAGGAGGAACAAGAGCAGAGAGGAGGGTGGAGAACAGAGGAAGACAGGAGGAGAGAGGAGGGTGGAGAACAGAGGAAGACAGGAGGAGAGAGGAGGGTGGAGAACAGAGGAAGACAGGAGGAGAGAGGAGGGTGGAGGACAGAGGAAGACAGGAGGAGAGAGGAGGGTGGAGAACAGAGGCGGAACAAGAGGAGAGAGGAGGGTGGAGAACAGAGGAAGACAGGAGGAGAGAGGAGGGTGGAAAACAGAGGAAGACAGGAGGATAGAGGAGGGTGGAGGACAGAGGAAGACAGGAGGAGAGAGGAGGGTGGAGAACAGAGGAGGAACAAGAGGAGAGAGGAGGGTGGAGAACAGAGGAAGACAGGAGGAGAGAGGAGGGTGGAGAACAGAGGAAGACAGGAGGAGAGAGGAGGGTGGAGAACAGAGGATAGACAGGAGGAGAGAGGAGGGTGGAGAACAGAGGAAGACAGGAAGATAGAGGAGGGTGGAGAACAGAGGAGGAACAAGAGGAGAGTGGGCGGCTGAGGACAGAGGAAGACAGGAGGAAAGAGGAGGGTGGGGACTGAGGAAGACAGGAGGAGAGAGGAGGGTGGAGAACAGAGGAAGACAGGAAGATAGAGGAGGGTGGAGAACAGAGGAGGAACAAGAGGAGAGTGGGCGGCTGAGGACAGAGGAAGACAGGAGGAAAGAGGAGGGTGGGAACTGAGGAAGACAGGAGGAGAGAGGAGGGTGGAGAACAGAGGAGGAACAAGAGGAGAGAGGAGGGTGGAGAACAGAGGAAGACAGGAGGAGAGAGGAGGGTGGAGAACAGAGGAAGACAGGAGGAGAAAGGAGGATGGAGAACAGAGGAGGAACAAGAGGACAGAGTGGGGCTGAGGACAGAGGAAGAGGAGGAGAGAGGAGGGTGGAGGACAGAGGAGGAACAAGAGGAGAGAGGAGGGTGGAGGACAGAGGAATACAGGAGGAAAGAGGAGGGTGGAGGACTGAGGAAGACAGGAGGAGAGAGGAGGTGGAGTACTGAGGAAGACTGGAGGAGAGAGGAGGGTGGAGGACAGAGGAAGACAGGAGGAGAGAGGAGGGTGGAGGACAGAGGAAGACAGGAGGAGAGAGGAGGACAGAGGAAGACAGGAGAGAGGAGGACAGAGGACAGAGGAAGACTGGAGGAGAGAAGAAGAGGTAGAGGAATAGAGGAGAGAGTGGATGAAAAGAAGTGAGTGGAGGAAAGAGGTAGAATGATAGGATGCTGGCTAACAGAGAGCAGAGTGCCTTAATTAAAGTGGGTCAGCTGTGACTGAGTGGCAGCTAGGGGTGATGGGGGCACGGCGAGGGGGGCGGGGCGGGCGAGGGGGGTAGAGGGCCAGGACTGAGGTGGAGCGAGGGGCGGGGGTGGAACTGCTAGGGTGAAACGCTTTAAGATCCATGCATTATTTACCAGGGCTCATCATGTGGGTTCCTGCCTGTATCAAACCTCATTTAGAAAGAGAAGACATTCTATCACAGAGCGGTCAAGCAGAAACACAGGCTCCGCTCTGCACGCCCCACAGGAGACGTAATTCAATGAATATATGGTGTTCATTGATATTTATAACTTAGCATAATAACTAACATAACTTAACACAGGGCCCCGTGTAGCTCAGTTGGTAGAGCATGGCGTTTGCAATGCCAGGGTTGTGGGTTTGTTTCCCACGGGGGGCCAGTATGAAAATGTATGCGCTCACTAACTGTAAGTCGCTCTGGATAAGAGCGTCTGCTAAATGACTGAAAATGTAAATGTAAAATGTTAACACATCTCTCAACTTTAACCTCTTACAGGATAGTTCCCTTTGATAAGGTTCATCGTCAACAGAGTTACTCACAGACAGACATGACAAACAATGAATACAGCGATCAGAGGGTGTGGCAAACAGCAGGACTATACTTATAGTTGAGTCAGATGTGTTAATGCTGGTCTGGAACAAAAGCCTGCATCCCCTGTAGCTCTCCAGGTCCAGGGTTGGTGACCACCACTTTAACTCTCTCTCTCTCTCTCTCTCTCTCTCTCTTTCTCTCTCTCTTTCTCTTTCTCTCTCTCAGGCAGGGCAGAGCGTTGTGTGCAAACACGATTAGCTGGTTTTATTTTCCCAGGGCCTGTGATGAAACAGTCAGGCCTGCTGTGCATATAATTAGTGTTAGAATGTGGGGCTGAACCAGCCAAAGACCACAGAAAGTTCACACACAGTAGCAGGTTGATATTTGAGCTACAGATTAACTTAGTATTTAGGTCAATGATGATGAGTCCACAGCAAAACCAGTCGCTCCTCACAATATTCCAGTGGTCTCTGCTAAATAGAACTATAAACATCAGTATGTACAGTGCCTTCAGAAAGTATTCACACCGCTTGACTTTTTCCACATTTTGTTGTGTTACAGCCCCAATTTAAAATTGAGATTTTGTGTCACTGGCCTACACACAATACCCCATCATGTCAAAGTGGAATAATGTTTTTAGAAAGTTTTACAAATTAATTACAAATATAAAGCTGAAATGTCTTGAGTCAATAAGTATTCAACCCCTTTGTTAAGGCAAGCCTAAATAAGGTCAGGAGTGAAAATGTGCTGAACAAGTCACATAATATGTTGCATAGAATCACTCTGTGTGTAATAATACTGTTTAACATGATTTTTTAATGGCTACCTCATCTCTGTACCCCACACATACAATTATCTGTAAGGTCCCACAGTCGAGCAGTGAACTTCAAATACAGATTGAACCACAAAGACCAGGGAGGTTTTCCAATGCCTCACACTATTGGTAAATAAAGCAAACATTGAATATCCATTTGAGCATGGTGAAGTTATTAATTACACATTGGATGGTGCATCAATACATCCAGTCACTACAAAGATACAGGTGTCCTTCCTAACTCAGTCGCCAGAGAGGAAGGAAACCACTCAGGGCCAAAAGCGACTTTAATATACATTGAGGGAAAAAAGTATTTGATCCCCTGCTGATTTTGTACGTTTGCCCACTGACAAAGAAATGATCAGTCTATAATTTTAATGGTAGGTTAATTTGAACAGTGAGAGACAGAATAACAACAAAGAAATCCAGAAAAACGCATGTCAAAAATGTTATAAATTGATTTGCATTTTAATGAGGGAAATAAGTATTTGACCCCCTCTCAATCAGAAAGATTTCTGGCTCCCAGGTGTCTTTTATACAGGTCACGAGCTGAGATTAGGAGCACACTCTTAAAGGGTGTGCTCCTAATCTCAGTTTGTTACCTGTATAAAAGACACCAATACACAGAAGCAATCAATCAATCAGATTCCAAACTCTCCACCATGGCCAAGACCAAAGAGCTCTCCAAGGATGTCAGGGACAAGTTGGTGGACCTACATAAGGCTGGAATGGGCTACAAGACCATCGCCAAGCAGCTTGGTGAGAAGGTGACAACAGTTGGAGTGATTATTCGCAAATGGAAGAAACACAAAGTACTGTCAATCTCTCTCGGCCTGGGGCTCCATGCAAGATCTCACCACGTGGAGTTGCAATGATCATGAGAACGGTGAGGAATCAGCCCAGAACTACACGGGAGGATCTTGTCAACGATCTCAAGGCAGCTGGGACCATAGTCACCAAGAAAACAATTGGTAACACACTATGCCGTGAAGGACTGAAATCCTGCAGCGCCCGCAAGGTCCCCCTGCTCAAGAAAGCACATAGACATGGCCGTCTGAAGTTTCCCAATGAACATCTGAATGATTCAGAGGAGAACTGGGTGAAAGTGTTGTGGTCAGATGAGACCAAAATAGAGCTCTTTGGCATCAACTCAACTCACCGTGTTTGGAGGAGGAGGAATACTGCCTATGACCCCAAGAACACCATCCCCACCGTCAAACATGGAGGTGGAAACATTATGCTTTGTGGGTGTTTTTCTGCTAAGGGGACAGGACAACTTCACCGCATCAAAGGGACGATGGACAGGGCCATGTACCGTCAAATATTGGGTGAGAACCTCCTTCCCTCAGCCAGGGCATTGAAAATGGGTCGTGGATGGGTATTCCAGCATGACAATGACCCAAAACACATGGCCAAGGCAACAAAGGAGTGGCTCAAGAAGAAGCACATTAAGGTCCTGGAGTGGCCTAGCCAGTCTCCAGACCTTAATCACATAGAAAATCTGTGGAGGGAGCTGAAGGTTCGAGTTGCCAAACGTCAGCCTCAAAACCTTAATGACTTGGAGAAGATCTGCAAAGAGGAGTGGAACAAAATCCCTCCTGAGATGTGAGCAAACCTGGTGGCCAACTACAAGAAACATCTGACCTCTGTGATTGCCAACAAGTGTTTTGCCACCAAGTACTAAGTCATGTTTTGCAGAGGGGTCAAATACTTATTTCCCTCATTCAAATGCAAATCAATTTATAAAATTTTTGACATGCCTTTTTCTGGATTTTTGTTGTTGTTATTCTGTCTCTCACTGTTCAAATAAACCTACCATTAAAATTATAGAATGATCATGTCTTTGTCAGTGGGCAAACGTACAAAATCAGCAGGGGATCAAATACATTTTTCCCTCACTGTAGTTACAGAGTTTAATGGCTGTGATAGGAGAAAACTAAGGATGGATCAACACCACTGTAGTTACTCCACAATACTAACCTAAATGACTGAGTGAAAAGAAGGAAGCCTCTACAGAATAAAACATATTCAAAAAAATGCATATTGTTTGCAAAAACTGCAAAAAATGTGACAAAAAAAATAACTTTATGTCCTGAATACAAAGCATTATGTTTGGGGCAAATCCAACACAACACATCACTGAGTACCACTCTTCATATTTTCAAGGATGGGAGACATATTCACCATTCACGAGGACAATAACCTAAAACACAAGGCCAAATATACACTGGAGTTGCTTACCAAGATGACATTGAATGTTCATGAGTGGCGTAGTTACAGTTTTGAGTTAAATCGGCTTGAAGATTTATGCCAAGACTTGAAAATGGCTGTCTAGCAATGATCAACAACCAACTTGACAGAGCTTGAAGAATTTTAAAAAGAATAATGTGCAAATATTGAATAATCCATATGTACAAAGCTCTTAGAGACCAGAGAGACTTACAGGTGTAATCGCTGCCAAAAGGGTGTGGATACTTATCTAAATGACATATTTCTGTATTTCATTTTCAATACATTTGTGAAAATGTTTTAAACATGTTTTCACTTTGTCATTATTAGAATGTTTCATATTTAAAAATCTATTTTGAATTCAGGCAGTAAGACACAACAAAATGTGCAATAAGTCAAGGGGTATGAATACTTTCTGAAGGCACTGTACATGTAGATACCGTAGGTACTGTACCAGGATGATGTGTATGTCAGTCAAGGGACAAAAGCTTTACAAAATGATAATTGATGAATTAAAGCTGCAAATACTCAGTTAGGTACAGTATATTGTATATTTCAACATTAGGACCTATGACTAATGCTGCTAATATTTGTTGGTTTTCATCTGTAACAAATTTATTCAGTTTATCAGAAATAATCACTTTGGCAAATGCATGATTTTTACACATTTCTCTTCATTTTCAAACACATATGTAACAATCATTACTAATTTCTATTATCCATTTTCAATTCTATATTTAACATTTTAGTTAAGAGCAATTCCAAAAACACAGTTGAAAAGTTTCCCAAAGAAGATTCTGTTGATGCTGTTTTTCTATTCTTCTAAAAAATCATCCTGATCATGGTTACACAGAGAGAGAAGTGTTCTGTAACATTTAAATCATCCTGATCATGTTTACACAGAGAGAGAAGTGTTCTGTAACATTTAAATCATCCTGATCATGTTTACACAGAGAGAGAAGTGTTCTGTAACATTTAAATCATCCTGATCATGTTACACAGAGAGAAGTATTCTGTAACATTTAAATAATCCTGATCATGTTTACACAGAGAGAGAAATGTTCTGTAACATTTAAATCATCCTGATCATGGTTACACAGAGAGAGAAGTGTTCTGTAACATTTAAATCATCCTGATCATGTTTACACAGAGAGAAGTGTTCTGTAACATTTAAATCATCCTGATCATGGTTACACAGAGAGAGAAGTGTTCTGTAACATTTAAATCATCCTGATCATGGTTACACAGAGAGAGAAGTGTTCTGTAACATTTAAATCATCCTGATCATGTTTACACAGAGAGAAGTGTTCTGTAACATTTAAATCATCCTGATCATGTTTACACAGAGAGAGAAGTGTTCAGTAACATTTAAATAATCCAGATCATGTTACACAGAGAGAGAAGTGTTCTGTAACATTTCAATCATCCTGATCATGTTACACAGAGTGAAGTTTTCTGTAACATTGCAACATCAAAAACTGCTGGAGGAGAATTCCTTTCTTTGTTTGTCAATGTTTCACGTTGTCTCTAACCTTAAATAGTACAGCATCATTGTATTTTATTCAGCTGCTTTTTATTCACTCTAAATGTGTTCTCCCTCCGAGAGAGCGCTGTGTTCCCAACCTGCACTTAAGTGAACCTCCTTCTACTGCTCTGTCCTATAACGAAGAATTCCCCTCACAATTAGTTTAATTGAAAGCTATTGATTTTGTTCACATTCAATTCCACACACTGAAGAGAAGCACATGAATGTTAGTAGTCGTTCGAGCAGGTCTTTGAGTCTCTCCAATACTCATTATGTCTGCCTCATAGCACTTCTTCCCTCAGAGAGGACAACACCAGGATGACTGCACCATGCCCCTGTACATAACGAGACTAGGATATGTTTCAAATGGTACTCTATTCCCTATATAGGGCATTACTGACCAGGGCCCATAGTGCACTACATAGGGAATATGATGCTATTTGGAACCCAGCCTAGAGTGACTCAATGCAACAGTAGAGATGTGGCCTACCTGCCTGCCTGACTGACTGACTGCCTGACTGCCAAACAGTGCCTGACTGCCAAATAGTGCCTGCCTGCCTGCCTAACTGCCTGCCTGACTGCCTGCCTGCCTGGCTGCCTGACTGCATGAATGCCTGCCTGTCTGTCTGTCTGCCTAACTGCCTGCCTGACTGCCTGCCTAACTGCCTGACTGCCTGCCTGGCTGTCTGCAAGCCTGACTGCCTGCCTGGCTGCCTGCCTGGCTGCCTGCCTGACTGCCTAACAGTGCCTGACTGCCAAATAGTGCCAGCCTGCCTGCCTAACTGCCTGCCTGGCTGCCTGCCTGCCTGCCTGCCTAACTGCCTGCCTAACTAACTGCCTGCCTGCCTAACTGGCTGCCTGCCTGCCTGCCTGCCTGCCTGCCTGCCTGCCTGCCTGCCTGCCTGCCTGCCTGCCTGCCTGCCTAACTGGCTGCCTGCCTGCCTGCCTGCCTGCCTGCCTGCCTGCCTACCTACCTACCTGCCTGCCTAACTGCCTAACTGCCTGCCTGCCTAACTGCCTGACTGCCTGCCTAACTGCCTGCCTGCCTGCCTGCCTGCCTGCCTGCCTGCCTGCCTGCCTGCCTGCCTGCCTGCCTGCCTGCCTGCCTACCTGCCTGCCTGCCTACCTGCCTGCCTGACTGCCTAACAGTGCCTGACTGTCAAATAGTGCCTGCCTGCCTGCCTAACTGCCTGCCTGGCTGCCTGCCTGCCTGCCTGCCTGCAGGCCTGCCTGCCTGCCTGCCTGCCTGTCTAACTGCCTGCCTGCCTGCCTGCCTGCCTGGCTGCCTGCCTGACTGCCTAACTGCTTGCCTGACTGCCTGCCTAACTGCCTGCCTGCCTGCCTACCTGCCTGCCTAACTGCTTACCTGACTGCCTGCATGCCTGCCTAACTACCTGCCTCCTGCCTGCCTGCCTAACTGCCTGCCTACCTGCCTGCCTGCCTGCCTGCCTGGCTGCCTGCTGCCTGCCTGCCTGCCTGCCTGCCTGGCTGCCTGCCTAACTGCCTGCCTGCCTGCCTGCCTAACTGCCTGCCTGCCTGCCTGCCTACCTACCTGCCTGCCTGCCTGCCTGCCTAACTGCCTGCCTGCCTGCCTGTCTAACTGCCTGCCTGCCTGCCTGCCTGGCTGCCTGCCTGACTGCCTAACTGCCTGCCTGCCTAACTGCCCAACTGCCTGCCTACCTGCCTGCCTGACTGACTGACTGCCTGACTGCCAAACAGTGCCTGACTGCCAAATAGTGCCTGCCTGCCTGCCTAACTGCCTGCCTGACTGCCTGCCTGCCTGCCTGGCTGCCTGACTGCATGAATACCTGCCTGTCTCTCTGTCTGCCTAACTGCCTGCCTGACTGCCTGCCTAACTGCCTGCCTGCCTGCCTGCCTGGCTGTCTGCAAGCCTGACTGCCTGCCTGGCTGTCTGCAAGCCTGACTGCCTGCCTGGCTGCCTGCCTGGCTGCCTGCCTGACTGCCTAACAGTGCCTGACTGCCAAATAGTGCCAGCCTGCCTGCCTAACTGCCTGCCTGGCTGCCTGCCTGCCTGCCTGCCTGCCTAACTGCCTGCCTAACTAACTGCCTGCCTGCCTAACTGGCTGCCTGCCTGCCTGCCTGCCTGCCTGCCTAACTGGCTGCGTGCCTGCCTGCCTGCCTGCCTGCCTACCTACCTGCCTGCCTAACTGCCTAACTGCCTGCCTGCCTGCCTAACTGCCTGCCTAACTGCCTGACTGCCTGCCTAACTGCCTGCCTGCCTGCCTGCCTGCCTGCCTGCCTGCCTGCCTGCCTGCCTACCTGCCTGCCTGCCTACCTGCCTGCTTGACTGCCTAACAGTGCCTGACTGTCAAATAGTGCCTGCCTGCCTGCCTGCCTAACTGCCTGCCTGGCTGCCTGCCTGCCTGCCTGCCTGCCTGCCTGCCTGCCTGCAGGCCTGTCTGCCTGCCTGCCTGCCTGCCTGCCTGCCTGTCTAACTGCCTGCCTGCCTGCCTGGCTGCCTGCCTGACTGCCTAACTGCCTGCCTGGACTGCCTGCCTAACTGCTTACCTGACTGCCTGCATGCCTGCCTAACTACCTGCCTCCTGCCTGCCTGCCTAACTGCCTGCCTACCTGCCTGCCTGCCTGCCTGCCTGGCTGCCTGCCTGCCTGCCTGCCTGGCTGCCTGCCTGCCTGCCTGCCTGCCTAACTGCCTGCCTGCCTGCCTGCCTGCCTACCTACCTGCCTGCCTGCCTGCCTGCCTAACTGCCTGCCTGCCTGCCTGTCTAACTGCCTGCCTGCCTGCCTGCCTGCCTGGCTGCCTGCCTGACTGCCTAACTGCCTGCCTGACTGCCTGCCCAACTGCCTGCCTACCTGCCTGCCTGACTGCCTAACAGTGCCTGACTGTCAAATAGTGCCTGCCTGCCTACCTAACTGCCTGCCTGGCTGCCCGCCTGCCTGCCTGGCTACCTGGTTGCCTGCCTGCCTGCCTGCCTGCCTAACTGCCTGCCTGCCTGCCTGCCTGCCTGCCTGCCTGCCTGCCTGCCTACCTACATACCTGCCTGCCTGCCTGCCTGCCTGCCTGCCTGCCTGCCTGCCTAACTGCCTGCCTGACTGCCTGCCTAACTGCCTGCCTGCCTGCCTGCCTGCCTGCCTGCCTGCCTGCAGGCCTGCCAGCCTGCCTGCCTGCCTGTCTAACTGCCTGCCTGCCTGCCTGCCTGCCTGCCTGGCTGCCTGCCTGACTGCCTAACTGCCTGCCTGACTGCCTGCCTAACTGCCTGCCTGCCTGCCTGCCTGCCTGCCTGCCTGCCTAACTGCCTAACTGCTTACCTGACTGCCTGCATGCCTGCCTAACTACCTGCCTCCTGCCTGCCTGCCTGCCTGCCTAACTGCCTGCCTGCCTGCCTGCCTGCCTGGCCTGCCTGCCTGCCTGCCTGCCTGCCTGCCTGACTGACTGGCTGCCTGCCTGGCTGCCTGCCTAACTGCCTGCCTGCCTGGCTGCCTGTATACAGAGGGTAACCCTGCCATCCTCAACCCTACTGAGAATACAGCTGATGTGTTGTTGTCTCTCCTCCCCAGTGGGGTAGGGGTATGATAGTATACTGACCCTAACCCAATCTGATGTGTTGTTGTCTCCTCCACAGTGTTGGTAGGGGTCTGATATTATACTAACCCTAACCCAATCTGATGTGTTATTGTCTCCTCCACAGTGTGGGTAGGGGTATGATATTATACTAACCCTAACCGTAACCCAATCTGATGTGTTGTTGTCTCCTCCACAGTGTGGGTAGGGGTATGATATTATACTAACCCTAACCCTAACCCAATCTGATGTGTTATTGTCTCCTCCACAGTGTGGGTAGGGGTATGATATTATACTAACCCTAACCCTAACCCAATCTGATGTGTTGTTGTCTCCTCCACAGTGGGGTAGGGGTATGATATTATACTAACCCTAACCGTAACCCAATCTAATGTGTTGTTGTCTCCTCCACAGTGTGGGTAGGAGTATGATAGTATACTAACCCTAACCCTAACCCAATCTGATTTGTTGTTGTCTCCTCCACAGTGTGGGTAGGGTTATGATATTATACTAACCCTAACCCAATCTGATGTGTTGTTGTCTACTCCACAGTGGGGTAGGGGTATGATATTATACTAACCCTAACCCTAACCCAATCTGATGTGTTGTTGTCTCCTCCACAGTGTTGGTAGGGGTATGATATTACACTAACCCTAACCCAATCTGATGTGTTATTGTCTCCTCCACAGTGTGGGTAGGGGTATGATATTATACTAACCCTAACCCTAACCCAATCTGAGTGTTGTTGTCTCCTCCACAGTGTGGGTAGGGGTATGATATTATACTAACCCTAACCCTAACCCAATCTGATGTGTTGTTGTCTCCTCCACAGTGGGGTAGGGGTATGATATTATACTAACCCTAACCGTAACCCAATCTAATGTGTTGTTGTCTCCTCCACAGTGTGGGTAGGGGTATGATATTATACTAACCCTAACCCTAACCCAATCTGATGTGTTGTTGTCTCTTCTCCACAGTGTGGGTAGGGGTATGATATTATACTAACCCTAACCCAATCTAATTTGTTGTTGTCTCCTCCACAGTGTGGGTAGGAGTATGATAGTATACTAACCCTAACCCTAACCCAATCTGATGTGTTGTTGTCTCCTCCACAGTGTGGGTAGGGTTATGATATTATACTAACCCTAACCCAATCTGATGTGTTGTTGTCTACTCCACAGTGGGGTAGGGGTATGATATTATACTAACCCTAACCCTATCCCAATCTAATGTGTTGTTGTCTCCTCCACAGTGTGGGTATGGTTATGATATTATACTAACCCTAAACCAATCTAATGTGTTGTTGTCTCTCCTCCACAGTGAGGATAGGGGTATGATATTATACTAACCCTAACCCTAACCCAATCTGATGTGTTGTTGTCTCCTCCACAGTGTGGGTAGGGGTATGATATTATACTAACCCTAACCCTAACCCAATCTAATGTGTTGTTGTCTCCTCCACAGTGTGGGTAGGGGTATGATATTATATTAACCCTAACCCAATATGATGTGTTGTTGTCTCCTCCAGATTGTGGGTAGGGGTATGATATTATATTAACCCTAACCCAATCTGATGTGTTGTTGTCTCTTCTCCACAGTGTGGGTAGGGGTATGATATTATAGTAACCCTAACCCTAACCCAATCTAATGTGTTGTTGTCTCCTCCACAGTGTGGGTAGGGGTATGATATTATATTAACCCTAACCCAATATGATGTGTTGTTGTCTCCTCCAGATTGTGGGTAGGGGTATGATATTATACTAACCCTAACCTAATCTGATGTGTTGTTGTCTCTTCTCCACAGTGTGGGTAGGGGTATGATATTATACTAACCCTAACCCAATCTAATGTGTTGTTGTCTCTCCTCCACAGTGTGGGTAGGGGTATGATATTATACTAACCCTAACCCAATCTAATGTGTTGTTGTCTCCTGTACAGTGTGGGTAGGGGTATGATATTATACTAACCCTAACCCAAAGTGATGTGTTGCTGTCTCTCATTCCACAGTGTGGGTAGGGGTATTATATTAGACTAACCCTAACCCAATCTAATGTGTTGCTGTCTCCTCCACAGTGTTGGGAGGGTTATGATATTATACTAACCCTAACCCTAACCCAATCTGATGTGTTGTTGTCACCTCCACAGTGGGTTAGGGGTATGATATTATACTAACCCTAACCCTAACCCAATCTGATGTGTTGTTGTCTCTTCTCCCAAGTGTGGGTAGGGGTATGATAGTATACTAACCCTAACCCAATCTGATGTGTTGTTGTCTCTCCTCCACAGTGTGGGTAGGGTTATGATATTATACTAACCCTAACCCAATCTGATGTGTTGTTGTCTCTCCTCCACAGTGTGGGTAGGTTTATGATATTATAATAACCCTAACCCTAACCCAATCTGATGTGTTGTTGTCTCTTCTCCACAGTGTGGGTATAGGTATGATATTATATTAACCCTAACCCAATCTAATGTGTTGTTGTCTCTTCTCCACAGTGTGGGTAGGGGTATGATATTATACTAACCCTAACCCTAACCAAATCTGATGTGTTATTGTCTCCTCCACAGTGTGGGCAGGGGTATGATATTATACTAACCCTAACCCAATCTGATGTGTTGTTGTCTCCTCCACAGTGAGGGTAGGGGTATGATATTATACTAACCCAAAACCCAATCTGATGTGTTGTTGTCTCCTCCACAGTGTGGGTAGGAGTAAGATATTATACTAACCCTAACCCAACCCAATCTGATGTGTTGTTGTCTCCTCCACAGTGTGGGTAGGGGTATGATATTATACTAACCCTAACCCAACCCAATCTAATGTGTTGTTGTCTCCTCCACAGTGTGGGTAGGGGTATGATATTATACTAACCCTAACCCAACCCAATCTAATGTGTTGTTGTCTCCTCCACAGTGTGGGTAGGGGTATGATATTATACTAACCCTAACCCTAACCCAATCTGATGTGTTGTTGTCTCCTCCCCAGTGGGGTAGGGGTATGATATTACACTAACCCTAACCCAATCTGATGTGTTATTGTCTCCAGCACAGTGTGGGTAGGGGTATGATATTATACTAACCTTAACCCTAACCCAATCTGATGTGTTGTTGTCTCCTCCACAGTGTGGGTAGGGGTATGATATTATACTAACCCTAACCCAATCTGATGTGTTGTTGTCTCCTCCACAGTGTTGGTAGGGGTATGATATTATACTAACCCTAACCCAATCTGATGTGTTGTTGTCTCCTCCATAGTGTGGGTAGGGGTATGATATTATACTAACCTAACCCTAACCCAATCTGATGTGTTGTTGTCTCCTCCACAGTGGGGTAGGGGTATGATATTATACTAACCCTAACCCAATCTGATGTGTTGTTGTCTCCTCCCCAGTGGGGTAGGGGTCTGATATTATACTAACCCTAACCCAATCTGATGTGTTGTTGTCTCCTCCCCAGTGGGGTAGGGGTCTGATATTATACTAACCCTAACCCTAACCCAATCTGATGTGTTGTTGTCTCCTCCCCAGTGGGGTAGGGGTCTGATATTATACTAACCCTAACCCAATCTGATATGTTGTTGTCTCCTCCACAGTGTGGGTAGGGGTATGATATTATACTAACCCTAACCCAATCTGATGTGTTGTTGTCTCCTCCACAGTGTTGGTAGGGGTATGATATTACACTAACCCTAACCCAATCTGATGTGTTGTTGTCTCCTCCACAGTGTGGGTAGGGGTATGATATTATACTAACCCTAACCCAATCTGATGTGTTGTTGTCTACTCCACAGTGGGGTATGGTTATGATATTATACTAACCCTATCCCTAACCCAATCTAATGTGTTGTTGTCTCTCCTCCACAGTGTGGGTAAGGGTATGATATTATACTAACCCTAACCCTAACCCAATCTAATGTGTTATTGTCTCCTCCACAGTGTGGGTAGGGGTATGGTATTATATTAACCCTAACCCAATCTGATGTGTTGTTGTCTCTTCTCCACAGTGTGGGTAGGGGTATGATATTATACTAACCCTAACCCAATCTAATGTGTTGTTGTCTCTCCTCCACAGTGTGGGTAGGAATATGATATTATACTAACCCTAACCCAACCCAATCTGATGTGTTGTTCTCTCCTCCCCAGTGTGGGTAGGGGTATGATATTATACTAACCCTAACCCTAACCCAATCTGATGTGTTGTTGTCTCTCCACAGTGTGGGTAGGGGTATGATATTACACTAACCCTAACCCTAACCCTAACCCAATCTGATGTGTTGTTGTCTCCTCCACAGTGTGGGTAGGGGTATGATATTATACTAACCCTAACCCTAACCCAATCTGATGTGTTGTTGTCTCCTCCACAGTGTGGGTTGGGTTTTGATATTATTCTAACCCTAACCCTAACCCAATCTGATGTGTTGCTGTCTCTCCTCCACAGTGTGGGTAGGGGTATGATATTATACTAACCCTAACCCTAACCCAATCTGATGTGTTGTTGTCTCCTCCAGAGTGTGGGTATGGATATGATATTATACTAAACCTAACCCTAACCGAATTTTATGTGTTGTTGTCTCCTCCACAGTGTGGGTAGGGTTATGATATTATACTAACCCTAACCCAATCTAATGTGTTGTTGTCTCCTCCCCAGTGGGGTAGGGGTATGATATTATACTAACCCTAACACTAACCCAATCTGATGTGTTGTTGTCTCCTCACAGTGTGGGTAGGGGTATGATATTATACTATCCCTAACCCAATATGATGTGTTGTTGTCTCCTCCACAGTGTGGGTAGGGGTGTGATATTATACTAACCCTAACCCAATCTGATGTGTTGTTGTCTCCTCCACAGTGTGGGTAGGGACTTGATATTATACTAACCCTAACCCAAATTGATGTGTTGTTGTCTCCTCCACAGTGTGGGTAGGGGTATGATATTATACTAACCCTAACCCTAACCCAATCTGATGTTTTGTTGTCTCTCCACAGTGTGGGTGGGGGTATGATATTATACTAACCCTAACCCAATCTAATGTGTTGTTGTCTCTCCTCCACAGTGGGGGTAGGTGTATGATATTATACTAACCCTAACCCAATCTAATGTGTTGTTGTCTCTCCTCCACAGCGTGGTTAGGGGTATGATATTATACTAACCCTAACCCAATCTAATGTGTTGTTGTCTCTCCTCCACAGTGGGGTAGGGGTCTGATATTTATGCCTCTCTAACAGTATACATGTGTAAACATATTGTCCTCTCAAGTCCATGTGGGTTGCAAAGTGTTTGAGTTCACTGTTCTGTTTACTGTTTACTATGTCTACTAAACAGAAATAACATGTGTTAGGTACAGAACAGATTTACACAGACACATTGGACAGATTAACATGACCTTGTGGTGCGGGTGGTAACTAACTGACTAGACTATCATGACCTTATGGTGGGGTTGGTAACTAACTGACCAGACGATCATGACCTTGTGGTGTGGGTGGTAACTAACAGACTAGACTATCATGACCTTGTGGTAGGGGTGGTAACTGACTGACCAGACGATCATGACCTTGTGGTGGGGGTGGTAACTAACTGACTAGACTATCATGACCTTGTGACGTACCAGAAAGAGGGCACGACAACACGTTTTCCCCCTCAGGAGACTGAAAAGATTTGGCATGGTCCCCAGATCCTCAAAAGGTTCTACAGCTGCACCATCGAGAGCATCCTGACCGGTTGCATCACCGCCTGGTATGGCAACTTTAGTTTATTTTGTAAATATTTTCTTAACTCTATTTCTTGAACTGCATTGTTGGTTAAGGGCTTGTAAGTAAGCATTTCACAGTAAGGTTGAATTCGGCGCATGTGACAAATTACATTTGATTAGATGAGATTTGATCTACAGTTCAGAGAATGAATTTAACCACATCTAAACTACTGAGCCAAATACTGTATTTTTCTATCATTATGTTTCAACTGTGAGTTAGAATTACCCTAGTTAGTAAATGTCAACCAAATGAAAAGGAAAATGTATTACAATATAGCTTAGGGAAAGGTACAATGCAGCTCTGCCAATCAAAGGAACATTTGGACAGAAATTGGACAGTTATTTCAGATGAAAAATCTGAAAAGAGATGTGTTATCAGTGACATCAGAAGCGTGTGATCTCTACTAATGATGGAGGCAGATACTTCAGATACCCTGCCACCCCCCACCCAGCCAAGTTAAGACAGTTCCTCTCTCTGCGATCCATCACTAAATGTTCCTTTGAAAATATTACACACCAAATTGACTTAATAACCTCCTCGCCAGGAAAGGGGCACGGCATTACCCCCTAAATGACACGCCACTTCACCTTAAGAACGCTGAACAGGAGAAGTCAGTGCTCTGTCTGTCTGTCTGTCTGTCTGTCTGTCTGTCTGTCTGTCTGTCTGTCTGTCTGTCTGTCTGTCTGTCTGTCTGTCTGTCTGTCTGTCTGTCTGTCTGTCTGTCTGTCTGTCTGTCTACCACCGTTCTCTCTCTTTTTCTCTCCCTCTCTACAGTTCATTCCAACTCTTCATAATCCTCACACTGGTTATTTGGACTAAACAAGTTGACAATAAAAGGGCATCAAAGCAGTCTGACACTCCTGTGTGATTGTGTAGATGTGCAGGGAAAGTGGAGACAGAGAGAGAAAGAGAGAGACGGTGATCTGCAGACTCACTGTCATTCACTGAAACAGATAATGAACTAGAGCTCAGGTCTAAAAACATCCACTGGGATGGAGGGATCTAGCTGTGTGCTAGCCAAACAGGTCATGGAAATAAGACTTTAGGAGAGGAGAGGAGAGGAGAGGAGAGGAGAGGAGAGGAGAGGAGAGGAGAGGAGAGGAGAGGAGAGGAGAGGAGAGGAGAGGAGAGGAGAGGAGAGGAGAGGAGAGGAGAGGAGAGGAGAGGAGAGGAGAGGAGAGGAGGGGAGGAGCTACTGATGGGCCAGATGCCAACACTGGGAGGAGATGCAGTCAGCCAACTAAGCCAGTAAGCCAGCCAGCCAGTCAGCCAGCCAGTCAACCAGTCAGTCAGTCAGCCATCCAGTCAGTCAGCCAACCAGTCAGCCAGTCAGCCAGTCAGCCAGTCAGCCAGCCAACCAACCAGCCAGTAAACCAACCAGCCAGCCAGTCACCAAACCAGCCAGCCGACCAGCCTGCCAGCCAGCCAGTCAGGCAGTCAGCCAACCAGCCAGCCAGTCAGGCAGCAGGGCCTATGGGCCGAGAGGAGACCTGCTACGTGTTGTATTCACAACCATCCATTCACAATGTGTAAATTGCCTCAGTGAGCTCCTGGCTGTGGGACATGCTAACCAAACTTAACACACCTCCAACACATTGACAACCATGCCCAGATTAAACAGTTCAGTTGGTAGTGGCACATGTTCCCCTGCATGGCTGGCCTGTTCAGAATCCCCCTCCACCCCTCCTGTTCCCTAACCCCTTCTCAGACAGTCAGTGTCTGCTGCTCCTCTTCTACCCTTACTTCTACCACTCAGTGTGTTACTAGTGGGCATCCATGTGTTGAGTTAGCTGGTCCCAGTCCCAGTCCCAGTCCCAGCCCCAGTCCCATCCCCATCCCCAGTCCCAGTCCCAGCCCCAGCCCCAGCCCCAGTCCCAGTCCCAGCCCCAGCCCAGTCTCAGCGCCAGTCCCAGTCCCAGTCCCATCCCCATTCCCAGCCCCAGCCCCAGCCCCAGCCCAGTCCCATTCCATCCCAGTCCCAGTCCCAGTCCCAGTCCCAGCCCCAGCCTAGTCCCAGCCCAGTCCCATTCCATCCCAGTCCCAGTCCCAGTCCCAGTCCCAGTCCCAGCCCCAGCCTAGTCCCAGCCCAGTCCCAGTCCCAGCCCAGTCCAGTCCCAGTCCCAGTCCCAGCCCAGTCTCAGCCCCAGCCCCAGCCCCAGCCCCAGCACCAGCCCCAGTCCCAGCTCCAGCCCCAGTCCCAGTCCCAGTCCCATCCCCAGTCCCAATCCCAGTCCCAGTCCCATCCCCAGCCCCAGTCCCAGTTATTTGTAACGAGTAATCAGTATGAATAAATCGTTTTTGGGACAGTGACACATTTTCTGTTGTTTTGGCTTTGTACTCTAGCACTTTGGATTTGAAGTGATACAATGACTACGAGGTTAAAGTGCAGACTGTCCGTTTTAATTTGAGGGTACAGTATTTTCATCCATATCGGGTGAACCGTTTAGAAATTAAATGGTCAATCATGTTGTTGTTTTTTCATTTTGGAGTCACTTTATCATGAATAAGAATAGAATATGTTTCTAAATATCATACCCCCCAACCTTCACTGTTATTGTAATGGTGAGAAGTTAACATGTCTTGGGGCGAATTTGTTTGTCTGTAACTTTCTCACTCATCATTATTTATGATTCATTCAGGACTATCCGTAATCATGGTAGCATCCACGTTAATGTAGAAGTGTTAAGAAACATATACAATAAAAGTGACTCCAAAATGGCACAATACATCATAATACAGTTTCTTTCTATTGGGCACAAAACACAACCAAAACAAAGAGCAAATGCATCCAACACATTTGAGTCACAAGCTTGATGTAGTCTTTGTGTGATATGAATATGGGACCAAATACTTCACTTTTTACTACTTTAATACACAAATAGGTGAATTTGTCCTAATACTTTTGGTCCCCTAAAATGGGGGGACTATGTACAGAAAGTGCTGTAATTTCTAAACAGTTCACCCGATTGTGAACTTTGGCTCAAATCCAAAGTGCTGGAGTGCAGAGCCAAAACAACAAGACATGTGTCCATGTCCCAATACTTCTGGAGTACAGAGCCTAAACAACAAGACATGTGTAACTGTCCCAATACTTCTGGAGTACAGAGCAAAAACACCAAGACATGTGTCACTGTCCCAATACTTCTGGAGTACAGAGCCAAAACAAGACATTTTTTCCCTGTCCCAATACTTCTGGAGTACAGAGCCTAAACAACAAGACATGTGTCACTATCCCAATACTTCTGGAGTACAGAGCCAATAAAACAAGACATGTGGCCATGTCCCAATACTTCTGGAGTACAGAGCCTAAACAACAAGACATGGTCCCAATACTTCTGGAGTACAGAGCCAAAACAACAAGACGTGTCATTGTCCCAATACTATTGGAGTACAGAGCCAAAACAACAAGACATGTGTCCCTGTCCCAATACTTCTGGAGTACAGAGCCAAAACAACAAGACGTGTGTCACTGTCCAAATACTTCTGGAGTACAGAGCCAAAACAACAAGACATGGTCCCAATACTTCTGGAGTACAGAGCCTAAACAACAATACATTTTTTCCCTGTCCCAATACTTCTGGAGTACAGAGCCAAAACAACAAGACATCTGTCCCTGTCCCAGTACTTCTGGAGTACAGAGCCAAAACAATACATTTTTCCCTGTCCCAATACTTCTGGAGTACAGAGCCTAAACATCAAGACATGTGTCCCTGTCCCAATACTTCTGGAGCACAGAGCCAAAACAACAAGACATGTGTCACTGTCCCAATACTTTTGGAGTACAGAGCCTAAACAACAAGACGTGTCCCTGTCCCAATACTTTTGGAGTACAGAGCCAAAACAACAAGACATGTGTCCCTGTCCCAATACTTTTGGAGTACAGAGCCAAGACAACAAGACGTGTCCCTGTCCCAATACTTCTGGAGTACAGAGCCTAGACAACAAGACATGTGTCCCTGTCCCAATACTTCTGGAGCTCATTGTGTAACTCCTTCTGTCACCCTCCTAATTTCTCTATACTCAAAACTTTGACTACAAACCAAGAAATGTTCTTACCAGTAATCATTGAATCAGAGAAATCAAAACTTCTAGACCTAGTATTATCCATGTGCTCCTACAAATAGCTGTCACTTCACTTTATATATAGCCGGACCACAGGCATTCTTCAGTATTTACCCCAGGATACTCTTCAGTACTTACCCCTGGATACTCTTCAGTACTTACCCCTGGAACAGGTATTCTTCAGTACTTACACCTGGATACACTTCAGTACTTACCCCTGGTACAAGTATTATTCAGTACTTACCCCAGGATACTCATCAGTACTTACCCCTGGATACTCTTCAGTACTTACCCCTGGTACAGGTATTCTTCAGTACTTACCCCAGGATACTCATCAGTACTTACCCCTGGATACTCTTCAGTACTTACCCCTGGTACGGGTATTCTACAGTACTTACCCCAGGATACTATTCAGTACTTACCCCTGGATACTCTTTAGTACTTACCCCTGGTACAGGTTTTCTTCAGTACTTTTTTTTATTATAATTTTTTTCACCTTTATTTAACCAGGTAAGCCAGTTGAGAACAAGTTCTCATTTACAACTGCGACCTGGCCAAGATAAAGCATAGTAGTGCAATAAAAACAACGACACAGAGTTACATATGGGGTAAAAAAACATAAAGTCAAAAAATACAACAGAAAATATATATACAGTGTGTGCAAATGTAGCAAGTTCTGGAGGTAAGGCAATAAATAGGCTATAGTGCAAAATAATTACAATTAGTATTAACACTGGAATGCTAGATATGCAAGAGATTATGTGCAAATAGAGATACTGGGGTGCAAAAGAGCAAAATAAAAAACAATATAGGGATGAGGTAGTTGGGTGGGCTAATTTCAGATGGGCTGTGTACAGGTGCAGTGATCGGTAAGGTGCTCTGACAACTGATGCTTAAAGTTAGTGAGGGAGATAAGAGTCTCCAGCTTCAGAGATTTTTGCAATTCGTTCCAGTCATTGGCAGCAGAGAACTGGAAGGAATGGCGGCGAAAGGAGGTGTTGGCTTTGGGAATGACCAGTGAGATATACCTGCTGGAGCGCAGACTACGGGTGGGTGCTGCTATGGTGACCAATGAGCTAAGATAAGGCGGGGATTTGCCTAGCAGTGATTTATAGATGGCCTGGAGCCAGTGGGTTTGACGACGAACATGTAGTGAGGACCAGCCAACAAGAGCGTACAGGTCACAGTGGTGGGTAGTGTATGGGGCTTTGGAGACAAAACGGATGGCACTGTGATAGACTACATCCAATTTGCTGAGTAGAGTGTTGGAGGCTATTTTGTAAATGACATCGCCGAAGTCAAGGATCGGTAGGATAGTCAGTTTTACGAGGGCATGTTTGGCAGCATGAGTGAAGGAGGCTTTGTTGCGAAATAGGAAGCCAATTCTAGATTTAACTTTGGATTGGAGATTCTTAATGTGAGTCTGGAAGGAGAGTTTACAGTCTAACCAGACACCTAGGTATTTGTAGTTGTCCACATACTCTAGGTCAGACCCGTCGAGAGTGGTGATTCTAGTCGGGTGGGCGGGTGCCAGCAGCGTTCGATTGAAGAGCATGCATTTAGTTTTACTAGTGTTTAAGAGCAGTTGGGGGCTACTGAAGGAGTGTTGTATGGCATTGAAGCTCGTTTGGAGGTTTGTTAACACAGTGTCCAATGAAGGGCCAGATGTATACAAAATGGTGTCGTCTGCGTAGAGGTGGATCTGAGAATCACCAGCAGCAAGAGCGACATCATTGATATACACGGAGAAAAGAGTCGGCCCAAGAATTAAACCCTGTGGCACCCCCATAGAGACTGCCATAGGTCCAGACAACAGGCCCTCCGATTTGACACACTGAACTCTATCTGAGAAGTAGTTGGTGAACCAGGCGAGGCAGTCATTTGAGAAACCAAGGCTATTTAGTCTGCCCATTAGAATGCGGTGGTTGACAGAGTCGAAAGCCTTGGCCAGGTCGATGAAGACGACTGCACAGTACTGTCTATTATCGATCGCGGTTATAATATCGTTTAGGACCTTGAGCGTGGCTGAAGTGCACCCATGACCAGCTCGGAAACCGGATTGCATAGCGGAGAAGGTACGGTGGGATTCGAAATGGTCGGTAATCTGTTTGTTAACTTGGCTTTCAAATACTTTCGAAGGGCAGGGCAGGATGGATATAGGTCTGTAACAGTTTGGATCTAGAGTGTCACCCCCTTTGAAGAGGGGGATGACCGCGGCAGCTTTCCAATCTCTGGGGATCTCAGACGTTACGAAAGAGAGGTTGAACAGACTAGTAATAGGGGTTGCGACAATTTCGGCGGCTAGTTTTAGAAAGAAAGTGTCCAGATTGTCTAGCCCAGCTGATTTGTAGGGGTCCAGATTTTGCAGCTCTTTCAGAACATCAGCTGTCTAAATTTGTGTGAAGGAGAAGCGGGGGGGGGGGGGCATGGGCAAGTTGCAGCGGAGGGTGCAGAGTTGGTGGCCGGGGTAGTGGTAGCCAGGTGGAAAGCATGGCCAGCCGTAGCAAAATGCTTGTTGAAATTCTCGATTATTGTAGATTTATCAGTGGTGATAGTGTTTCCTAGCCTCAGTGCAGTGGGCAGCTGGGAGGAAGTGCTCTTATTCTCCATGGACTTTACAGTGTCCCAAAACTTTTTGGATTTAGTGCTACAGGATGCAAATTTCTGTTTGAAAAAGTTAGCCTTTGCTTTCCTGACTGCTTGTGTATATTGGTTCCTAACTTCCCTGAAAAGTTGCATATCGCGGGGACTATTTGATGCTAGTGCAGTACGCCACAGGATGTTTTTGTGCTGGTCAAGGGCAGTCAAGTCTGAGGAGAACCAGGGGCTATATCTTACCCCAGGATACTCTTCAGTACTTACCCCTGGAACTGTAGCCCAGAATGCATTCCAGATTAGTCCAGTCGGCACCTCCTGAAATGGACATTCCTGTACGTTATTTGTTTTAATAAAAGGGGGTGCATTAGGGCTCTTTATACATGTTTAATAAATTTGGAGAAAAAAAACACTATTCAAAACTATAGCAGCAAATCTCACCTGGTTTAGTTTCCATTGATGACTTGATCCGCAAACTGCGCTCTGAAATAATAAATAAAAGTTTGGTTCTATAATGGTAGCTAGCTAAGTAACTGTACTTAAACAGCTACTGTACTTAAACAGCAACAGTACATTCCCCTGCTAGACTACTGTAGTTCTTCAGATCTTCTTTGGTACTGAAGTTATTATTCAGTACTTACCCTTGCTAGACAACTGTAATTATTATTCAGTACTTACCCCTGCTAGGCTACTGTAGTTATTATTCAGTACATACCCCTGCTAGACTACTGTAGTTCTTCAGATCTTCATTGGTACTGTAGTTATTATTCAGTACATACCCTTGCTAGACTACTGTAGTTATTATTCAGTACTTAACCCTGCTAGACTACTGTAGTTATTATTCAGTACTTACCCCTGCTAGACCACTGTAGTTCTTCAGATCTTCTTTGGTACTGTAGTTGTTATTCAGTACATACCCCTGCTAGACTACTGTAGTTATTATTCAGTACTTACCCCTGCTAGACTACTGTAGTTATTATTCAGTACTTACCCCTGCTAGACTACTGTAGGTCTTCAGATCTTCTTTGGTACTGTAGTTATTATTCAGTACTTACCCCTGCTAGACCACTGTAGTTCTTCAGATCTTCTTTGGTACTGTAGTTATTATTCAGTACTTACCCCTGCTCGACTACTCTAGTTATTATTCAGTACTTACCCCTGCTCGACTACTCTAGTTATTATTCAGTACTTACCCCTGCTAGACTACTATAGTTATTATTCAGTACATAGCCCTGCTAGACTACTGTAGTTATTATTCAGTACTTACCCCTGCTAGACTACTGCAGTTATTATTCAGTACTTACCCATGCTAGACTACTGTAGTTCTTCAGATCTTCTTTGGTACTGTAGTTATTATTCAGTACATACCCCTGCTAGACTACTGTAGTTATTATTCAGTACATACCCTTGCTAGACTACTGTAGTTCTTCAGATCTTCTTTGGTACTGTTGTTATTATTCAGTATATACCCCTGCTAGACTACTGTAGTTATTATTCAGTACTTACCCCTGCTAGACTACTGTAGTTATTATTCAGTACATACCCCTGCTAGACTACTGTAGTTATTATTCAGTACTTACCCCTGCTAGACTACTGTAGTTATTATTCAGTACATAGCCCTGCTAGACTACTGTAGTTATTATTCAGTACTTACCCCTGCTAGACTACTTTAGTTATTATTCAGTACATACCCCTGCTAGACTACTGTAGTTCTTCAGATCTTCTTTGGTACTGTAGTTATTATTCAGTAATCACCCCTGCTAGACTACTGTAGTTCTTCAGATCTTCTTTGGTACTGTAGTTATTATTCAGTACATACCCCTGCTAGACTACTGTAGTTCTTATTCAGTACTTACCCCTGCTAGACTACTATAGTTCCGTCATATAATCCTCCTCTTTCAAAGACAGTCCGACAGACACAGACACAGACACAGACACAGACACAGACACAGACACAGACACAGACACAGACACAGACACAGACAGACATTATTTGGTCATATCACAACAATTCATATTAATTATGTAATTGAGCATTTATCAATATTAGACTCAAAGGACATAGATTAATAGATTTATTTTGAGTGGAATAATAGAAAGACGATCTTTACATCCCCCTCTTTTGTGTTTCAGATCGTTAGAAAGCCTAGATTCCCAAACGGGAAGCCTAGTTGTGGTTGTTAAGTAAATCAACAGTGACCTCTTTCTTCTACAGATGGAACAACAGGCGAAGATTAGAATATTCAGAAGCTGTAAAGATGATCCTGGCCTGGGGTGGCTGAGGCTGCTCATTCCATAATCTAATATTACAGGAGGATATCAGACTGACTGTTAGTAGTCACTGATCTGAGCAAACTAAATACAATTCATCCACCCTTTGTTTAACAAGAGAGCATCATATGTTGTTTCATGGTATTAGTCTTTACCTAGAGAGCATCAGTTGTTGTTATCACTGTATTAGTCTTTACCTAGAGAGCATCATATGTTGTTATCACAGTATTGGTCTTTACCTAGAGAGTATCATATGTTATTATCACAGTATTAGTCTTTACCTAGAGAGCATCATATGTTGTTATCACAGTATTAGTCTTCTGTTTACCTAGAGAGCATCATATGTTGTTATCACAGTATTAGCCTTCTGTTTACCTAGAAAGCATCATATGTTGTTATCACAATATTAGTCTTTACCTAGAGAGCATCATATGTTGTTCTCACAATATTAGCCTTTGGTTTACCTAGAGAGCATCATATGTTGTTATCACAGTATTAGTCTTTATATAGAGAGCATCAGATGTTTTTATCACAGTAATAGTCTTCTGTTTACCTAGAGAACATCAGATGTAGTTATCACAGTATTAATCTTTACCTAGAGAGAATCATATGTTGTTATCACAGTATTAGTCTTTACCTAGAGCATCAGATGTTGTTATCACAGTATCAGTCTTCTGTTTACCTAGAGAGCATCATATGTTGTTATCACAGTATTAATCTTCTATTTACCTAGAGAGCATCATATTTTGTTATCACAGCATTAGTCTTTACATAGAGAGCATCATGTGTTGTTATCACAGTATTAGTCTTTACCTAGAGAGTATCATATGTTGTTATCACAGTATTAGTCTTCTGTTTACCTAGAGAGCATCATATGTTGTTATCACAGCATTAGACTTTACCTAGAGAGCATTATATGTTTTTATCACAGCATTAGTCTTTACCTAGAGAGCATCATATGTTGTTATCACAGTATTAGTCTTTACCTAGAGAGCATCATATGTGGTTATCACAGCATTAGTCTTTACCTAGAGAGCATCATATGTTGTTATCACAGTATTAGTCTTTACCTAGAGAGCATCATATGTTGTTATCACAGTATTAGTATTCTGTTTACATAGAGAGCATCATATGTTGTTATCACAGCATTAGTCTTTACCTAGAGAGCATCATATGTTGTTATCACAGCTTTAGTCTTTACCTACAGAGCATCATATTTTGTTATCACAGTATTAGTCTTCTGTTTACCAGAAAGCATCATATGTGGTTATCACAGTATAAGTATTCTGTTTACCTAGAGAGAATCATATGTTGTTATCACAGCACTAGTCTTCTGTTTACCTAGAGAGGATCATATGTTGTTATCACAGTATTAGCCTTCTGTTTACCTACAAAAGCATCATATGTTGTTATCACAGTATTAGTCTTCTGTTTACCTAGAGAGCATCGTTTGTTGTTATCACAGTATTAGTCTTCTGTTTACCTAGAGAGCATCATATGTTGTTATCACAGTATTAGCCTTCTGTTTACCTAGAGAGCATCATATGTTGTTATCACAGTATTGGTCTTCTGTTTACCTAGAGAGCATCATATGTTGTTATCACAGTATTAGTCTTTAACTAGAGAGCATCATGTGTTGTTATCACAATATTAGTCTTCTGTTTACCTAGAGAGCATCATATGTTGTTATCATAGTATTAGTCTTCTGTTTACCTAGAGAGCATCATATGTTGTTATCACAGTATTCGTCTTCTGTTTACCTAGAGAGCATCATATTTTGTTATCACAGCATTAGTCTTTACCTAGAGAGCATCATGTGTTGTAATCACAGTATTAGTCTTTACTAGAGAGTATCATATGTTGTTATCACAGTATTAGTCTTCTGTTTACCTAGAGAGCATCATATGTTGTTATCACAGCATTAGTCTTTACCTAGAGAGCATTATATGTTTTTATCACAGCATTAGTCTTTACCTAGAGAGCATCATATGTGGTTATCACAGCATTAGTCTTTACCTAGAGAGCATCATATGTTGTTATCACAGTATTAGTCTTTACCTAGAGAGCATCATATGTGGTTATCACAGTATTAGTCTTCTGTTTACATAGAGAGCACTATATGTTGTTATCACAGTATTAGTATTCTGTTTACCTAGAGAGCATCATATGTTGTTATCACAGTATTAGTATTCTGTTTACATAGAGAGCATCATATGTTGTTATCACAGTATTAGCCTTCTGTTTACCTACAAAAGCATCATATGTTGTTATCACAGTATTAGTCTTCTGTTTACCTAGAGAGCATCGTTTGTTGTTATCACAGTATTAGTCTTCTGTTTACCTAGAGAGCATCATATGTTGTTATCACAGTATTAGCCTTCTGTTTACCTAGAGAGCATCATATGTTGTTATCACAGTATTGGTCTTCTGTTTACCTAGAGAGCATCATATGTTGTTATCACAGTATTAGTCTTTAACTAGAGAGCATCATGTGTTGTTATCACAATATTAGTCTTCTGTTTACCTAGAGAGCATCATATGTTGTTATCATAGTATTAGTCTTCTGTTTACCTAGAGAGCATCATATGTTGTTATCACAGTATTCGTCTTCTGTTTACCTAGAGAGCATCATATTTTGTTATCACAGCATTAGTCTTTACCTAGAGAGCATCATGTGTTGTAATCACAGTATTAGTCTTTACTAGAGAGTATCATATGTTGTTATCACAGTATTAGTCTTCTGTTTACCTAGAGAGCATCATATGTTGTTATCACAGCATTAGTCTTTACCTAGAGAGCATTATATGTTTTTATCACAGCATTAGTCTTTACCTAGAGAGCATCATATGTGGTTATCACAGCATTAGTCTTTACCTAGAGAGCATCATATGTTGTTATCACAGTATTAGTCTTTACCTAGAGAGCATCATATGTGGTTATCACAGTATTAGTCTTCTGTTTACATAGAGAGCACTATATGTTGTTATCACAGTATTAGTATTCTGTTTACCTAGAGAGCATCATATGTTGTTATCACAGCATTAGTCTTTACCTACAGAGCATCATATGTTGTTATCACAGTATTAGTCTTCTGTTTACCTAGAGAGCATCATATGTGGTTATCACAGTATAAGTATTCTGTTTTCCTAGAGAAAATCATATGTTGTTATCACAGTATTAGTCTTCTGTTTACCTAGAGAGAATCATATGTTGTTATCACAGCACTAGTCTTCTGATTACCTAGAGAGGATCATATGTTGTTATCACAGTATTAGCCTTCTGTTTACCTACAAAAGCATTGTATGTTGTTATCACAGTATTAGTCTTCTGTTTACCTAGAGAGCATCATATGTTGTTATCACAGTATTAGCCTTCTGTTTACCTAGAGAGCATCATATGTTGTTATCACAGTATTGGTCTTCTGTTTACCTAGAGAGCATCATATGTTGTCATCACAGTATTAGTCTTTAACTAGAGAGCATCATGTGTTGTTATCACAATATTAGTATTCTGTTTACCTAGAGAGCATCATATGTTGTTATCATAGTATTAGTCTTCTGTTTACCTAGAGAGCATCTCATGTTGTTATCACAGTATTAGTCTTCTGTTTACCTAGAGAGCACCATATGTTGTTATCACAGTATTAGCCTTCTGTTTACCTACAAAAGCATCATATGTTGTTATCACAGTATTAGTCTTCTGTTTACCTAGAGAGCATCGTTTGTTGTTATCACAGTATTAGTCTTCTGTTTACCTAGAGAGCATCATATGTTGTTATCACAGTATTAGCCTTCTGTTTACCTAGAGAGCATCATATGTTGTTATCACAGTATTGGTCTTCTGTTTACCTAGAGAGCATCATATGTTGTTATCACAGTATTAGTCTTTAACTAGAGAGCATCATGTGTTGTTATCACAATATTAGTCTTCTGTTTACCTAGAGAGCATCATATGTTGTTATCATAGTATTAGTCTTCTGTTTACCTAGAGAGCATCATATGTTGTTATCACAGTATTCGTCTTCTGTTTACCTAGAGAGCATCATATTTTGTTATCACAGCATTAGTCTTTACCTAGAGAGCATCATGTGTTGTAATCACAGTATTAGTCTTTACTAGAGAGTATCATATGTTGTTATCACAGTATTAGTCTTCTGTTTACCTAGAGAGCATCATATGTTGTTATCACAGCATTAGTCTTTACCTAGAGAGCATTATATGTTTTTATCACAGCATTAGTCTTTACCTAGAGAGCATCATATGTTGTTATCACAATATTAGTCTTTACCTAGAGAGCATCATATGTTGTTATCACAGTATTAGTCTTTACCTAGAGAGCATCATATGTGGTTATCACAGTATTAGTCTTCTGTTTACATAGAGAGCACTATATGTTGTTATCACAGTATTAGTATTCTGTTTACCTAGAGAGCATCATATGTTGTTATCACAGCATTAGTCTTTACCTAGAGAGCATCATATGTTGTTATCACAATATTAGTCTTTAGCTAGAGAGCATCATATGTTGTTATCACAGTATTAGTCTACCTAGAGAGCATCATATGTGGTTATCACAGTATTAGTCTTCTGTTTACATAGAGAGCACTATATGTTGTTATCACAGTATTAGTCTTCTGTTTACCTAGAGAGCATCATATGTGGTTATCACAGTATAAGTATTCTGTTTTCCTAGAGAAAATCATATGTTGTTATCACAGTATTAGTCTTCTGTTTACCTAGAGAGAATCATATGTTGTTATCACAGCACTAGTCTTCTGTTTACCTAGAGAGGATCATATGTTGTTATCACAGTATTAGCCTTCTGTTTACCTACAAAAGCATTGTATGTTGTTATCACAGTATTAGTCTTCTGTTTACCTAGAGAGCATCATATGTTGTTATCACAGTATTAGCCTTCTGTTTACCTAGAGAGCATCATATGTTGTTATCACAGTATTGGTCTTCTGTTTACCTAGAGAGCATCATATGTTGTTATCACAGTATTAGTCTTTAACTAGAGAGCATCATGTGTTGTTATCACAATATTAGTCTTCTGTTTACCTAGAGAGCATCATATGTTGTTATCATAGTATTAGTCTTCTGTTTACCTAGAGAGCATCTCATGTTGTTATCACAGTATTAGTCTTCTGTTTACCTAGAGAGCACCATATGTTGTTATCACAGTATTAGTCTTCTGTTTACCTAGAGAGGATCATATGTTGTTATCACAGTATTAGTATTATGTTTACCTAGAGAGGATCATATGTTGTTATCACAGTATTAGTCTTTACCTAGAGAGCATCAAATGTTGTTATCAGAGTATTTGTCTTCTGTTTACCTAGAGAGCATCAGATGTTGTTATCACAGTATTAGTCTTCTGTTTACCTAGAGAGCATCATATGTTGTTATCACAGTATTAGTCTTCTGTTTACCTAGAGAGCATCATATGTTGTTATCACAGTATTAGTATTCTGTTTACCTAGAGAGCATCATATGTTGTTATCACAGTATTAGTCTTCTGTTTGCCTAGAGAGGATCATATGTTGTTATCACAGTATTAGTATTATGTTTACCTAGAGAGGATCATATGTTGTTATCACAGTATTAGTCTTATGTTTACCTAGAGAGGATCATATGTTGTAATCACAGTATTAGTCTTCTGTTTACATAGAGAGCATCATATGTTGTTATCACCGAATAAGTCTTTACCTAGAGAGCATCATATGTTGTTATCAGAGTATTAGTCTTTTTTTCCTAGAGAGCATCAAATGTTGTTATCAGAGTATTTGTCTTTACCCAGAGAGAGCATCATATGTTGTTATCACAGTATTAGTCTTCTGTTTACCCAGAGAGCACCATATGCTGTTATCACATCATTAGTATTCTGTTTACCTAGAGAGCATTATATATTGTTATCACAGCATTAGTTTTCTGTTTACCTAGAGAGCATCATATGTTGTTATCACAGTATTAGTCTTCTGTTTACCTAGAGAGCATCATATGTTGTTATCACAGCATTAGTCTTCTGTTTACCTAGAGAGCATCGTATGTTGTTATCAGAGTATTAGTCTTTACCTAGAGAGCATCAGATGTTGTTATCAGAGTATTAGTCTTATGTTTACCTAGAGAGCATCATATGTTGTTATCACAGCATTAGTCTTCTGTTTACCTAGAGAGGATTATATGTTGTTATCATAGCATTATTCTTTACCTAGAGAGCATCATATGTTGTTATCACAGTATTAGTCTTTACCTAGAGAGCATCATATGTTGTTATCACAGTATTAGTCTTTACCTAGAGAGCATCAAATGTTGTTATCACAGTATTTGTCTTTACACAGAGAGAGCATCATATGTTGTTATCACAGTATTAGTATTCTGTTTACCTAGAGAGCATCACATGTTGTTATCACAGCAATAGTCTTCTGTTTACCTAGAGAGCATCATATGTTGTTATCACAGTATTAGTCTTTACTTAGAGAGCATCATATGTTGTTATCAGAGTATTAGTCTTCTGTTTACCTAGAGAGCACATATGTTGTTATCACAGCATTAGTCTTCTGTTTACCTAGAGAGGATCATATGTTGTTATCATAGTATTAGTCTTTACCTAGAGAGCATCATATGTTGTTATCACGGTATTAGTCTTTACCTAGAGAGCATCATATGTTGTTATCACAGTATTTCTCTTTACCCAGAGAGAGCATCATATGTTGTTATCACCGTATTATTCTTCTGTTTACCCAGAGAGCACCATATGCTGTTATCACATCATTATTATTCTGTTTACCTAGAGAGTATCATATGTTGTTATCACAGCATTAGTATTCTGTTTACCTAGAGAGCATCATATATTGTTATCACATTATTAGTCTTCTGTTTACCTAGAGAGCATCATATGTTGTTATCACAGCATTAGTCTTCTGTTTACCTAGAGAGCATCGTATGTTGTTATCAGAGTATTAGTCTTTGTCACGATCATCGTAGTAATGAGTAGACCATGGCGCAGCGTGAGAAACAAACATGACTTTAATTATTTAAAGTTTCTAAACAAAACAAAACACGACTCGTGGAGTCCACGGTGACAATGACCGAACACGGAACAAAAACCCACAAACCCAAAGTGAAACACAGACAGTTAAATATGGCTCCCAATCAGAGACAACCAGCAAACAGCTGACACTCGTTGCCTCTGATTGGGAGTCACTCAGTCAAACATAGAAAATGACGAACTAGAACACCCAACATAGAAACAGAACACATAGAATGAATACACCCTGGCTCAACATAATGAGTCCCAGAGCCAGGGTGTGACAGTACCCCCCCCCTAAAGGCGCGGACTGCGACCGCGCCTCAACTAAACAAAACAGGGGAGGGCTGGGCGGGCATACCTCCTCGGCGGCGGTTCTGGCTCCGGCCTTGACCACCACCCTCCAATACACCCCCCATAGTGCCCCTGGTCCAGTCTGTCGACTCGCACCCCTGGCTTGGTGCGTGGAGGAGGAACGGGCCTTACCAGGCTGACTTCTCGCACCCCTGGCTTAGTGCGAGTGGCAGGAACAGGCCGAACCGGGCTGGCGACGCGCACCGTAGGTTTGGTGCGAGTGGCAGGAACAGGCCGGGTCGGGCTGGCGACGCGCACCGTAGACTTGGTGCGGGTGGCAGGAACAGGCCGGGTCGGGCTGGCAACGCGCACCGTAGACTTGGTGCGGGTGGCAGGAACAGGCCGGACCGGGCTGGCGACGCGCACCGTAGGTTTAGTGCGTGGAGCAGGGACAGGCCGGGCTGGGCTGTCGACGCACACCGTAGGCTTGGTGCGGGTGGCAGGAACAGGCCGGGTCGGGCTGGCGACGCGCACCGTAGACTTGGTGCGGGTGGCAGGAACAGGCCGGACCGGGCTGGCGACGCGCACCGTAGGTTTAGTGCGTGGAGCAGGGACAGGCCGGGCTGGGCTGTCGACGCACACCGTAGGCTTGGTGCTTGGAGCAGGGACAGGCCGGGCTGGGCTGTCGACGCACACCGTAGGCTTGGTGCGGGTGGCAGGAACAGGCCGGGTCGGGCTGGCGACGCGCACCGTAGACTTGGTGCGGGTGGCAGGAACAGGCCGGACCGGGCTGGCGACGCGCACCGTAGGTTTAGTGCGTGGAGCAGGGACAGGCCGGGCTGGGCTGTCGACGCACACCGTAGGCTTGGTGCGTGGAGCAGGGACAGGCCGGGCTGGGCTGTCGACGCACACCGTAGGCTTGGTGCGGGGAGCAGGGACAGGCCGAACCGGGCTGTGGAGACGGATTGTAGGCCTGGAGTGAATAGCGGCCACCACCCGTCCTGGCTGAATGCCTACCCTCACACACTCTGTGTGAGGCATCCGCACAGGACGTACAGGGTGGTGTACCCCTGGCCTGGTGGCCTTCTGGATCCGCCCCCTTTTCTCCTCCGTCAGCCCCGTCGTCCATGCCGTGTGCCCCCCCCTAAAAATTTTCTGGGGTTGCCTCACGACCGTCCGACGACGACCCTGATCACGCCGTAGCTCCTCTCTACGGCGCGCCTCCACCGTCTCACTCCATGGACGGCGATCCATCCTGGCCAGGATTTCCTCCCAGGTCCAGGACCCCTGCCCGTCCAAGATCTGCTCCCACGTCCAGGCTGCCTGCTCCTGGACACGCTGCTTGGTCTTGGTATGGTGGGTTTTTCTGTCACGATCGTCGTAGTAATGAGTAGACCAAGGCGCAGCGTGAGAAACAAACATGACTTTAATTAGTTAAAGTTTCTAAACAAAACAAAACACGACTCGTGAAGTCCACGGTGACAATGATCGAACACAGAACAAAAACCCACAAACCCAAAGTGAAACACAGACAGTTAAATATGGCTCCCAATCAGAGACAACCAGCAAACAGCTGACACTCGTTGCCTCTGATTGGGAGTCACTCAGTCAAACATAGAAAATGACGAACTAGAACACCCAACATAGAAACAGAACACATAGAATGAACACACCCTGGCTCAACATAATGAGTCCCAGAGCCAGGGTGTGACAGTCTTTACCTAGAGAGCATGAACTGTTGTTATCACAGTATTAGTCTTTACCTAGAGAGCATCATATGTTGTTATCACAGTATTAGTCTTTACCTAGAGAGCATCATATGTTGTTATCACAGTATTAGTCTTTACCTACAGAGCATCATATGTTGTTATCACAATATTTGGTATTTTGTTTACCTAGAGATTATCATATGTTGTTATCACAGTATTAGTCTTCTGTTTACCTAGAGAGCATCATCTGTTGTTATCACAGTATTAGTCTTCTGTTTACCTAGAGAGCATCATATGTTGTTATCACAGTAATAGTCTTCTGTTTACCTAGAGAGGATCATATGTTGTTATCACAGTATTAGTATTCTGTTTACCTAGAGAGTATCATATGTTTTTATCACAGTATTAGTCTTATGTTTACCTAGAGAGGATCATATGTTGTAATCACAGTATTAGTTTTCTGTTTACCTAGAGAGCATCATATGTTGTTATCACAGTATTAGTCTTTACCTAGAGAGCATCATATGTTGTTATCACAGTATTAGTATTCTGTTTACCTAGACAGCATCATATGTTGTTATCACTGTATTATTCTTCTCTTTACCTAGAGAGCATCATATGTTGTTATCATGGCATTAGTCTTTAACTAGAGATTATCATATGTTGTTATCACAGTATTAGTCTTTACCTAGAGAGCATCAAATGTTGTTATCACAGTATTTGTCTTTACCCAGAGAGAGCATCATATGTTGTTATCACAGTATTAGTCTTCTGGTTACCTAGAGAGCATCATATGTTGTTATCACAGTATTAGTCTACTGTTTACCCGGAGAGAGCATCATATGCTGTTATCACATCATTAGTCTTCTGTTTACCTAGAGAGCATCATATGTTGTTATCACAGCATTAGTATTCTGTTTACCTAGAGAGCATCATATATTGTTATCACAGTATTAGTCTTCTGTTTACCTAGAGAGCATCATATGTTGTTATCACAGCATTAGTCTTCTGTTTGACCTAGAGAGCATCGTATGTTGTTATCAGAGTATTAGTCTTTACCTAGAGAGCATCAACTGTTGTTATCATAGTATTAGTCTTTACCTAGAGAGCATCATATGTTGTTATCACAGTATTAGTCTTTACCTAGAGAGCATCATATGTTGTTATCACAGTATTAGTATTCTGTTTACCTAGACAGCATCATATGTTGTTATCACTGTATTAGTCTTCTCTTTACCTAGAGAGCATCATATGTTGTTATCATAGCATTAGTATTTACCTAGAGAGCATCATATGTTGTTATCACAGTATTAGTCTTTACCTAGAGAGCATCAAATGTTGTTATCACAGTATTTGTCTTTACCCAGAGAGAGCATCATATGTTGTTATCACAGTATTAGTCTTCTGGTTACCTAGAGAGCATAATATGTTGTTATCACATTATTAGTCTACTGTTTACCCGGAGAGAGCATCATATGCTGTTATCACATCATTAGTCTTCTGTTTACCTAGAGAGCATCATATGTTGTTATCACAGCATTAGTATTCTGTTTACCTAGAGAGCATCATATGTTGTTATCACAGTATTAGTCTTCTGTTTACCTAGAGAGCATCATATGTTGTTATCACAGCATTAGTCTTTTGTTTACCTAGAGAGCATTATATGTTGTTATCAGAGTATTAGTCTTTACCTAGAGAGCATCAACTGTTGTTATCACAGTATTAGTCTTTACCTAGAGTGCATCATATGTTGTTATCACAGTATTAGTCTTTACATAGACAGCATCATATGTTGTTATCACAGTATTAGTATTAACCTAGAGAGCATCAAATGTTGTTGTCAGAGCATTAGTCTTCTGTTTACCTAGAGAGCATCATATGTTGTTATCACAGCATTAGTCTTCTGTTTACCTAGAGAGGATCATATGTTGTTATCATAGCATTAGTCTTTACCTAGAGAGCATCATATGTTGTTATCACAGTATTAGTCTTTACCTAGATAGAGCATCATATGTTGATATCACAGTATTAGTCTTTACCTAGATAGCATCATCTGTTGTTATCACAGTATTAGTCTTTACCTAGAGAGCATCATATGTTGTTATCACAGTATTAGTATTCTGTTTACCTAGACAGCATCATATGTTGTTATCACTGTATTAGTCTTCTCTTTACCTAGAGAGCATCATATGTTGTTATCATAGCATTAGTATTTACCTAGA
The DNA here is from genome assembly GCA_031479575.1 of Coregonus ussuriensis. NCBI lineage: Eukaryota > Metazoa > Chordata > Actinopteri > Salmoniformes > Salmonidae > Coregonus > Coregonus ussuriensis. The sequence goes on along the minus strand of CM062489.1, from coordinate 90,961,551 downwards.
GAGCATCATATGTTGTTATCACAGTATTAGTCTTTACCTAGAGAGCATCAAATGTTGTTATCACAGTATTTGTCTTTACCCAGAGAGAGCATCATATGTTGTTATCACAGTATTAGTCTTCTGGTTACCTAGAGAGCATAATATGTTGTTATCACATTATTAGTCTACTGTTTACCCGGAGAGAGCATCATATGCTGTTATCACATCATTAGTCTTCTGTTTACCTAGAGAGCATCATATGTTGTTATCACAGCATTAGTATTCTGTTTACCTAGAGAGCATCATATGTTGTTATCACAGTATTAGTCTTCTGTTTACCTAGAGAGCATCATATGTTGTTATCACAGCATTAGTCTTTTGTTTACCTAGAGAGCATTATATGTTGTTATCAGAGTATTAGTCTTTACCTAGAGAGCATCAACTGTTGTTATCACAGTATTAGTCTTTACCTAGAGTGCATCATATGTTGTTATCACAGTATTAGTCTTTACATAGACAGCATCATATGTTGTTATCACAGTATTAGTATTAACCTAGAGAGCATCAAATGTTGTTATCAGAGCATTAGTCTTCTGTTTACCTAGAGAGCATCATATGTTGTTATCACAGCATTAGTCTTCTGTTTACCTAGAGAGGATCATATGTTGTTATCATAGCATTAGTCTTTACCTAGAGAGCATCATATGTTGTTATCACAGTATTAGTCTTTACCTAGATAGAGCATCATATGTTGATATCACAGTATTAGTCTTTACCTAGATAGCATCATCTGTTGTTATCACAGTATTAGTCTTTACCTAGAGAACATCATATGTTTTTGGCACATTATTAGTCTTTACCTACAGAGCATCATACAGTGGGGGAAAAAAGTATTTAGTCAGCCACCAATTGTGCAAGTTCTCCCACTTAAAAAGATGATAGAGGCCTGTAATTTTCATCATAGGTACACGTCAACTATGACAGACAAAATGAGAAAAAATATTCCAGAAAATCACATTGTAGGATTTTAAATGAATTTATTTGCAAATTATGGTGGAAAATAAGTATTTGGTCAATATCAAAAGTTTCTCAATACTTTGTTATATACCCTTTGTTGGCAATGACACAGGTCAAACGTTTTCTGTAAGTCTTCACAAGGTTTTCACACACTGTTGCTGGTATTTTGGCCCATTCCTCCATGCAGATCTCCTCTAGAGCAGTGATGTTTTGGGGCTGTCGCTGGGCAACACGGACTTTCAACTCCCTCCAAAGATTTTCTATGGGGTTGAGATCTGGAGACTCCAGGACCTTGAAATGCTTCTTACGAAGCCACTCCTTCGTTGCCCGGGTGGTGTGTTTGGGATCATTGTCATGCTGAAAGACCCAGCCACGTTTCATCTTCAATGCCCTTGCTGATGGAAGGAGGTTTTCACTCAAAATCTCACGATACATGGCCCCATTCATTTTTCCTTTACACGGATCAGTCGTCCTGGTCCCTTTGCAGAAAAACAGCCCCAAAGTATGATGTTTTCACTCCCATGCTTCACAGTAGGTATGGTGTTCTTTGGATGCAACTCAGCATTCTTTGTCCTCCAAACACGACAAGTTGAGTTTTTACCAAAAAGTTCTATTTTGGTTTCATCTGACCATATGACTTTCTCCCAATCCTCTTCTGGATGCACTCTAGCAAACTTCAGACGGGCCTGGACATGTACTGGCTTAAGCAGGGGGACACGTCTAGCACTGCAGGATTTGAGTCCCTGGCGGCGTAGTGTGTTACTGATGGTAGGCTTTGTTACTTTGGTCCCAGCTCTCTGCAGGTCATTCACTAGGTCCCCCCGTGTGGTTCTGGGATTTTTGCTCACCGTTCTTGTGATCATTTTGACCCCACGGGGTGAGATCTTGCGTGGAGCCCCAGATCGAGGGAGATTATCAGTGGTCTTGTATGTCTTCCATTTCCTAATAATTGCTCCCACAGTTGATTTCTTCAAACCAAGCTGCTTACCTATTGCAGATTCAGTCTTCCCAGCCTGGTGCAGGTCTACAATTTTGTTTCTGGTGTCCTTTGACAGCTCTTTGGTCTTGGCCATAGTGGAGTTTGGAGTGTGACTGTTTGAGGTTGTGGACAGGTGTCTTTTATACTGATAACAAGTTCAAACAGGTGCCATTAATACAGGTAACGAGTGGAGGACAGAGGAGCCTCTTAAAGAAGAAGTTACTGGTCTGTGAGAGCCAGAAATCTTGCTTGTTTGTAGGTGACCAAATACTTATTTTCCACCATAATTTGCAAATAAATTCATAAAAAATCCTACAGTGTGATTTTCTGGATTTTCTTTTCTCAATTTGTCTGTCATAGTTGACGTGTACCTATGATGAAAATTACAGGCCTCTCTCATCTTTTTAAGTGGGAGAACTTGCACAATTGGTGGCTGACTAAATACTTTTTTTCCCCACTGTATGTTGTTATCACAATATTAGTATTTTGTTTACCAAGAGAGCATCATATGTTGTTATAACAGTATTAGTCTTCTGTTTACCCAGAGAGCACCATATGATGTTATCACATCATTATTCTTCTGTTTACCTAGAGAGCATCATATGTTGTTATCACAGCATTAGTATTCTGGTACCATCTGGCTACCACTAACCCGGCCACCAACTCTGCACCCTCTGCTGCAACTTGCCCATGCCCCCCCGCTTCTCCTTCACACAAATTCAGACAGCTGATGTTTTGAAAGCGCTGCAAAACCTGGACCCCTACAAATCAGCTGGGCTAGACAATCTGGACCCTTTCTTTCTAAAACTAGCCGCCGAAATTGTCGCAACCCCTATTACTAGTCTCTTCAACCTCTCTTTCATAACGTCTGAGATCCCCAGAGATTGGAAAGCTGCCGCGGTCATCCCCCTCTTCAAAGGGGGTGACACTCTAGATCCAAACTGCTACAGACCTATATCCATCCTGCCCTGCCTTTCGAAAGTATTCGAAAGCCAAGTTAACAAACAGATCACCGACCATTTCGAATACCACCGTACCTTCTCCGCTATGCAATCCGGTTTCCGAGCTGGTCACGGGTGCACTTCAGCCACGCTCAAGGTCCTAAACGATATTATAACCGCGATTGATAATAGACAGTACTGTGCAGCCGTCTTCATCGACCTGGCCAAGGCTTTCGACTCTGTCAACCACCGCATTCTTATTGGCAGACTAAATAGCCTTGGTTTCTCAAATGACTGCCTCGCCTGGTTCACCAACTACTTCTCAGATAGAGTTCAGTGTGTCAAATCGGAGGTCCTGTTGTCTGGACCTATGGCAGTCTCTATGGGGGTGCCACAGGGTTCAATTCTTGGGCCGACTCTTTTCTCCGTGTATATCAATGATGTCGCTCTTGCTGCTGGTGACTCTCAGATCCACCTCTACGCAGACGACACCATTTTGTATACATCTGGCCCTTCATTGGACACTGTGTTAACAAACCTCCAAACGAGCTTCAATGCCATACAACAATCCTTCAGTAGCCTCCAACTGCTCTTAAACACTAGTAAAACTAAATGCATGCTTTTCAATCGAACGCTGCTGGCACCCGCCCACCCGACTAGAATCACCACTCTCGACGGGTCTGACCTAGAGTATGTGGACAACTACAAATACCTAGGTGTCTGGTTAGACTGTAAACTCAACTTCCAGACTCACATAAAGAATCTCCAATCCAAAGTTAAATCTAGAATCGGCTTCCTATTTCGCAACAAAGCCTCCTTCACTCATGCTGCCAAACATGCCCTCGTAAAACTGACTATCCTACCGATCCTTGACTTCGGCGATGTCATTTACAAAATAGCCTCCAACACTCTACTCAGCAAATTGGATGTAGTCTATCACAGTGCCATCCGTTTTGTCTCCAAAGCCCCATACACTACCCACCACTGTGACCTGTACGCTCTTGTTGGCTGGTCCTCACTACATGTTCGTCGTCAAACCCACTGGCTCCAGGCCATCTATAAATCACTGCTAGGCAAATCCCCGCCTTATCTTAGCTCATTGGTCACCATAGCAGCACCCACCCGTAGTCTGCGCTCCAGCAGGTATATCTCACTGGTCATTCCCAAAGCCTACACCTCCTTTGGCCGCCATTCCTTCCAGTTCTCTGCTGCCAATGACTGGAACGAATTGCAAAAATCTCTGAAGCTGGAGACTCTTATCTCCCTCACTAACTTTAAGCATCAGTTGTCAGAGCACCTTACCGATCACTGCACCTGTACACAGCCCATCTGAAATTAGCCCACCCCAACTACCTCATCCCTATATTGTTATTTATTTTGCTCTTTTGCACCCCAGTATCTCTATTTGCACATAATCTCTTGCACATTTAGCATTCCAGTGTTAATACTATTGTAATTATTTTGCACTATAGCCTATTTATTGCCTTACCTCCATAACTTACTACATTTGCACACACTGTATATATATTTTCTGTTGTATTTCTGACTTTATGTTTTTTACCCCATATGTAACTCTGTGTTGTTTTTATTGCACTACTTTGCTTTATCTTGGCCAGGTCGCAGTTGTAAATGAGAACCTGTTCTCAACTGGCTTACCTGGTTAAATAAAGGTGAAATAAAAATAAATTTAAAAAACCTAGAGAGCATCATCTATTGTTATCACAGTATTAGTCTTCTGTTTACCTAGAGAGCATCATATGTTGTTATCACAGCATTAGTCTTCTGTTTACCTAGAGAGCATCGTATGTTGTTATCAGAGTATTAGTCATTACCTAGAGAGCATCAACTGTTGTTATCACAGTATTAGTCTTTACCTAGAGAGCATCATATGTTGTTATCACAGTATTAGTCTTTACCTAGAGAGCATCATATGTTGTTATCATAGTATTAGTCTTTACCTAATGAGCATCATATGTTTTTAGCACAGTATTAGTCTTTACATACAGAGCATCATATGTTGTTATCACAATATTTGGTCTTTACCTAGAGAGCATCAAATGTTGTTATCACAGTATTAGTCTTTACCTAGAGAGCATCATATGTTGTTATCACAGTATTAGTCTTCTGTTTACCTAGAGAGCATCATATGTTGTTATCACAGTATTAGTCTTTACCTAGAGAGCATCATATGTTGTTATCACAGTATTAGTCTTCTGTTTACCTAGAGAGCATCATATGTTGTTATCACAGTATTAGTCTTCTGTTTACCTAGAGAGCATCATATGTTGTTATCACAGTATTAGTCTTTACCTAGAGAGCATCATATGTTGTTATCACAGTATTAGTCTTTACCTAGAGAGCATCATATGTTGTTATCACAGTATTAGTCTTCTGTTTACCTAGAGAGCATCATATGTTGTTATCACAGTATTAGTCTTCTGTTTACCTAGAGAGCATCATATGTTGTTATCACAGTATTAGTCTTTACCTAGAGAGCATCATATGTTGTTATCACAGTATTAGTCTTTACCTAGAGAGCATCATATGTTGTTATCACAGTATTAGTCTTCTGTTTACCTAGAGAGCATCATATGTTGTTATCACAGTATTAGTATTCTGTTTACCTAGAGAGCATCATATGTTGTTATCACAGTATTAGTCTTCTGTTTACCTAGAGAGCATCATATGTTGTTATCTTAGTATTCTGTTTACCTAGAGAGCATCATATGTTGTTATCACAGTATTAGTCTTCTGTTTACCTAGAGAGCATCATATGTTGTTATCACAGTATTAGTCTTCTGTTTACCTAGAGAGCATCATATGTTGTTATCACAGTATTAGTCTTCTGTTTACCTAGAGAGCATCATATGTTGTTATCACAGTATTAGTCTTCTGTTTACCTAGAGAGCATCATATGTTGTTATCACAGTATTAGTCTTCTGTTTACCTAGAGAGCATCATATGTTGTTATCACAGTATTAGTCTTCTGTTTACCTAGAGAGCATCATATGTTGTTATCACAGTATTAGTCTTCTGTTTACCTAGAGAGCATCATATGTTGTTATCACAGTATTAGTATTCTGTTTACCTAGAGAGCATCATATGTTGTTATCACAGTATTAGTCTTTACCTAGAGAGCATCATATGTTGTTATCACAGTATTAGTCTTTACCTAGAGAGCATCATATGTTGTTATTATTAGTCTTTACCTAGAGAGCATCATATGTTGTTATCACAGTATTAGTCTTTACCTAGAGAGCATCATATGTTGTTATCACAGTATTAGTCTTCTGTTTACCTAGAGAGCATCATATGTTGTTATCACAGTATTAGTCTTTACCTAGAGAGCATCATATGTTGTTATCACAGTATTAGTATTCTGTTTACCTAGAGAGCATCATATGTTGTTATCACAGTATTAGTCTTCTGTTTACCTAGAGAGCATCATATGTTGTTATCACAGTATTAGTCTTCTGTTTACCTAGAGAGCATCATATGTTGTTATCACAGTATTAGTCTTCTGTTTACCTAGAGAGCATCATATGTTGTTATCACAGTATTAGTCTTCTGTTTACCTAGAGAGCATCATATGTTGTTATCACAGTATTAGTCTTCTGTTTACCTAGAGAGCATCATATGTTGTTATCACAGTATTAGTCTTTACCTAGAGAGCATCATATGTTGTTATCACAGTATTCTTCTGTTACCTAGAGAGCATCATATGTTGTTATCACAGTATTAGTCTTCTGTTTACCTAGAGAGCATCATATGTTGTTATCACAGTATTAGTCTTCTGTTTACCTAGAGAGCATCATATGTTGTTATCACAGTATTAGTCTTTACCTAGAGAGCATCATATGTTGTTATCACAGTATTAGTCTTTACCTAGAGAGCATCATATGTTGTTATCACAGTATTAGTCTTTACCTAGAGAGCATCATATGTTGTTATCACAGTATTAGTCTTTACCTAGAGAGCATCATATGTTGTTATCACAGTATTAGTATTTACCTAGAGAGCATCATATGTTTTTAGCACAGTATTAGTCTTTACCTACAGAGCATCATATGTTGTTATCACAATATTAGTATTTTGTTTACCTAGAGAGCATCATATGTTGTTATCACAGTATTAGTCTTCTGTTTACCTAGAGAGCATCATATGTTGTTATCACAGTATTAGTCTTTACCTAGAGAGCATCATATGTTGTTATCACAGTATTAGTCTTTACCTAGAGAGCATCATATGTTGTTATCACAGTATTAGTCTTTACCTAGAGAGCATCATATGTTGTTATCACAGTATTAGTCTTCTGTTTACCTAGAGAGCATCATATGTTGTTATCACAGTATTAGTCTTCTGTTTACCTAGAGAGCATCATATGTTGTTATCACAGTATTAGTCTTCTGTTTACCTAGAGAGCATCATATGTTGTTATCACAGTATTAGTCTTCTGTTTACCTAGAGAGCATCATATGTTGTTATCACAGTATTAGTCTTCTGTTTACCTAGAGAGCATCATATGTTGTTATCACAGTATTAGTCTTTACCTAGAGAGCATCATATGTTGTTATCACAGTATTAGTCTTTACCTAGAGAGCATCATATGTTGTTATCACAATATTAGTATTTTGTTTACCTAGAGAGCATCATATGTTGTTATCACAGTATTAGTCTTCTGTTTACCTAGAGAGGTTATCACAGTATTAGTCTTCTGTTTACCTAGAGAGCATCATATGTTGTTATCACAGTATTAGTCTTCTGTTTACCTAGAGAGCATCATATGTTGTTATCACAGTATTAGTCTTCTGTTTACCTAGAGAGCATCATATGTTGTTATCACAGTATTAGTCTTTACCTAGAGAGCATCATATGTTGTTATCACAGTATTAGTCTTCTGTTTACCTAGAGAGCATCATATGTTGTTATCACAGTATTAGTCTTCTGTTTACCTAGAGAGCATCATATGTTGTTATCACAGTATTAGTCTTCTGTTTACCTAGAGAGCATCATATGTTGTTATCACAGTATTAGTCTTCTGTTTACCTAGAGAGCATCATATGTTGTTATCACAGTATTAGTTTTCTGTTTACCTAGAGAGCATCATATGTTGTTATCACAGTATTAGTCTTCTGTTTACCTAGAGAGCATCATATGTTGTTATCACAGTATTAGTCTTCTGTTTACCTAGAGAGTGTTATCACAGTATTAGTATTCTGTTTACCTAGAGAGCATCATATGTTGTTATCACAGTATTAGTCTTCTGTTTACCTAGAGAGCATCATATGTTGTTATCACAGTATTAGTGTTCTGTTTACCTAGAGAGCATCATATGTTGTTATCACAGTATTAGTCTTCTGTTTACCTAGAGAGCATCATATGTTGTTATCACAGTATTAGTCTTCTGTTTACCTAGAGAGCATCATATGTTGTTATCACAGTATTAGTCTTCTGTTTACCTAGAGAGCATCATATGTTGTTATCACAGTATTAGTCTTTACCTAGAGAGAATCATATGTTGTTATCACAGTATTAGTCTTCTGTTTACCTAGAGAGCATCATATGTTGTTATCACAGTATTAGTCTTCTGTTTACCTAGAGAGCATCATATGTTGTTATCACAGTATTAGTCTTTACCTAGAGAGCATCATATGTTGTTATCACAGCATTAGTCTTCTGTTTACCTAGAGAGTAGTCTTTACCTAGAGAGCATATATGTTGTTATCACAGGTATTAGTCTTTACTAGAGAGCATCAAAATGTTGTTATCACAGTATTAGTCTTTACCCTAGAGAGCATCAAATGATGTTATCACAGTATTAGTCTTCTGTTTTACCTAGAGAGCATCATATGTTGTTATCACAGTATTAGTCTTTACTAGAGAGCATCATATTTGTTATCACAGTATTAGTCTTTACCTAGAGAGCATCATATGTTGTTATCACAGTATTTAGTCTTTACCTAGAGAGCATCATATGTTGTTATCACAGTATTTAGTCTTTACCTAGAGAGCATCATATGTTGTTATCACAGTATTAGTCTTTACCTAGAGAGCATCATATGTTGTTAATCAACAGTAGTCTTTACCTAGAGAGCATCATATGTTGTTATCACAGTATTAGTCTTTTCCTAGAGATCTCATATGGTTGTTAGCATAAACCTATGATGTTTTGTTATCACAGTATTAGTCTTTACCTAGAGAGCATCATATGTTGTTATCACAGTATTAGTCTTCTGTTTACCTAGAGAGCATCATATGCTGTTATCACATCCTTAGTCTTCTGTTTACCTAGAGAGCATCATATGTTGTTATCACAGTATTAGTCTTCTGTTTACCTAGAGAGCATCATATGTTGTTATCACAGTATTAGTCTTCTGTTTACCTAGAGAGCATCATCTGTTGTTATCACAGTATTAGTCTTCTGTTACCTAGAGAGCATCATATGTTGTTATCACAGTATTAGTCTTTACCTAGAGAGCATCATATGTTGTTATCACAGTATTAGTCTTCTGTTTACCTAGAGAGCATCATATGTTGTTATCACAGTATTAGTCTTCTGTTTACCTAGAGAGCATCATATGTTGTTATCACAGTATTAGTCTTCTGTTTACCTAGAGAGCATCATATGTTGTTATCACAGTATTAGTCTTCTGTTTACCTAGAGAAGCATCATATGTTGTTATCACAGCTGTTTACCTAGAGATCATCATATGTTGTTATCACAGTATTAGTCTTCTGTTTACCTAGAGATCATCATATGTTGTTATCACAGTATTAGTCTTCTGTTTACCTAGAGATCATCATATGTTGTTATCACAGTATTAGTATTCTGTTTACCTAGAGAGCATCATATGTTGTTATCACAGTATTAGTCTTCTGGTTACCTAGAGAGAATCATATGTTGTTATCACAGTATTAGTTTCTGTTTACCTAAGAGAGAATCATATGTTGTTATCAAGTATTAGTCTTCTGTTTACCTAGAGCAGCATCATATGTTGTTATCACAGTATTAGTCTTCTGTTTACCTAGAGAGCATCATATGTTGTTATCACAGCATTTAGTCTTCTGTTACCTAGAGAGCATCATATGTTGTTATCACAGTATTAAGTCTTTGTTACCTAGAGATGCATCATATGTGTTATCACAGTATTAGTCTTCTGTTTACCTAGAGAGCATCATACTGTTGTTTATCACAGTATTAGTCTCTTTACCTAGAGAGAATCCATATGTTGTTATCACAGTATTAGTCTTCTGTTTACCTAGAGAGCATCATATGTTGTTATCACAGCATTAGTATTCTGTTTACCTAGAGAGAATCATATGTTGTTATCACAGTATTAGTATTTTGTTCATCTAGAGAGCATCATCTGATGTTATCACAGTATTAGCCTTCTGTTTACCTAGAGGGCATCATATGTTGTTATCACAGTATTAGTCTTCTGTTTACCTAGAGAACATCATATGTTGTTATCACAGTAATAGTCTTCTTTACCTAGAGAGCATCATATGTTGTTATCACAGTATTAGTCTTATGTTTACCTAGAGAGCATCATATGTTGTTATCACAGTATTAGTCTTCTGTTTACCTAGAGAGCATCATATGTTGTTATCACAGCATTAGTCTTTACCTAGAGAGAATCATATGTTGTTATCACAGAATCAGTTTCTTTGTTTCACCTAGAGAGCATATTTAACATATGTTGTTATCACAGTATTAGTCTTCTGTTTACCTAGAGAGCATCATCTGTTGTTATCACAGTATTAGTCTTCTGTTTACCTAGAGAGCATCATATGTTGTTATCACAGTATTAGTATTCTGTTTACCTAGAGAGCATCATATGTTGTTATCACAGTATTAGTCTTCTGTTTACCTAGAGATCATCATATGTTGTTATCACAGTATTAGTCTTCTGTTTACCTAGAGAGCATCATATGTTGTTATCACAGTATTAGTCTTCTGTTTACCTAGACATAATCATATGTTGTTATCACAATATTAGTCTTCTGTTTATCTAGAGAGCATCATATGTTGTTATCACAGTATTAGCCTTCTGTTTACCTAGAGAGCATCATATGTTGTTATCACAGTATTAGTCTTCTGTTTACCTAGAGAGCATCATATGTTGTTATCACAGTATTAGTCTTCTGTTTACCTAGAGAGCATCATATGTTGTTATCACAATATTAGTTTCTATCACAGTATTAGTCTGTTTACCTAGAGAGCATCATATGTTGTTATCACAGTATTAGTCTTCTGTTACCTAGAGAGCATCATATGTTGTTATCACAGTATTAGTCTTTTACCTAGAGAGCATCAAATGTTGTTATCACAGTATTAGTCTGTTTACCTAGAGATCATCATATGTTGTTATCACAGTATTAGTCTTCTGTTTACCTAGAGAGCATCATATGTTGTTATCACAGTATTAGTCTTCTGTTACCTAGAGAGCATCATATGTTGTTATCACAGTATTAGCTTCTGTTACCTAGAGAGCATCATATGTTGTTATCACAGTATTAGTCTTTTACCTAGAGAGCATCATATGTTGTTATCACAGTATTAGTCTTTACCTAGAGAGCATCATATGTTGTTATCACAGTATTAGTCTTTACCTAGAGAGCATCATATGTTGTTATCACAGTATTAGTCTCCTTTACCTAGAGAGCATCATATGTTGTTATCACAGTATTAGACCTAGAGAGCATCATATGTTGTGTATCACAGTATTAATCTTTACCTAGAGAGCATCATATGTTGTTATCACAGTATTAGTCTTCTTTTACCTAGAGAGCATCATATGTTGTTATCACAGTATTAATCTTTACCTAGAGAGCATCATATGTTGTTATCACAATATTAGTATTTTCCTAGAGAGCAAAAAATGATGTTATCACAGTATTAGTCTTTACTAGAGAGCATATATGTTGTTATATCACAGTATTAGTCTTCTGTTTTCCTAGAGAGCATCATATGTTGTTTTATCACAGTATTAGTCTTTACCTAGAGAGCATCATAATGTTGTATTATCACAGTATTTGTCTTTGTTTACCTAGAGAGCATCAAATGATGTTATCACAGTATTAGTCTTCTTACCTAGAGAGCATCATATGTTGTTATCACAGTATTAGTCTTTACCTAGAGAGCATACATATGTTGTTATCACAGTATATGTCTTTACCTAGAGGAGCATCATATGTTGTTATCACAGTATTAGTCTTTACCTAGAGAGCATCATATGTTGTTATCACAGTATTAGTCTTTACCTAGAGAGCATCATATGTTGTTATCACAGTATTAGTTCTGTTACCTAGAGAGCATCATATGTTGTTATCACAGTATTAGTCTTTACCTAGAGAGCATCATATGTTGTTATCACAGTATTAGTCTTTACCTAGAGAGCATCATATGTTGTTATCACAGTATTAGTCTTTACCTAGAGAGCATCATATGTTGTTATCACAGTATTAGTCTTTACCTAGAGAGCATCATATGTTGTTATCACAGTATTAGTCTTTACCTAGAGAGCATCATATGTTGTTATCACAGTATTAGTCTTCTGTTACCTAGAGAGCATCATATGTTGTTATCACAGTATTAGTCTTCTGTTTACCTAGAGAGCATCATATGTTGTTATCACAGTATTAGTCTCTGTTTACCTAGAGAGCATCATATGTTGTTATCACAGTATTTACATTATGAGTCTTTACCTAGAGAGCATCATCATGTTGTTATCACAGTTTTAGTCTTTACCTAGAGAGCATCATATGTTTGTTATCACAGTATGAGTCTTTACCTAGAGAGCATCATATGTTGTTATCACAGTATTAGTCTTCTGTACCTAGAGAGCATCATATGTTGTTATCACAGTATTAGTCTTTACCTAGAGAGCATTCATATGTTGTTATCACAGTATTAGTCTTTACCTAGAGAGCATCATATGTTGTTATCACAATATTAGTAGTCTTTACCTAGAGAGCAAATGATTGTTATCACAGTATTAGTCTTTTCTGTTTACCTAGAGAGCATCATATGTTGTTATCACAGTATTAGTCTTCTGTTTTACCTAGAGAGCATCATATGTTGTTATTCACAATATTAGTCTTTACTAGAGAGCATCAAATGTTGTTATCACAGTATTAGTCTTTACCTAGAGAGCATCATATGTTGTTATCACAGTATTAGTCTTTACCTAGAGAGCATCATATGTTGTTATCACAGTATTAGTCTTCTGTTTACCTAGAGAGATCATATGTTGTTATCACAGTATTTGTCCTTCTGTTTACCTAGAGACCATCATATGTTGTTATACACAGTATCTAGTCTTCTGTTTACCTAGAGAGCATCATATGTTGTTATCACAGTCATTAGTATTCTGTTTACCTAGAGAGCATCATATGTTGTTATCACAGTATTAGTCTTCTGTTTACCTAGAGAGAATTCATATGTTGTTATCACAGTATTAGTCTTCTGTTTACCTAGAGAGAATATATGTTGTTATCCAAGTATTAGTCTTCTGTTTACTAGAGAGCCTCATATGTTGTTATCACAGTATTAGTCTTCTGTTTACCTAGAGAGCATCATATGTTGTTATCACAGTATTGTCTTCTGTATAACTAGAGAGCATCATATGTTGTATCACAGTATCTAGACACTTCAAGTCTTTACCTAGAGAGCATCATATGTTGTTATCCAGTATTAGTCTTTACTAGAGAGCATCATATGTTGTTATCACAGTATTAGTCTTTACCTAGTGAGCATCATATGTTGTTATGACAGTATTAGTCTTTACCTAGAGCATCATATGTTGTTGTTATCACAGTATTAGTCTTTACCTAGAGAGCATTCATATGTTGTTATCACAGTATTAATCTTTACCTAGAGAGCATCATATGTTGTTATCACAGTATTAGTCTTCTAGTTTACCTAGAAAAATATAAAGAGCATCATATGTTGTTATCACAGTATTAATCTTTACCTAGAGAGCATCAATATTTGTTTATCACAATATTAGTATTTTCCTAGAGAGCAAAAAATGATTGTTATCACAGTATTAGTCTTTACCTAGAGAGCATCATTGTTGTTATCACAGTATTAGTCTTTGTTTTCCTAGAGAGCATCATATGTTGTATCACATATTAGTCTTTACCTAGAGAGCATCAAATGATATTATCACAGTATTTGTCTTTACCTAGAGAGCATCATATGTTGTTATCACAGTATTAGTCTTCTGTTTACCTAGAGAGCATCATATGTTGTTATCACAGTCATTAGTCTTTGTTTACCTAGAGAGCATCATATGTTGTTATCACAGTATTAGTCTTCTGTTACCTAGAGAGCATCATATGTTGTTATCACAGTATTAGTCTTCTGTTTACCTAGAGAGCATCATATGTTGTTATCACAGTATTAGTCTTCTGTTTACCTAGAGAGCATCATATGTTGTTATCACAGCATTAGTCTTCTGTTTACCTAGAGAGGATCATATGTTGTTATCACAGTATTAGTCTTCTGTTTACCTAGAGATAATCATATGTTGTTATCACAATATTAGTCTTCTGTTTACCTAGAGAGCATCATATGTTGTTATCACAGCATTAGTCTTTACCTAGAGAGAATCATATGTTGTTATCACAGTATTAGTCTCTGTTACCCTAGAGAGCATCAATATGTTGTTATCACAGTATTAGTCTTTCACAGTATAAGTCTTCTGTTACCTAGAGAGCATCATATGTTGTTATCACAGTATTAGTCTTCTGTTTACCTAGAGAGCATCATATGTTGTTATCACAGTATTAGTCTTCTGTTTACCTAGAGAGCATCATATGTTGTTATCACAGCATTAGTCTTCTGTTTACCTAGAGAGCATCATATGTTGTTATCACAGTATAAGTCTTTACCTAGACATATCATATGTTGTTATCACAGTATTAGTCTTCTGTTTACCTAGAGAGCATCATATGTTGTTATCACAGTATTAGTCTTCTGTTTACCTAGAGAGCATCATATGTTGTTATCACAGTATTAGTCTTTACCTAGAGAGAATCATATGTTGTTATCACAGTATTAGTCTTCTGTTTACCTAGAGAGCATCATATGTTGTTATCACAGTATTAGTCTTCTGTTTACCTAGAGAGCATCATATGTTGTTATCACAGTATTAGTCTTCTGTTTACCTAGAGAGCATCATATGTTGTTCTGTTTTTTTTCCTAGAGAGCATCATATGTTGTTATCACAGTATTAGTCTTTACCTAGAGAGCATCATATGTTGTTATCACAGTATTAGTCTTCTGTTTACCTAGAGAGCATCATATGTTGTTATCACAGTATTAGTCTTTACCTAGAGAGCAACATATGTTGTTATCACAGTATAAGTCTTTACCTAGAGAGCATCAATGTTGTTATCACAGTATTAGTCTTTACCTAGAGAGCATCATATGTTGTTATCACAGTATTAGTCTTTACCTAGAGAGCATCATATGTTGTTTATCACAGTATTAGTCTTTTTGTTTTACTAGAGAGCATCATATGTTGTTATCACAGTATTAGTCTTTACCTAGAGAGCAACATATGTTGTTATCACAGTATTAGTCTGTTACCTAGAGAGCATCATATGTTGTTATCACAATATTAGTATTTCCTAGAGAGCAACAAAATGATGTTATCACAGTATTAGTCTTTACCTAGAGAGCATCATATGTTGTTATCACAGTATTAGTCTTTACCTAGAGAGCATCATATGTTGTTATCACAGTATTAGTCTTTACCTAGAGAGCATCATATGTTGTTATCACAGTATTAGTCTTCTGTTTACCTAGAGAGCATCATATGTTGTTATCACAGTATTAGTCTTCTGTTTACCTAGAGAGCATCATATGTTGTTATCACAGTATTAGTCTTTTACCTAGAGAGCATCATATGTTGTTATCACAGTATTAGTCTTCTGTTTACCTAGAGAGCATCATATGTTGTTATCACAGTATTAGTCTTTACCTAGAGAGCATCATATGTTGTTATCACAGTATTAGTCTTTATCTAGAGAGCATCATATGTTGTTATCACAGTATTAGTCTTCTGATTACCTAGAGAGAATCATATGTTGTTATCACAGTATTAGTCTTCTGATTACCTAGAGAGCATCATCTGTTGTTATCACAGTATTAGTCTTTACCTCGAGAGCATCATATGTTGTTACAGTATTAGTCTCTGTTACCTAGAGAGCATCATATGTTGTTATCACAGTATTAGTCTTCTGTTTACCTAGAGAGCATCATATGTTGTTATCACAGTATTAGTTCTGTTACCTAGAGAGCATCATATGTTGTTATCACAGTATTAGTCTTCTGTTTACCTAGAGAGCATCATATGTTGTTATCACAGTATTAGTCTTCTGTTTACCTAGAGAGCATCATATGTTGTTATCACAGTATTAGTCTTCTGTTTACCTAGAGAGCATCATATGTTGTTATCACAGTATTAGTCTTCTGTTTACCTAGAGAGCATCATATGTTGTTATCACAGTATTAGTCTTTACCTAGAGAGCATCATATGTTGTTATCACAGTATTAGTCTTCTGTTTACCTAGAGAGCATCATATGTTGTTATCACAGTATTAGTCTTTACCTAGAGAGCATCATATGTTGTTATCACAGTATTAGTCTTCTGTTTACCTAGAGAGCATCATATGTTGTTACCTAGAGAGCATCATATGTTGTTATCACAGTATTAGTCTTTACCTAGAGAGCATCATATGTTGTTATCACAGTATTAGTCTTTACCTAGAGAGCATCATATGTTGTTATCACAGTATTAGTCTTTACCTAGAGAGCATCATATGTTGTTATCACAGTATTAGTCTTTACCTAGAGAGCATCATATGTTGTTATCACAGTATTAGTCTTCTGTTTACCTAGAGAGCATCATATGTTGTTATCACAGTATTAGTCTTTACCTAGAGAGCATCATATGTTGTTATCACAGTATTAGTCTTTACCTAGAGAGCATCATATGTTGTTATCACAGTATTAGTCTTCTGTTTACCTAGAGAGCATCATATGTTGTTATCACAGTATTAGTCTTTACCTAGAGAGCATCATATGTTGTTATCACAGTATTAGTCTTTACCTAGAGAGCATCATATGTTGTTATCACAGTATTAGTCTTTACCTAGACATAATCATATGTTGTTATCACAGTATTAGTCTTTACCTAGAGATAATCATATGTTGTTATCACAGTATTAGTATTCTGTTTACCTAGAGAGCATCATATGTTGTTATCACAGTATTAGTCTTCTGTTTACCTAGAGAGCATCATATGTTGTTATCACAGTATTAGTCTCCTGTTACCCTAGAGAGCATCATATGTTGTTATCACAGTATTAGTCTTCTGTTTACCTAGAGAGCATCATATGTTGTTATCACAGTATTAGTCTTCTGTTTACCTAGAGAGCATCATCTGTTGTTATCACAGTATTAGTCTTCTGTTTACCTAGAGAGCATCATATGTTGTTATCACAGTATTAGTCTCTGTTTACCTAGAGAGCATCATATGTTGTTATCACAGTATTAGTCTTTACCTAGAGAGAATCATATGTTGTTATCACAGTATTAGTCTCTGTTTACCTAGAGAGCATCATATGTTGTTATCACAGTATTAGTCTTCTGTTTACCTAGGTATTAGTCTTCTGTTTACCTAGAGAGCATCATATGTTGTTATCACAGTATTAGTCTTCTGTTTACCTAGAGAGCATCATATGTTGTTATCACAGTATTAGTCTTCTGTTTACCTAGAGAGCATCATATGTTGTTATCACAGTATTAGTCTTCTGTTTACCTAGAGAGCATCATATGTTGTTATCACAGTATTAGTCTTCTGTTTACCTAGAGAGCATCATATGTTGTTATCACAGTATTAGTCTTCTGTTTACCTAGAGAGCATCATATGTTGTTATCACAGTATTAGTCTTTACCTAGAGAGCATCATATGTTGTTATCACAGTATTAGTCTGTTTACCTAGAGAGCATCATATGTTGTTATCACAGTATTAGTCTTCTTACCTAGAGAGCATCATATGTTGTTATCACAGTATTAGTCTTTACCTAGAGAGCATCATATGTTGTTATCACAGTATTAGTCTTCTTTACCTAGAGAGCATCATATGTTGTTATCACAGCCTAGAGAGCATCATATGTTGTTATCACAGTATTAGTCTTTACCTAGAGAGCATCATATGTTGTTATCACAGTATTAGTCTTCTGTTTACCTAGAGAGCATCATATGTTGTTATCACAGTATTAGTCTTTACCTAGAGAGCATCATATGTTGTTATCACAGTATTAGTCTTTACCTAGAGAGCATCATATGTTGTTATCACAGTATTAGTCTTCTGTTTACCTAGAGAGCATCATATGTTGTTATCACAGTATTAGTCTTCTGTTTACCTAGAGAGCATCATATGTTGTTATCACAGTATTAGTCTTTACCTAGAGAGCATCATATGTTGTTATCACAGTATTAGTCTTTACCTAGAGAGCATCATATGTTGTTATCACAGTATTAGTCTTTACCTAGAGAGCATCATATGTTGTTATCACAGTATTAGTCTTTACCTAGAGAGCATCATATGTTGTTATCACAGTATTAGTCTTTACCTAGAGAGCATCATATGTTGTTAGTTATCACAGTATTAGTCTTCTGTTTACCTAGAGAGCATCATATGTTGTTATCACAGTATTAGTCTTCTGTTTACCTAGAGAGCATCATATGTTGTTATCACAGTATTAGTCTTTACCTAGAAGAGCATCATATGTTGTTATCACAGTATTAGTCTTTACCTAGAGAGCATCATATGTTGTTATCACAGTATTAGTCTTTACCTAGAGAGCATCATATGTTTTTAGCACAGTATTAGTCTTTACCTAGAGAGCATCATATGTTGTTATCACAGTATTAGTATTCTGTTTACCTAGAGAGCATCATATGTTGTTATCACAGTATTAGTCTTCTGTTTACCTAGAGAGCATCATATGTTGTTATCACAGTATTAGTCTTCTGTTTACCTAGAGAGCATCATATGTTGTTATCACAGTATTAGTCTTTACCTAGAGAGCATCATATGTTGTTATCACAGTATTAGTCTTCTGTTTACCTAGAGAGCATCATAGTTGTTATCACATTAGTCTTCTTTACCTAGAGAGCATCATATGTTGTTATCACAGTATTAGTCTTTACCTAGAGAGCATCATATGTTGTTATCACAAGTATTAGTCTTTTACCTAGAGAGCAATCATATGTTGTTATCACAGTATTAGTCTTTACCTAGAGAGCATCATATGTTGTTATCACAGTATTAGTCTTCTGTTTACCTAGAGAGCATCATATGTTGTTATCACAGTATTAGTCTTTACCTAGAGAGCATCATATGTTGTTATCACAGTATTAGTCTTTACCTAGAGAGCATCATATGTTGTTATCACAGTATTAGTCTTCTGTTTACCTAGAGAGCATCATATGTTGTTATCACAGTATTAGTCTTTACCTAGAGAGCATCATATGTTGTTATCACAGTATTAGTCTTTACCTAGAGAGCATCATATGTTGTTATCACAGTATTAGTCTCTGTTACCTAGAGAGCATCATATGTTGTTATCACAGTATAGTATTAGTCTTCTGTTTACCTAGAGAGCATCATATGTTGTTATCACAGTATTAGTCTCTTTACCTAGAGAGCATCATATGTTGTTATCACAGTATTAGTCTTTACCTAGAGAGCATCATATGTTGTTATCACAGTATTAGTCTTTACCTAGAGAGCATCATATGTTGTTATCACAGTATTAGTCTTTACCTAGAGAGCATCATATGTTGTTATCACAGTATTAGTCTTTACCTAGAGAGCATCATATGTTGTTATCACAGTATTAGTCTTTACCTAGAGAGCATCATATGTTGTTATCACAGTATTAGTCTTTTGTTTACCTAGAGAGCATCATATGTTGTTATCACAGTATTAGTCTTTACCTAGAGAGCATCATATGTTGTTATCACAGTATTAGTCTCTGTTACCTAGAGAGCATCATATGTTGTTATCACAGTATTAGTCTTCTTTACCTAGAGAGCATCATATGTTGTTATCACAGTATTAGTCTTTACCTAGAGAGCATCATATGTTGTTATCACAGTATTAGTCTTTACCTAGAGAGCATCATATGTTGTTATCACAGTATTAGTCTTCTGTTTACCTAGAGAGCATCATATGTTGTTATCACAGTATTAGTCTTTACCTAGAGAGCATCATATGTTGTTATCACAGTATTAGTCTTCTGTTTACCTAGAGAGCATCATATGTTGTTATCACAGTATTAGTCTTCTGTTTACCTAGAGAGCATCATATGTTGTTATCACAGTATTAGTCTTCTGTTACCTAGAGAGCATCATATGTTGTTATCACAGTATTAGTCTTCTGTTACCTAGAGAGCATCATATGTTGTTATCACAGTATTAGTCTTCTGTTTACCTAGAGAGCATCATATGTTGTTATCACAGTATTAGTCTTCTGTTTACCTAGAGAGCATCATATGTTGTTATCACAGTATTAGTCTTTACCTAGAGAGCATCATATGTTGTTATCACAGTATTAGTCTTTACCTAGAGAGCATATATGTTGTTATCACAGTATTAGTCTTTACCTAGAGAGCATCATATGTTGTTATCACAGTATTAGTATTTACCTAGAGAGCATCATATGTTGTTATCACAGTATTAGTCTTTACCTAGAGAGCATCATATGTTGTTATCACAGTATTAGTATTTACCTAGAGAGCATCATATGTTGTTATCACAGTATTAGTCTTTAACCTAGAGAGCATCAAATGATGTTATCACAGTATAAGTCTTTACCTAGAGAGCATCATATGTTGTTATCACAGTATTAGTCTTCTGTTTACCTAGAGAGCATCATATGTTGTTATCACAGTATTAGTCTTTACCTAGAGAGCATCATATGTTGTTATCACAGTATTAGTCTTTACCTAGAGAGCATCATATGTTGTTATCACAGTATTAGTCTTTACCTAGAGAGCATCATATGATGTTATCACAGTATTAGTCTTTACCTAGAGAGCATCATATGTTGTTATCACAGTATTAGTCTAGTCTTCTGTTTACCTAGAGAGCATCATATGTTGTTATCACAGTATTAGTCTTTACCTAGAGAGCAATCATATGTTGTTATCACAGTATTAGTCTTTACCTAGAGAGCATCATATGTTGTTATCACAGTATTAGTCTTTACCTAGAGAGCATCATATGTTGTTATCACAGTATTAGTCTTTTATCTAGAGAGCATCATATGTTGTTATCACAGTATTAGTCTTTACCTAGAGAGCATCATATGTTGTTATCACAGTATTAGTCTTTACCTAGAGAGCAACATATGTTGTTATCACAGTATTAGTATTCTGTTTACCTAGAGAGCATCATATGTTGTTATCACAGTATTAGTCTTTTACCTAGAGAGCATCATATGTTGTTATCACAGTATTAGTCTTTTACCTAGAGAGCATCATATGTTGTTATCACAGTATTAGTTTCTGTTTACCTAGAGAGCATCATATGTTGTTATCACAGTATTAGTATTTTCCTAGAGAGCATCATCATATGATGTTATCACAGTATTAGTCTTTACCTAGAGAGCATCATATGTTGTTATCACAGTATTAGTCTTTACCTAGAGAGCATCATATGTTGTTATCACAGTATTAGTCTTTACCTAGAGAGCATCATATGTTGTTATCACAGTATTAGTCTTTACCTAGAGAGCATCATATGTTGTTATCACAGTATTAGTCTTTACCTAGAGAGCATCATATGTTGTTATCACAGTATTAGTCTTTACCTAGAGAGCATCATATGTTGTTATCACAGTATTAGTCTTTACCTAGAGAGCATCATATGTTGTTATCACAGTATTAGTCTTCTGTTTACCTAGAGAGCATCATATGTTGTTATCACAGTATTAGTCTTTACCTAGAGAGCATCATATGTTGTTATCACAGTATTAGTCTTTACCTAGAGAGCATCATATGTTGTTATCACAGTATTAGTCTTCTGTTTACCTAGAGAGCATCATATGTTGTTATCACATCACAGTATTAGTCTCTTTACCTAGAGAGCATCATATGTTGTTATCACAGTATTAGTCTTCTGTTTACCTAGAGAGCATCATATGTTGTTATCACAGTATTAGTCTTTACCTAGAGAGCATCATATGTTGTTATCACAGTATTAGTCTTCTGTTTACCTAGAGAGCATCATATGTTGTTATCACAGTATTAGTCTTTACCTAGAGAGCATCATATGTTGTTATCACAGTATTAGTCTTCTGTTTACCTAGAGAGCATCATATGTTGTTATCACAGTATTAGTCTTCTGTTTACCTAGAGAGCATCATATGTTGTTATCACAGTATTAGTCTTCTGTTTACCTAGAGAGCATCATATGTTGTTATCACAGTATTAGTCTTTACCTAGAGAGCATCATATGTTGTTATCACAGTATTAGTCTTTACCTAGAGAGCATCATATGTTGTTATCACAGTATTAGTCTTTACCTAGAGAGCATCATATGTTTTTAGCACACCTACAGAGCATCATATGTTGTTATCACAATATTAGTATTTTGTTTACCTAGAGAGCATCATATGTTGTTATCACAGTATTAGTCTTCTGTTTACCTAGAGAGCATCATATGCTGTTATCACAGTATTAGTCTTCTGTTTACCTAGAGAGCATCATATGTTGTTATCACAGTATTAGTCTTCTATTTACCAGGAGAGCATCATATGTTGTTATCACAGTATTAGTCTTCTGTTTACCTAGAGAGCATATTATGTTGTTATCACAGTATTAGTCTTTTCCTAGAGAGAATCATATGTTGTTATCACAGTATTAGTGTTCTGTTTACCTAGAGAGCATCATATGTTGTTATCACAGTATTAGTCTTCTGTTTACCTAGAGAGCATCATATGTTGTTATCACAGTATTAGTCTTCTGTTTACCTAGAGAGCATCATATGTTGTTATCACAGTATTAGTCTTCTGTTACCTAGAGAGCATCATACTGTTGTTATCACAGTATTGTTATCACAGTATTAGTCTTTACCTAGAGAGCATCATATGTTGTTATATCACAGTATTAGTCTTTTTTTTTACCTAGAGAAGAGCATTCAATGTTGTTATCACAGTATAGTCTTTACCTAGAGAGCATCATATGTTGTTATCACAGTATTAGTCTTTGTTTACTAGAGAGCATCATATGTTGTTATCACAGTATTAGTCTTTACCTAGAGAGCATCATATGTTGTTATCACAGTATTAGTCTTTACCTAGAGAGCATCATATGTTGTTATCACAGTATTAGTCTTTACCTAGAGAGCATCATATGTTGTTATCACAGTATTAGTATTTACTAGAGAGCATCATATGTTGTTATCACAGTATTAGTCTTTACCTAGAGAGCATCATATGTTGTTATCACAGTATTAGTATTTACCTAGAGAGCATCATATGTTGTTATCACAGTATTAGTCTTTAACTAGAGAGCATAAAATGATGTTATCACACTATATTAGTCTTTACCTAGAGAGCATCATATGTTGTTATCACCAGTATTAGTCTTCTGTTTACCTAGAGAGCATCATATGTTGTTATCACAGTATTAGTCCTTCAGTTTACCTAGAGAGCATCATATGTTGTTATCACAGTATAGTCTTTACCTAGAGCCATGCATCATGTTGTTATCACAGTATTAGTCTTCTGTTTACCTAGAGAGCATCATAAGTTGTTATCACAGTCTTATTATTCTGATTACCTAGAGAGCATCATATGTTGTTATCACAGTATTAGTCTTCTGTTTACCTAGAGAGCATCATATGTTGTTATCACAGTATTAGTTTCTTATACCTAACAGAGAATCATTTGTTGTTATCACAGTATTAGTCTTCTGTTTAACCTAGAGAGCAATCATATGTTGTTATCACAGTATTAGTCTTCCTGTTTACCTAGAGAGCATCATATGTTGTTATCACAGTATTTGTTCCTTTACCTAGAGAGCATCATATGTTGTTATCACAGAGAGATCACAGTATTAGTCTTCTCTTTACCTAGAGAGCATCATATGTTGTTATCACAGTATTAGTCTTTTACCTAGAGAGCATCATATGTTGTTATCACAGTATGAGTCTTTACCTAGAGAGCATCAGATGTTGTTATCACAGTATTAGTCTTTTACCTAGAGAGCATCATATGTTGTTATCACAGTATTAGTCTTTACCTAGGAGAGCATCATATGTTGTTATCACAGTATTAGTCTTTACCTAGAGAGCATCATATGTTGTTATCACAATATTAGTATTTACCTAGAGAGCAACAAATGATGTTATCACAGTATTAGTCTTTACCTAGAGAGCAACATATGTTGTTATCACAGTATGAGTCTTTACCTAGAGAGCATCATATGTTGTTATCACAGTATTAGTCTTTTACCTAGAGAGCATCATATGTTGTTATCACAGTATTAGTCTTTACCTAGAGAGCATCATATGTTGTTATCACAGTATTAGTCTTTACCTAGAGAGCAGAGCATCATATGTTGTTATCACAGTATTAGTCTTCTTTACCTAGAGAGCATCATATGTTGTTATCACAGTATTAGTCTTTACCTAGAGAGCATCATATGTTGTTATCACAGTATTAGTCTTCTGTTTACCTAGAGAGCATCATATGTTGTTATCACAGTATTAGTCTTTACCTAGAGAGCATCATATGTTGTTATCACAGTATTAGTCTTTACCTAGAGAGCATCATATGTTGTTATCACAGTATTAGTCTTTTACCTAGAGAGCATCATATGTTGTTATCACAGTATTAGTCTTCTGTTTACCTAGAGAGCATCATATGTTGTTATCACAGTATTAGTCTTCTGTTTACCTAGAGAGCATCATATGTTGTTATCACAGTATTAGTCTTTACCTAGAGAGCATCATATGTTGTTATCACAGTATTAGTCTTCTGTTTACCTAGAGAGCATCATATGTTGTTATCACAGTATTAGTCTTTACCTAGAGAGCATCATATTATGTTATCTCAGTATTAGTCTTTACCTAGAGAGCATCAAATGTTGTTATCACAGTATTAGTCTTTACCTAGAGAGCATCATATGTTGTTATCACAGTATTAGTCTTTACCTAGAGAGCATCATATGTTGTTATCACAGTATTAGTCCTTTACCGTAGAGAGCATCATATGTTTGTTATCGACAGTATTAGTCTTCTGTTACCTAGAGAGCATCATATGTTGTTATCACAGTATTAGTCTTTACCTAGAGAGCAGATCATATGTTGTTATCACAGTATTAGTCTTTACCTAGAGAGCATCATATGTTGTTATCACAGTATTAGTCTTCTGTTTACCTAGAGAGCATCATATGTTGTTATCACAGTATTAGTCTTTACCTAGAGAGCATCATATGTTGTTATCACAGTATTAGCTCTTTACCTAGAGAGGCATCATATGTTGTTATCACAGTATTAGTCTGTTACCTAGAGAGCAAATGATGTTTATCACAGTATTAGTCTTTGTCTTTACCTAGAGAGCATCATATGTTGTTATCACAGTATTAGTCTTCTGTTTACCTAGAGAGCATCATATGTTGTTATCACAGTATTAGTCTTTACCTAGAGAGCATCATATGTTGTTATCACAGTATTATTCTTTACCTAGAGAGCATCATATGTTGTTATCACAGTATTAGTCTTCTGTTTACCTAGAGAGCATCATATGTTGTTATCACAGTATTAGTCTTTACCTAGAGAGCATCATATGTTGTTATCACAGTATTAGTCTTTACCTAGAGAGCATCATATGTTGTTATCACAGTATTAGTCTTTACCTAGAGAGCATCATATGTTGTTATCACAGTATTAGTCTTTACCTAGAGAGCATCATATGTTGTTATCACAGTATTAGTCTTTACCTAGAGAGCATCATATGTTGTTATCACAGTATTAGTCTTTACCTAGAGAGCATCATATGTTGTTATCACAGTATTAGTCTTCTGTTTACCTAGAGAGCATCATGATCATATGTTGTTATCACAGTATTAGTCTTTACCTAGAGAGCATCATATGTTGTTATCACAGTATTAGTCTTTACCTAGAGAGCATCATATGTTGTTATCACAGTATTAGTCTTTACCTAGAGAGCATCATATGTTGTTATCACAGTATTAGTCTTTACCTAGAGAGCATCATATGTTGTTATCACAGTATTAGTCTTCTGTTTACCTAGAGAGCATCATATGTTGTTATCACAGTATTAGTCTTTACCTAGAGAGCATCATATGTTGTTATCACAGTATTAGTCTTTACCTAGAGAGCATCATATGTTGTTATCACAGTATTAGTCTTTACCTAGAGAGCATCAAATGATGTTATCACAGTATTAGTCTTTACCTAGAGAGCATCATATGTTGTTATCACAGTATTAGTCTTCTGTTTACCTAGAGAGCATCATATGTTGTTATCACAGTATTAGTCTTTACCTAGAGAGCATCATATGTTGTTATCACAGTATTGTATTAGTCTGTTACCTAGAGAGCATCATATGTTGTTATCACAGTATTAGTCTTCTGTTTACCTAGAGAGCATCATATGTTGTTATCACAGTATTAGTCTCTGTTTACCTAGAGAGCATCACATGTTGTTATCACAGTATTAGTCCTTTACCTAGAGAGAATCATATGTTGTTATCACAGTATTAGTCTTCTGTTTACCTAGAGAGCATCATATGTTGTTATCACAGTATTAGTCTTTACCTAGAGAGAATCATATGTTGTTATCACAGTATTAGTCTGTTACCTAGAGAGCATCATATGTTGTTATCACAGTATTAGTCTTCTGTTTACCTAGAGAGCATCATATGTTGTTATCACAGTATTAGTCTTTACCTAGAGAGCATCATATGTTGTTATCACAGTATTAGTCTTCTGTTTACCTAGAGAGCATCATATGTTGTTATCACAGTATTAGTCTTTACCTAGAGAGCATCATATGTTGTTATCACAGTATTAGTCTCATCATATGTTGTTATCACAGTATTAGTCTTTACCTAGAGAGCATCATATGTTGTTATCACAGTATTCGTCTTATTTTTACCTAGAGAGCATCATATGTTGTTATCACAGTATTAGTCTTTACCTAGAGAGCATCATATGTTGTTATCACAGTATTAGTCTTTACCTAGAGAGCATCATATGTTGTTATCACAGTATTAGTCTTCTGTTTACCTAGAGAGCATCATATGTTGTTATCACAGTATTAGTCTTTTCCTAGAGAGCATCAAATGATGTTATCACAGTATTAGTCTTTACCTAGAGAGCATCATATGTTGTTATCACAGTATTAGTCTTCTGTTTACCTAGAGAGCATCATATGTTGTTATCACAGTATTAGTCTTTACCTAGAGAGCATCATATGTTGTTATCACAGTATTAGTCTTCTGTTTTCCTAGAGAGCATCATATGTTGTTATCACAGTATTAGTCTTTACCTAGAGAGCATCATATGTTGTTATCACAGTATTAGTCTTTACCTAGAGAGCATCATATGTTGTTATCACAGTATTAGTCTTTACCTAGAGAGCATCATATGTTGTTATCACAGTATTAGTCTTTACCTAGAGAGCATCATATGTTGTTATCACAGTATTAGTCTTCTGTTTACCTAGAGAGCATCATATGTTGTTATCACAGTATTAGTCTTTACCTAGAGAGCATCATATGTTGTTATCACAGTATTAGTCTTTACCTAGAGAGCATCATATGTTGTTATCACAGTATTAGTCTTTTACCTAGAGAGCATCATATGTTGTTATCACAGTATTAGTATTTACCTAGAGAGCATCATATGTTGTTATCACAGTATTAGTCTTTACCTAGAGAGCATCATATGTTGTTATCACAGTATTAGTCTTTACCTAGAGAGCATCATATGTTGTTATCACAGTATTAGTCTTTACCTAGAGAGCATCATATGTTGTTATCACAGTATTAGTCTTTACCTAGAGAGCATAATATGTTGTTATCACAGTATTAGTCTTCTGTTTACCTAGAGAGCATCATATGTTGTTATCACAGTATTAGTCTTTACCTAGAGAGCATCATATGTTGTTATCACAGTATTAGTCTTTACCTAGAGAGCATCATATGTTGTTATCACAATATTAGTCTTTACCTAGAGAGCATCAAATGATATTATCACAGTATTAGTCTTTACCTAGAGAGCATCAAATGATTATATCACAGTATTAGTCTTCTGTTTACCTAGAGAGCATCATATGTTGTTATCACAGTATTAGTCTTTACCTAGAGAGCAACATATGTTGATATCACAGTATGAGTCTTTACCTAGAGAGCATCATATGTTGTTATCACAGTATGAGTCTTTACCTAGAGAGCATCATATGTTGTTATCACAGTATTAGTCTTTATCTAGAGAGCATCATATGTTGTTATCACAGTATTAGTCTTTACCTAGAGAGCATCATATGTTGTTATCACAGTATTAGTCTTTACCTAGAGAGCAACATATGTTGATATCACAGTATGAGTCTTTACCTAGAGAGCATCATATGTTGTTATCACAGTATGAGTCTTTACCTAGAGAGCATCATATGTTGTTATCACAGTATTAGTCTTTATCTAGAGAGCATCATATGTTGTTATCACAGTATTAGTCTTTACCTAGAGAGCATCATATGTTGTTATCACAGTATTAGTTTTTACCTAGAGAGCAACATATGTTGTCCACTCCATGTCAATTATAGATATCAGACAACTACATACCACTCCATGTCAATTATAGATATCAGACCACTACATACCACTCCATGTCAACTATAGATATCAGACCACTACATACCACTCCATGTCATCTATAGATATCGGACCACTAGATACCACTCCATTTCAACTGCAGATATCAGACCACTACATACCACTCCATGTCAACTACAGATATCAGACCACTACATACCACTCCATCCATGTCAACTATAGATATCAGACCACTACATACCACTCCATGTCAACTATAGATATCAGACCACTACATATCACTCCATGTCAACTATAGATATCAGACCACTACATACCACTCCATGTCAACTATAGATATCAGACCACTACATACCACTCCATGTCAACTACAGATATCAGACCACTAGATACCACTCCATGTCAACTATAGATATCAGACCACTACATACCACTCCATGTCAACTATAGATATCAGACCACTACATACCACTCCATGTCAACTATATATATCAGACCACTACATACCACTCCATGTCAACTATAGATATCAGACCACTACATACCACTCCATGTCAACTATAGATATCAGACCACTACATACCACTCCATGTCAATTATAGATATCAGACCACTACATACCACTCCATGTCAATTATAGATATCAGACCACTACATACCACTCCATGTCAACTATACTATAGATATCAGACCACTATATACCACTCCATGTCAATTATAGATATCAGACCACTACATACCACTCCATGTCAACTATAGATATCAGACCACTACATACCACTCCATGTCAATTATAGATATCAGACCACTACATACCACTCCATGTCAACTACAGATATCAGACCACTAATACCACTCCATGTCAATTATAGATATCAGACCACTACATACCACTCCATGTCAACTACAGATATCAGACCACTACATACCACTCCATGTCAACTATATATATCAGACCACTACATACCACTCCATGTCAACTACAGATATCATACCACTACATACCACTCCATGTCAATTATAGATATCAGACCACTACATACCACTCCATGTCAACTATAGATATCAGACCACTACATACCACTCCATGTCAACTATAGATATCAGACCACTACATACCACTCCATGTCAACTATAGATATCAGACCACTACATACCACTCCATGCCGCCAACTATAGATATCAGACCACTAGATACCACTCCATGTCAACTATAGATATCAGACCACTACATACCACTCCATGTCAACTATAGATATCAGATCACTACATACCACTCCATGTCAACTATAGATATCAGACCACAACATACCACTCCATGTCAATTATAGATATCAGACCACTACATACCACTCCATGTCAATTATAGATATCAGACCACTACATACCACTCCATTTCAACTACAGATATCAGACCACTATATACCACTCCATGTCAATTATAGATATCAGACCACTACATACCACTCCATGTCAACTATAGATATCAGACCACTACATACCACTCCATGTCAATTATAGATATCAGACCACTACATACCACTCCATTTCAACTACAGATATCAGACCACTATATACCACTCCATGTCAATTATAGATATCAGACCACTACATACCACTCCATGTCAACTATAGATATCAGACCACTACATACCACTCCACTCCATGTCAACTATAGATATCAGACCACTAGATACCACTCCATGTCAACTATAGATATCAGACCACTACATACCACTCCATGTCAACTATAGATATCAGACCACTACATACCACTCCATGTCAACTATAGATATCAGACCACTACATACCACTCCATGTCAACTATAGATATCAGACCACTAGATACCACTCCATGTCAACTATAGATATCAGACCACTACATACCACTCCATGTCAACTATAGATATCAGACCACTAGATACCACTCCATGTCAACTATAGATATCAGACCACTACATACCACTCCATGTCAACTATAGATATCAGACCACTACATACCACTCCATGTCAACTATAGATATCAGACCACTACATACCACTCCATGTCAACTATAGATATCAGACCACTACATACCACTCCATGTCAACTATAGATATCAGACCACTACATACCACTCCATGTCAACTATAGATATCAGACCACAACATACCACTCCATGTCAATTATAGATATCAGACCACTACATACCACTCCATGTCAATTATAGATATCAGACCACTACATACCACTCCATTTCAACTACAGATATCAGACCACTATATACCACTCCATGTCAATTATAGATATCAGCCACTACATACCACTCCATGTCAACTATAGATATCAGACCACTACATACCACTCCATGTCAATTATAGATATCAGACCACTACATACCACTCCATTTCAACTACAGATATCAGACCACTATATACCACTCCATGTCAATTATAGATATCAGACCACTACATACCACTCCATGTCAATTATAGATATCAGACCACTACATACCACTCCATTTCAACTACAGATATCAGACCACTATATACCACTCCATGTCAACTATAGATATCAGACCACAACATACCACTCCATGTCAACTATAGATATCAGACCACTACATACCACTCCACTCCATGTCAACTATAGATATCAGACCACTACATACCACTCCATGTCAACTACTAGATATCAGACCACTACATACCACTCCATGTCAATTATAGATATCAGACCACAACATACCACTCCATGTCAACTATAGATATCAGACCACTACATACCACTCCATGTCAACTACAGATATCAGACCACTACATACCACTCCATGTCAATTATAGATATCAGACCACTACATACCACTCCATGTCAACTATAGATATCAGACCACTAGATACCACTCCATGTCAACTATAGATATCAGACCACTACATACCACTCCATGTCAACTATAGATATCAGACCACTACATACCACTCCATGTCAACTATAGATATCAGACCACTACATACCACTCCATGTCAACTATAGATATCAGACCACTACATACCACTCCATGTCAATTATAGATATCAGACCACTACATACCACTCCATTTCAACTACAGATATCAGACCAACTATATACCACTCCATGTCAATTATAGATATCAGACCACTACATACCACTCCATGTCAACTATAGATATCAGACCACTACATACCACTCCATGTCAATTATAGATATCAGACCACTACATACCACTCCATTTCAACTACAGATATCAGACCACTATATACCACTCCATGTCAACTATAGATATCAGACCACTACATACCACTCCATGTCAACTATAGATATCAGACCACTACATACCAATCCATGTCAACTATATATATCAGACCACTACATACTACTCCATGTCAACTATATATATCAGACCACTACATACCACTCCATGTCAACTACAGATATCAGACAACTAGATACCACTCCATGTCAACTATAGATATCAGACCACTACATACCACTCCATGTCAACTATAGATATCAGACCACTACATACCACTCCATGTCAACTATATATATCAGAAGACCACTACATACCACTCCATGTCAACTATAGATATCAGACCACTACATACCACTCCATGTCAACTATAGATATCAGACCACAACATACCACTCCATGTCAATTATAGATATCAGACCACTACATACCACTCCATGTCAATTATAGATATCAGACCACTACATACCACTCCATTTCAACTACAGATATCAGACCACTATATACCACTCCATGTCAATTATAGATATCAGACCACTACATACCACTCCATGTCAACTATAGATATCAGACCTCTACATACCACTCCATGTCAACTATAGATATCAGACCACTACATACCACTCCATGTCAACTATAGATATCAGACCACTACATACCACTCCATGTCAACTATAGATATCAGACCACTACATACCACTCCATGTCAACTATAGATATCAGACCACTACAAACCACTCCATGTCAATTATAGATATCAGACCACAACATACCACTCCATGTCAACTATAGATATCAGACCACACTACATACCACTCCATGTCAACTACAGATATCAGACCACTACATACCACTCCATGTCAACTATAGATATCAGACCACTACATACCACTCCATGTCAACTATAGATATCAGACCACTACATACCACTCCATGTCAACTATAGATATCAGACCACAACATACCACTCCATGTCAAATATAGATATCAGACCACTACATACCACTCCATGTCAATTATAGATATCAGACCACTACATACCACTCCATTTCAACTACAGATATCAGACCACTATATACCACTCCATGTCAATTATAGATATCAGACCACTACATACCACTCCATGTCAACTATAGATATCAGACCACTACATACCACTCCATGTCAACTATAGATATCAGACCACTAGATACCACTCCATGTCAACTATAGATATCAGACCACTACATACCACTCCATGTCAACTATAGATATCAGACCACTAGATACCACTCCATTTCAACTACAGATATCAGACCACTACATACCACTCCATGTCAACTACAGATATCAGACCACTACATACCACTCCATGTCAACTATAGATATCAGACCACTACATACCACTCCATGTCAACTATAGATATCAGACCACTACATATCACTCCATGTCAACTACAGATATCAGACCACTAGATATCACTCCATGTCAACTATATATATCAGACCACTACATACCACTCCATGTCAACTACAGATATCAGACAACTAGATACCACTCCATGTCAACTATAGATATCAGACCACTACATACCACTCCATGTCAACTATAGATATCAGACCACTACATACCACTCCATGTCAACTATATATATCAGACCACTACATACCACTCCATGTCAACTATAGATATCAGACCACTACATACCACTCCATGTCAACTATAGATATCAGACCACAACATACCACTCCATGTCAATTATAGATATCAGACCACTACATACCACTCCATTTCAACTACAGATATCAGACCACTATATACCACTCCATGTCAATTATAGATATCATCCACTACATACCACTCCATGTCAACTATAGATATCAGACCACTACATACCACTCCATGTCAATTATAGATATCAGACCACTACATACCACTCCATTTCAACTACAGATATCAGACCACTATATACCACTCCATGTCAATTATAGATATCAGACCACTACATACCACTCCATGTCAACTATAGATATCAGACCTCTACATACCACTCCATGTCAACTATAGATATCAGACCACAACATACCACTCCATGTCAACTATAGATATCAGACCACTACATACCACTCCATGTCAACTATATATATCAGACCACTACACACCACTCCATGTCAACTATAGATATCAGACCACTACAACCACTCCATGTCAACTATATGATATCA
>CM062489.1:90758851-90926789 GCA_031479575.1 Coregonus ussuriensis | reverse complement strand
TGGTGCGAGGAGCAGAAACAGGCCGGGCCGGACTGGAGACGCGCACCACTGGCTTCGTGCGAGGAGCAGGAACAGGCCGGGCCGGGATGGCGACGCGCACCACTGGCTTGGTGCGAGGAGCAGGAACAGGTCGGGCCGGGCTGGCGACGCGCACCACTGGCTTGGTGCTAGGAGCAGGAACAGGCAGGGCCGAGCTGGCGACGCGCACCACTGCCTTGGTGCGAGGAGCAGGAACAGGCCGGGCCGGACTGGAGACGCGCACCACTGGCTCGGTGCGAGGAGCAGGAACAGGCCGGGCCGGGCTGGCGACGCGCACCACTGGCTCGGTGCGAGGAGCAGGAACAGGCCTGGCCGGGCTGGCGACGCGCACCACTGGCTTGGTGCGAGGAGCAGGAACAGGCCGGGCCGAGCTGGCGACGCGCACCACTGGCTTGGTGTGAGGAACAGGAACAGGCCGGGCCGGGCTGGCGACGCGCACTACTGGCTTGTTGCGAGGAGCAGGAACAGGCCGGGCCGGCGACGCGCACCACTGGTTTGGTGCGAGGAGCAGGAACAGGCCGGGCCGGACTGTGGAGGCGGACTGGAGGTCTAGAGCGGAGAGCTGGCACAACCCGTCCTGGCTGGCTGCCCACTTTCGCACTACACGTGCGGGGTGCTGGCACAGGACGCACTGGGCTGTGCATGCGCACTGGCGATACAGTTCGTAGAACTGGACTGGCGCAGGATATGCGGGACGAGGAGGCGTACTGGAGACCAGGAGCGTTGAGCCGGCACACCCCGTCCTGGCTGGATGGCCATCTTCGCACGGCACGTGCGTGGTGCAAGCACAGGACGTACAGGACTGTGCCGGCGCACCGGCGACACAGTACGTAGCTCCGCATAACACGGAGCTTGCCCAGTCATACGCCTCTTCGCGTGAGTACGGGGAGTTGGCTCTGCTCTAACCCTAGGCTTCGCCAACCACCCCTTGTGCCCCCCCCCCCCCCCCAACATTTTCTTGGGGCTGCTTCTCGGGCTTCCTCCTCGACCGGCCTCCTCCATGTTGCCGTTGCTCCTCTCCTGCCTGGGCCTCTACCTTAGCCCATGGTCCTCTCCCCGCAAATATCTCTTCCCATGACCACAAATTGCCCACCTGTGACATGGCTATTCGCTCCGCCTGGGCACGCTGCTTGGTCCTCGTTTGGTGGGATCTTCTGTCACGTTCGTTTAATGACGGGACAGACCAAGGCGCAGCGTGATATACAATATATGTTTATTTACACTGAATAAACACCACGACAAAACAATAAACGAAATGAAACGTGAAGTCCAAGGTAGTACACAAAACAAACCTTACACGGAACAAGATCCCACAACTAGACAGTGCCAATAGGCTGACTAAGTATGGTCCCCAATTAGAGACAACGAGCGACAGCTGCCTCTGATTGGGAACCACACCAACCAACATAGATCCACACATACTAGAATATGCAACATAGAACATACACAACAAAGAATATACACACCCTCACTCAACATATAAGAGTCCCCTGAGTCAGGGCGTGACAGATATGGCATATAGAAGCAAACCGGATGGACATCATGAAAATGATCGGAGAGGTTGAGAGTAGAAGAAGTTCAGGAGAAAGAACAAACAAAATGTAATTACTGTAAGATTGACTGTGTCCATAAAATGTAGATAGTGGGTATGGGCTGGAAGTAGAGACCTAGGCGTTGTTGTTCACTAGTTTACTCCAACTGGGGAAAGGGTGGCGGGGTTGGAAAGTAATAAAAGGGAATATATATATATTTTTAAAGGATATGTATGTGTAAGTATGTGTGTGTATATATGTGTGTGTGTATGTATGTATGTATGTATACAGTGGGGAGAACAAGTATTTGATACACTGCCGATTTTGCAGGTTTTCCTACTTACAAAGCATGTAGAGGTCTGTAATTTTTATCATAGGTACACTTCAACTGTGAGAGACGGAATCTAAAACAAAAATCCAGAAAATCACATTGTATGATTTTTAAGTAATTAATTTGCATTTTATTGCATGACATAAGTATTTGATACATCAGAAAAGCAGAACTTAATATTTGGTACAGAAACCTTTTGTTTGCAATTACAGAGATCATACACAGGGATTTTGGCCCACTCCTCCATACAGACCTTCTCCAGATCCTTCAGGTTTTGGGGCTGTCGCTGGGCAGTACGGACTTTCAGCTCCCTCCAAAGATTTTCTATTGAGTTCAGGTCTGGAGACTGGCTTGGCCACTCCAGGTCCTTGAGATGCTTCTTACGGCGCCACTCCTTAGTTGCCCTGGCTGTGTGTTTTGGGTCGTTGTCATGCTGGAAGACCCAGCCACAACCCATCTTCAATGCTCTTACTGAGGGAAGGAGGTTGTTGGCCAAGATCTCGCGATACATGGCCCCATCCATCCTCCCCTCAATACGGTGCAGTCGTCCTGTCCCCTTTGCAGAAAAGCATCCCCAAAGAATGATGTTTCCACTTCCATGCTTGACGGTTGGGATGGTGTTCTTGGGGTTGTACTCATCCTTCTTCTTCCTCCAAACACGGTGTATGGAGTTTAGACCAAAAAGCTATATTTTTGTCTCATTAGACCACATGACCTCATCCAGATGGTCATTGGCAAACTTCAGACGGGCCTGGACATGCGCTGGCTTGAGCAGGGGGACCTTGCGTGCGCTGCAGGATTTTAATCCATGACGGCGTAGTGTGTTACTTATGGTTTTCTTTGAGACTGTGGTCCCAGCTCTCTTCAGGTCATTGACCAGGTCCTGCCGTGTAGTTCTGGGCTGATCCCTCACCTTCCTCATGATCATTGATGCCCCACGAGGTGAGATCTTGCATGGAGCCCCAGACCGAGGGTGATTGACCGTCATCTTGAACTTCTTCCATTTTCTAATAATTTCGCCAACAGTTGTTGCCTTCTCACCAACCTGCTTGCCTATTTTCCTGTAGCCTATCCCAGCCTTGTGCAGGTCTACAATTTTATCCCTGATGTTCTTACACAGCTCTCTGGTCTTGGCCATTGTGGAGAGGTTGGAGTCTGTTTGATTGAGTGTGTGGACAGGTGTCTTTTATACAGGTAACGAGTTCAAACAGGTGCAGTTAATACAGGTAATGAGTGGAGAACTGGAGGGCTTCTTAAAGAAAAATTAACAAGTCTGTGAGAGCCGGAATTCTTACTGGTTGGTAGGTGATCAAATACTTATGTCATGCAATAAAATTTTAATTAATTACTTAAAAATCATACAATGTGATTTTCTGGATTTTTGATTTAGATTCCGTCTCTCACAGTTGAAGTGTACTTATGATAAAAATTACAGACCTCTACATGCTTTGTAAGTAGGAAAACCTGCAAAATCGGCAGTGTATCAAATACTTGTTCTCCCCACTGTATACAGTGGGGGAAAAAAGTATTTAGTCAGCCACCAATTGTGCAAGTTCTCCCACTTAAAAAGATGAGAGAGGCCTGTAATTTTCATCATAGGTACACGTCAACTATGACAGACAAAATGAGAAAAAAAAATCCAGAAAATCACATTGTAGGATTTTTAATGAATTTATTTGCAAATTATGGTGGAAAATAAGTATTTGGTCAATAACAAAAGTTTCTCAATACTTTGTTATATACCCTTTCTTGGCAATGACACAGGTCAAACGTTTTCTGTAAGTCTTCACAAGGTTTTCATTCACACACTGTTGCTGGTATTTTGGCCCATTCCTCCATGCAGATCTCCTCTAGAGCAGTGATGTTTTGGGGCTGTCGCTGGGCAACACGGACTTTCAACTCCCTCCAAAGATTTTCTATGGGGTTGAGATCTGGAGACTGGCTAGGCCACTCCAGGACCTTGAAATGCTTCTTACGAAGCCACTCCTTCGTTGCCCAGGAGGTGTGTTTGGGATCATTGTCATGCTGAAAGACCCAGCCACGTTTCATCTTCAATGCCCTTGCTGATGGAAGGAGGTTTTCACTCAAAATATCACGATACATGGCCCCATTCATTCTTTCCTTTACACGGATCAGTCATCCTGGTCCCTTTGCAGAAAAACAGCCCCAAAACATGATGTTTCCACCCCCATGCTTCACAGTAGG
The DNA here is from genome assembly GCA_031479575.1 of Coregonus ussuriensis. NCBI lineage: Eukaryota > Metazoa > Chordata > Actinopteri > Salmoniformes > Salmonidae > Coregonus > Coregonus ussuriensis. The sequence goes on along the minus strand of CM062489.1, from coordinate 90,922,682 downwards.
TATGGTGTTCTTTGGATGCAACTCAGCATTTTTTGTCCTCCAAACACGACGAGTTGAGTTTTTACCAAAAAGTTATATTTTGGTTTCATCTGACCATATGACATTCTCCCAATCCTCTTCTGGATCATCCAAATGCACTCTAGCAAACTTCAGACGGGCCTGGACATGTACTGGCTTAAGCAGGGGGACACGTCTGGCACTACAGGATTTGAGTCCCTGGTGACGTAGTGTGTTACTGATGGTAGGCTTTGTTACTTTGGTCCCAGCTCTCTGCAGGTCATTCACTAGGTCCCCCCGTGTGGTTCTGGGATTTTTTCTCACCGTTCTTGTGATCATTTTGACCCCACGGGGTGAGATCTTGCGTGGAGCCCCAGATCGAGGGAGATTATCAGTGGTCTTGTATGTCTTCCATTTCCTAATAATTGCTCCCACAGTTGATTTCTTCAAACCAAGCTGCTTACCTATTGCAGATTCAGTCTTCCCAGCCTTGTTTCTGGTGTCCTTTGACAGCTCTTTGGTCTTGGCCATAGTGGAGTTTGGAGTGTGACTGTTTGAGGTTGTGGACAGGTGTTTTTTATACTGATAACAAGTTCAAACAGGTGCCATTAATACAGGTAACGAGTGGAAGACAGAGGAGCCTCTTAAAGAAGAAGTTACAGGTCTGTGAGAGCCAGAAATCTTGCTTGTTTGTAGGTGACCAAATACTTATTTTCCACCATAATTTGCAAATAAATAAATAAAAAATCCTACAATGTGATTATCTGGATTTTTTTCTTCTCAATTTGTCTGTCATAGTTGACGTGTACCTATGATGAAAATTACAGGCCTCTCTCATCTTTTTAAGTGGGAGAACTTGCACAATTGGTGGCTGACTAAATACTTTTTTTCCCCACTGTATATATATATATATATATATATATATATATATATATATATATATATCATATGTATATTTATATATATAAAAATAAAAAATGGGGGATAGGAAGTAATGCAGACAATTACATTGATGGAAGTTACAATCTATCTGCAATATTAAGTTGACCCCCCCCCCCCCCCCCCCAAAAAAGTTTTCATCTATATTATTCATAGCATAGCTGTCTATCTACCACCACAAACCGATTCTGGCACTAAGATTGCACTCAATGAGCTGTATAAGGACATAAGCAAACAGGAAAACGCTCATCCAGAGGTGGCGCTCCTAGTGGCCGGGGACTTTAATACAGGGAAACTTAAATCCGTTCTACTTCATTTCTACCAGCATGTTAAATGTGCAACCAGAGGGGAAAAAACGGGCAAATCTAACCATAATTCTATACTCTTGATTCCTGCTTACAAGCAAAAACGAAAGAAGAAAGCACCAATGACTCGGTCAATAAAGAAGTGGTCAGATGACACAGATGCTAAGCTACAGGACTGTTTTGCTAGCACAGACTGGAATGTGTTCCGGGATTCTTCCGATGGCATTGAGGAATACACCATATCAGTCACTGGCTTCATCAACAAGTGCATTGATGATGTCGTCCCCACAGTGACCGTACATACATACCCCAACCAGAAGCCATGGATTACAGGAAACATCCGCACTGAGCTAAAGGGTAGAGCTACCGCTTTTAAGGAACAGAACTCTAACCTAGACTCTTATAAGAAATCTCACTATGCTCTCCGACTAACCATCAAATAGGCAAAACGTCATTACAGGACTAAGATTGAATTGTACTACACCGGCTCCGACGCTCGTCGGATGTGGCAGGGCTTGCAAACTATTACAGACTACAAAGGGAGGCACAGCCGCGAGCTGCCCAGTGACACGAGCCTACCAGACGAGCTAAATCTTCTATGCTCGCTTCGAGGCAAGCAACCCTGAAGTATGCATAAGAGCATCATCTGTTCCGGACGACTGTGTGATCACGCTCTCTGTAGCCGATGTGAGTAAGACCTTTAAACAGGTCATCACTCACAAGGCCGCAGGTCCAGACGGATTACCGGGACGTCCGAGCATGCGCTGACCAACTGGCAAGTGTCTTCACTGACATTTTCAACCTGTCCCCTGACGGAGTCTGTAATACCAACATGTTTCAAGCAGACCACCATAGTCCCTGTGCCCAAGAACACTAAGGTAACCTGCCTAAGTGACTAAAGACCTGTAGCACTCATGTTTGTAGCCATAAAGTGCTTTGAAAGACTGTCCATGGCTCACATCAACACCATCATCCCAGAAACCCTAGACACACTCCAATTTGCATACCGCCCCAACATATCCACAGATGATGCAATCTCTATTGCACTCCACACTGCCGTTTCCCACCTGGACAAAAGGAACACCTATGTGAGAATGCTATACATTGACTACAGCTCAGCATTCAACATCATAGTGCCCTCAAAGCTCATCACTAAGCTAAGGACCCTGGGACTAAACACCTCCCTCTGCAACTGGATCCTTGACTTCCTGACGGTCCGCCCCCAGGTGGTAAGGGTAGGTAACAACACATCTGCCACGCTGATCCACAACACGGGGGCCCCTCAGGGGTGCGTGCTCAGTCCCCTCCTGTACTCCTTGTTCACCCATGACTGCATGGCCAGGCACGACTCCAATACCATCATTAAAGTTTGCTGACGACACGACAGTAGGCCTGATCACCGACAACAATGAGACAGCCTATAGGGAGGAGGTCAGAGACCTGGCAGTGTGGTGCCAGGATAACAACCTCTCTCTCAACGTGATCAAGACAAAGGAGATGACTGTGGACTACAGGAAAAGAAGGACCGAGCACGCCCCCATTCTCATCGACGGGGCTGTAGTGGAGCAGGTTGAGTGCTTCAAGTTCCTTGGTGTCCACATCACCAACAAAATATCATGGTCCTAACACACCAAGACAGTCGTGAAGAAGACACGACAAAGCCTATTCCCCCTCAAGAGACTGAAAAGATTTGGCATGGGTCCTCAGATCCTAAAGAAGTTATACATCAGCACCATCGAGAGCATCCTGACTGGTTGCATCGCTGCCTGGTATGGCAACTGCTCGGCCTCCGACTGCAAGGCACTACAGAGGGTATTGCGTATGGCCCAGTACATCACTGGGGCCAAGCTTCCTGCCATTCAGGACCTCTATAACAGGCAGTGTCAGAGGAAGGCCCTACAAATTGTCAAAGACTCCAGCCACCCTAGTCATATATTGTTCTCTCTGCTACCACACAGCAAGCGGTACCGGAGCGCCAAGTCTAGGTCCAAAAGGCTTCTTAACAGCTTCCACATCCCAAGCCCTGAACAGCTAATCAAATGACTGCACAGACTATTTGCAATAAAGCGCTGCTCTGCCTTCTTAACAACACTATCAACAAGGCAGGTCCTACAGGCCCTAGTTTTGTCGCACCTGGACTACTGTGCAGTCATGTGGTCAGGTGCCACAAAGAGGGACTTAGGAAAATCACAATTGGCTCAGAACAGGGCAGCATGGCTGGCCCTTAAATGTACATGGAGAGCTAACATTAATGATATGCATGCAGAGGTGTAGTCCAGGGTATACGCTGGTATACGGCGTATACCTACTTATTTTTCAGTCAGCATTGCGTATACCCACTTCTAAATCCCCCCTGATGCGCATCATTCAGTAATATCTGTGAGTCAGATTGCCTATTTTCTTCCTCGGGGATAGTGAAGCCATGACCCACCCTCCTCTGCCTCTAATTGGCTGGTACTCGCTGCTTTCACTGATTAGATTGGTTAACTTTAGGCATGAGGACTGATGAGCCAATCAGAGGCAGAGTAGGGCGGGTCATGCCGAGGAAAATATCGCTAATACCTCAGGTGCCAGTGAAAAAAAAAAAAAAAAAAAACTCAGGTGCCGGTGCCACTTGACTACGATAACGGCAGCAGACCAAACAACGGATGAAGAAAGGACACAAGCGGCGGTGTGCCACCCCAGTTGATGGAAGACATCATTCTGAGGTAAGTTTTAAGGTGGTTTCCAAATGAATCATTATTTTAAACTACTGGCAAATTGCCAGTGACTGCACATTTAGAGGAGAAGAGATGTTGCCGCCAATAGTTAGTGCGAGTCGGCTAACGTTATGAAGCTAGCTACGTAGATTGGGATAATGTGGGGAAACCGGGGCATTGTTGGTTTTCAGTAAGTGTTTAATCAACCCAGTTCATAAGAATTTCATACCAGACTGATGAAACTGATTATCTCAATGTTTATGAAGCTTGTTTATTATTGTAAAGGTCTAAATTATAACGTTAGCCAAGTTACTAAGCCCTAAATTATAACATTAGCCAAGTTACTTAGCCCTAACAAACCTATATGATCTAGTTTAATTGCATAGTAGCTAAGCTGGTAGTTGATTTTTAAGTAAGTTAAAACACAAGAATGGGGACAAATAGTTTAAGATTCAGCCTAAAACAATATTGAGGTCTAATCAGGCTGTCTTATTTTGTATAGGGACAGGTAACCATGAAAAGGAAGGGAGATATTGCAGACTTTTTTGTAAAGAGGCACAAATCAGGCCCAGATCAGGCCCAGGCAGACCCCACCCCTAAAACCAGCAGCCCTGGCAGCTCTCAACCGGGAGCTAGCCAGGCAAGTCAGTGTGAGCATAGAGAAGGATCCAGTCTACCACCACCAGGTCAGAACACACAGGCAGTAAATTGCATCTCCAGTTTATTGAAAAGTGAAGCCTCACACTGTAACAAAAGGTGATTTTGACAGATTAAGCCTCATTTTGAATTTCTGTGTGATGTTATTTATTTTATTGCCCTTCTATTTATTTTGTCTGTATCCATGTTTGTTTTTTACAATGCTACTGTTATATAACATTTTGTGTTAAATTTGTTGTTTTTTTGTTAAATAAACTCTCCCAAGTATTTCACTCACTAATCTCCTGTATGCTTCAGCTTCACTTGCTGAAAATATTTCCACTTGGTTATGCAGATTGTTAATGTAAAGAGGGGGACCCATGTCTTGCTGATGACTATTGTGATCACAGTAGTGTGTGTGTGTGTGTGTGTGTGTGTGTGTAAGTGTGTGAGAGAGAGAGAGACAGGGAGATGCATAATTAGTTTTGTTGTTGTCTGTAGACATCAATAATGACTGGGGCCAGACCTGTGGAGTGCTAAACAAACAGAAGACTTCAAATCCAAGAACCCCTGGTTGGGATCCAAAAACAAAAAATTGGGTAAGTTTAGGTAGATTGCTAGTTTGGGTAACTTCTGAAACAGTGGGCACAGATAACTTTGTGTGTGTGTGTGTGTGTGTGTGTGTGTGTGTGTAAAGGACCATGCACACGTACAGCTGTGGATACAGGAGTAGTTACATTGTTTGTTTATGCTTCGCAGGATGTCTGGTCTGTAGCAGTGTGAACTCCATTGGGATCGACAAGGAGCAAGGACAAGGTGTATCGCTCTCAAGAGAATGGATGAACTTTGAAATTCAAGTGTCTGGCCAGGGAAGTAGAACAACAAGTTTGTCAATCTTGAGAAATAAGGTGAGGAAACATGCGTTGTCCAAGGCCCACACTCAGGCTGTGAAGGTGGCAGAGCAACAGAAAGAAGCTGCCATTGAGAATGCAGTGGAGACTATGACTGAGTCCTACATAGGAAACTGAAGCTGTGTTTCGAACAGCCTACCATCTGGCCAAAAAGAACCGACCCTTTTCTGACCATGAGAGCCTCATTGAGCTGCAGGAACTGAATGGTGTAAAAATGGGCTCAATACTTCATTCACGTTACAGTGCAACACAAATAATACAACATGTTGCTAGTGAGATGCAGAGCAAAATCATCAGTAGCATTATAGCATCATCCAGTAAGTTAGCTGTCCTAATTGACGAGGCATCTTCTTTAAGTCACAAAGCTGTCATGACAGTTTCTATTAAAGCATCAATTCAAGAAGAAAGCCCTGAGTTCATATTCCTGGAACTTGTTGAACTGGAAAATCAGAGAGCAGATGGCATATTACAGGCGTTACTCACCTGTTTAACTAATGCTGGCTTTACAGAAGAGTGGCTTCATGAAAACTGGGTAACATTTGTATCTGATGGAGCCAGTGTCATGCTAGGAAAGAAGTCAGGAGTAGCAACCAGACTGACTTTGAGAATTCCCAAAGCTTTTTGTATGGCACTGCATGAACCATAGACTTGAACTTGCTGTGTCAGATGCAGTTGATGAGGTAAACTCTGTCAATCACTTTAAAACTTTTATCCAGAAGCTATACTCTCTGTATAGTGTGTCAAACAAAAATGAACGTGAACTTGTTAATGCAGCAGCTGAAGTAGGCTCACAACTTCTTCGCATTGGCAGAATCTTGGATGTACGCTGGGTGGCCAGTAGCTTTCGGACTGTTCGTGCTGTTTGGACATCCCTGGGAGCTCTTGTGCAGCACTTTAAAAATGCTTGCAGTGATGAGATGAGGTCCACCAAAGAGAGGCAGATGTACAGAGGTTTGTTAGACCGTGTTCAAAGTCCAGAATTCATTTGTGACCTTGGCCTCATGTACGACACTCTCCATGAACTAAGTCTCCTGTCACAGGAGCTTCAGTCTCGTTCTATAACGCTCCTCAGAGCAGAGCATCTGCTGAAACGCTCAATCAGAGTGAGATCCAGTCATTCAAAGAGAGTCCAGGTGAGAAATATAGTGAGGCTTTAGAAGCAAAACAGACTGGGGAGTATCGGTCTATAGCCCTGAAAACAAATGCAAAGCTGAAGTCTATCAATCCAGGCCAGTTCTTACAAAGCCTTGTGAACAATCTGGAGAAACGCTTGTCTTTTGAAGATGAGACCATCATGGACCTCAGCATCCTTGATCAGAGTAAGTGGCCATCAAAGCCCAGCATCCGCCATGGTGAAGAACAAGTTAAGCGACTGTGCAAGCGATTTAACTTGTGCACAGACCAAGCACTGAATGGGATGCGGGACCTACTGGAAGAGCCCAGTAGTGAGCCCAAGGACCTAAAACCACTTATGAACTGTATGAAAACATTCCCTGTCGGTACAGCAGAGTGTGAGAGGAATTTTAGCCTTATGAACAATATAAGCTCAGACAAGAGGGCTGTCCTTCTGATCTCAAACATATCAAACTTGATGATGATTAATATCAACGGCCCACCAACTTCCAAGTTTGATCCTAGAAAATATACAAGGACCTGGTTGAAGAGCCATCGTGCTGCCTCTTCGGTGCGTTCTAGACAGTGCAGTGTGAAAGCTCCTGCAGAAAGCAAATTTGTCTGGAATATACTGTAGTATGAGCAAAGGTCAGAAACCCAGTGCTGGGTTGAGAGAGTATATCACTGTTGATGTGTTGTTAATGCATATATTTTTGTTAATTGTTAACTAAATATTGTTGTAACATATTTTGTTGAATGATTTACCGGTAAATGAACATGTTCAAAACAAAGCATATAGCAATATGAACAAGGATGCATTGTCACCTTCAGATTTGAAGTATTTTATTTAAATAAATGTGCAAAAAATAATCGAAACACCATTTCCTGTTTGCCTCATGATAAATACATTTTACATTCATCCAGGCTGCTCTTGTGACCAGTAGTAACTACAAACTGCTCCTAATCAAGTCATGATCATTTTATAATAGTGTGCAAGTAGAAATTACATATTTTTGGGTAAACTAAATCATAGTCTTACATGTCACTGTTTCTAAAACAGGGCTTTTTTCTGGACTACTTAAAAAAAAAAAAGGTGAATACTGAGAGTATACCCACTTCTCCAGGGACCACTACACCACTGTATGCATGTCAATCTCTCCTGGCTCAAAGTGGAGGAGAGATTGACTTCATCACTACTTTCTTTTGTAGGAAGTGTTGACAAGCTGAATGAACCGAGCTGTCTGTTTAAACTACTGGCACACAGCTCAGACACCCATGCATACCCCACAAGACATGCCACCAGAGGTCTCTTCACAATCCCCAAATTCAGAACAGACTATGGGAGGCACACAGTACTACATAGAGCCATGACTACATGGAACTCTATTCCATATCAGGTAACTGATGCAAGCAGTAGAATCAGTTTTTAAAAAACAGGTAAAAATACACCTTATGGAACAGGGACTGTGAAGAGACACACACACAGGCACAGACACATACATATGGGCGGTAGCACACACACTCTCAAACTAGACGCTCTAATGTATTAGTCCTCTTGCTCAGTTGTGCACCGGGGCCTCCCACTCCTCTTTCTATTCTCGTCAGAGCCAGTTTGCGCTGTTCTGTGAAGGGAGTAGTACACAGCGTTCTTCATTTCTCAGAACAAGAATAGACTGACGAGTTTCAGAAGAAAGTTCTTTGTTTCTGACCATTTTGAGCCTGTAATCGAACCCAGATACTAAATTAGTCTCAAGCAGGCCAGTTTTATTGCTTCTTTAATCAGCAAAACAGTTGTAAGCTGTGCTAACATAATTGCAAAAGGGTTTTCTAATGATCCATTTAAAATGATAAACTTGGATTAGCAAACACAACGTGCCATTGGAACACAGGACTGATGGTTGCTGATAATGGGCCTCTGTAAGCCTATGTAGATATTCCATAAAAAATCAGCAGTTTCCAGCAACAATAGCCATTTACAACATTAACAATGTCTACACTGTATTTTTGATCCATTTTATGTTATTTTAATGGAGAAGAAAATTGCTTTTCTTTCGAAAACAAGGACATTTCTAAGAGACCCCAAACTTTTGAACGGTAATGTAGATATACTGTACAGCGCTCCCTCAGATCAGACAACTTTTGAACGGTAGTGTAGATATACAGTACAGCGCTCCCTCAGATCAGACAACTTTTGAACGGTAGTGTAGATATACTGTACAGCGCTCCCTCAGATCAGACAACTTTTGAACGGTAGTGTACGTTGTAATATAGTTGTGTGGTGGTATGGTGCATTGTGTGTTGTACACATGTAGTTGTGTTATAATGTTATATGATGTACTGTTTTATATTTTGTTTTATGTGTAAGTGTCTTGATGGGTTTGGTCCCCAGGAACAGTAGCTGTTGCCTTGGCAGCAGTTAATGGGGTGGCATTTAAGATTAGGGAGGTTTTTTGGGGGGGGATTGAGTATGGCCTTATTGCTATTACAGCATATTGGATGACTGTCATTCATATCCTATTCACCCAGCTCAATGTAACATTGATGGGTTTAGGCTACTACATGATACTCTAACGTAGGTGCACAGGTCGAGAGGATTTTGAGTAATCAAGGTGACAGACAGTGACACTTTCAATACCGCCTTGCACACTCTTGCCTGCATCTAGATGATCTAGGGTGTAATCATTAGTCCAACAGTTGCAAATGAGAGTTTCTATTGGACAAATTCAGGTATGTTTATCACTGTTTCATTCAGTTTGCTTCTGTTTAAGAAACATTTTCAACAGAATCGGCGGAATGAATCCACCCCTGATCACACACAGTTGACTTTTATATCAGTCCCATCAAACAGCATTATCCCTTTGCTCGCAACTATCTACACGCTCTCCTCCTCTCACCTTTTCCCTTCGCTTGTGGACTTCAGTGCACAACACATCAGCTGTCTGTGACCAGGCGAAAAACCTTTCCAAGCCAAACCTTCATATCATGACCGCTAACCACTACACACAGCCTACATCCAAACCTTCATATCATGACCGCTAACTGCTACACACAGCCTACATCCAAACCTTCATATCATGACTGCTAACCGCTACACACAGCCTACATCCAAACCTTCATATCATGACTGCTAACCGCTACACACAGCCTACATCCAAACCTTCCTATCATGACCGCTAACCGCTACACACAGCCTACATCCAAACCTTCATATCATGACTGCTAACCGCTACACACAGCCTACATCCAAACCTTCATATCATGGCCGCTAACCGCTACACACAGCCTACATCCAAACCTTCATATCATGGCTGCTAACCGCTACACACAGCCTACATCCAAACCTTCATATCATGACCGCTAACCGCTACACACAGCCTACATCCAAACCTTCATATCATGGCCGCTAACCGCTACACACAGCCTACATCCAAACTTTAATATCATGACCGCTAACTGCTACACACAGCCTACATCCAAACTTTCATATCATGACCACTAACTGCTACACACAGCCTACATCCAAACCTTCATATCATGGCCGCTAACTGCTACACACAGCCTACATCCAAACCTTCATATCATGGCCGCTAACTGCTACACACAGCCTACATCCAAACTTTCATATCATGGCCGCTAACCGCTACACACAGCCATCACTGTCACATCATAATCAATTAGAGCTACTAGAACTAACATGTTAGTAAACCTGCTACAATCACGCAGTACAGTGAACTCCAGAAAGCAGTTTAGCAGTTACACCGACGGGCCTCGTTGATAATAAATTAATAAAACCAAAAGCTTGCCTTGACTTGGAAGAGTTCCAGTGTTGGATAGCCATAGCCAGCTAGCTAACAAGCATCCCTCTCTGTTTGAGCCGGGTATTTGAGTAGGCTAAACTAGATAGCTGCATTTACTAGCTAAGTGAAAGTGTACAAAAAATACAACCAAATATATATATATATATCTCTCTCTCCTTAATTTTGGAAGAAATTAATTTGTTCAAAACTGTTTAACTATTGTCTTTCTATTTCTTTGAGTCAACTACTCACCACATTTTATACACTACAGTGCTAGCTAGCTGTAGCTTATTCTTTCAATACTAGATTCATTCTCTGATCCTTTGATTAGGTGGACAACATGTCAGTTCATTCTGCAAGAGCTCTGATAGGTTGGAGGACATCCTCCGAAAGTTGTCATAATTACTGTGCAAGTCTATGGAAGGGGGTGAGAACCATGAGCCTCCTAGGTTTTGTATTGAAGTCAATGTACCCAGAGGAGGACGCAAGCTAGCTAGCACCATGGTGTAGAGGAGGACGGAAGCTAGCTGTCCTCTGGCTACACCATGGTGCTACCCTTGATTGCTGTTGAGGCCATTGTAGACCTTTATTGCAAAACAGTGTGTTTTAATCAATTATTTGGTGACGTGAATATATTTAGTATAGTTTTGTCTAAAAAGGATAACTTCTTTAATGTTTCGCTAGGATGGTCCTCCCCTTCCTCCTCTGAGGAGCCTCCACTGTGTAGTGGAAAGACTTCCACAGTCTGATCCTGGTCGCTCCTTCATATACTCCTAATGTTCATATACTCCTAATGTAGTGGAAAGACTTCCATAGTCTGGCCTGGTCACTCCATCATATACTCCTAATGTAGTGGAAAGGCTTCCACAGTCTGATCCTGGTCGCTCCTTCATATACTCCTAATGTAGTGGAAAGACTTCCACAGTCTGATCCTGGTCACTACTTCATATACTCCTAATGTAGTGGAAAGACTTCCACAGTCTGATCCTGGTCAGTCCTTCATATACTCCTAATGTAGTGGAAAGACTTCCACAGTCTGATCCTGGTCGCTCCTTCATATACTCATAATGTAGTGGAAAGACTTCCACAGTCTGATCCTGGTCACTCCTTCATATACTCCTAATGTAGTGAAAAGACTTCCACAGTCTGATCCTGGTCACTCCTTCATATACTCCTAATGTAGTGGAAAGACTTCCACAGTCCGCTGCGCTCGCTGCTGGTCCAGAACAGGCCCTGACCTTTCCTCCTCTCCTCCCTCATCCCTCGCTCCTCTCCTCCCTCCACAACAGTCTGCCTTTCAGACTGAAAGCCCAATGGACTGATCATTGTCAGGGTGGGTTGTTTTTCAATAGCAGACACTTCAATGGTGGTTCTGTTGAAAAGTCTCAGTAACAAGGTGTCTAAATAAACATATGGCCACTGGAGTCCCTTCATTCATCATGACTGAGAGACAGACATAGATGTGTCCCAAATGGCACCCTATTCCCCATGTACTACATTGCACTATAGGCCCTGGTCAGAAACTAAGGAATGGGGTGCCATTTGGACTGCAGCCAAAGATTAGCTCCATGGCCCTCTGACAGAGACAGAGATGTTCCACATAGCTCCGTGGCCCTCTGACAGAGACAGAGATGTTCCACATAGCTCCGTGGCCCTCTGACAGAGACAGAGATGTTCCACATAGCTCCATGGCCCTCTGACAGAGACAGAGATGTTCCACATAGCTCCGTGGCCCTCTGACAGAGACAGAGATGTTCCACATAGCTCCGTGGCCCTCTGACAGAGACAGAGATGTTCCACATAGCTCCGTGGCCCTCTGACAGAGACAGAGATTTTCCACATAGCTCCGTGGCCCTCTGACAGAGACAGAGATGTTCCACATAGCTCCGTGGCCCTCTGACAGAGACAGAGATGTTCCACATAGCTCCGTGGCCCTCTGACAGTGACAGAGATGTTCCACATAGCTCCGTGGCCCTCTGACAGTGACAGAGATGTTCCACATAGCTCCGTGGTCCTCTGATAGAGACAGAGATGTTCCACATAGACTGCGGTTGTGAGGTCAGAACACTCTGATCAACCCTACTGCTCGGCCAGAGCGTCCAGTGACGCGCTCTGAATTTACGAACTGACAATCTGACAACGCTCTGGATTTACGAACGCCCAAAAGCTCACTCTGAGCGCACTCTGGCACTCCAGATTGAATTTACGAACACACCCGAAATCGAAAATATCTAGTCATTTGTTCTGTTAACAAGCTAGCAAGAGGTTGCATAGCAACAGCATCAACTTCTGGTAGACAGGCGAAGCGCTAGTACGCTCAACTGATAGGATACCATTCGTTTACAGTATACCAAAATGAACTAATAGAATATAGTATGTAGTATAGACTCATTAAGTATGTAGTATACAGTATGTTAGTATGGGTATTGGAACACAGCTTGTGTGTTCTGCAGAATAAGATAAAGTTGATGCAAACAAACATTCAGTTTAACACTACTCCCTTCTTTCCCCTCAAAGCATCTGTTTGCTCAGATCAAAAGCTTATCCTTATGACCGTAGAAAATTAGCTGAGCCCAGAGACTCTGGAGGGCAGAGGGCTGACTAGAGAAACATGAGCTGAGCCCAGAGACTCTGGAGGGCACAGGGCTGACTAGAGAGACATGAGCTGAGCCCAGAGACTCTGGAGGGCACAGGGCTGACTAGAGAGACATGAGCTGAGCCCAGAGACTCTGGAGGGCACAGGGCTGACTAGAGAGACATGAGCTGAGCCCAGAGACTCTGGAGGGCACAGGACTGACTAGAGAGACATGATCTGAGCCCAGAGACTCTGGAGGGCACAGGGCTGACTAGAGAGATATGAGCTGAGCCCAGAGACTCTGGAGGGCACAGGGCTGACTAGAGAGACATGAGCTGAGCCCAGAGACTCTGGAGGGCACAGGGCTGACTAGAGAGACATGAGCTGAGCCCAGAGACTCTGGAGGGCACAGGGCTGACTAGAGAGACATGAGCTGAGCCCAGAGACTCTGGAGGGCACATGGCTGACTAGAGAGACATGAGCTGAGCCCAGAGACTCTGGAGGGCACAGGGCTGACTAGAGAGACATGAGCTGAGCCCAGAGACTCTGGAGGGCACAGGGCTGACTAGAGAGACATGAGCTGAGCCCAGAGACTCTGGAGGGCACAGGGCTGACTAGAGAGAGAACTAAAGCCACATGTTGGGAGATTGAAGGGACCAAGTTATCACAGTTAAAACAAATAACTCTCCAGTCACTGAATTCTAACACTAACTGTGTTATACTTGACTGCTGCCAACTAACATAACTGAATACTAACACTAACGATGTCATGGTGTTTCAGTAGGTAGATTTGTTCTGAACGATGTCATGGTGTTTCGGAAGGTAGATTCGTCCTGAACGATGTCATGGTGTTTCAGAAGGTAGATCTGTTCTGAACGATGTCATGGTGTTTCAGAAGGTAGATCTGTTCTGAACGATGTCATGGTGTTTCAGAAGGTAGATCTGTCCTGAACGATGTCATGGTGTTTCAGAAGGTAGATCTGTTCTGAACGATGTCATGGTGTTTCAGAAGGTAGATCTGTTCTGAACGTTGTCGTGGTGTTTCAGAAGGTAGATCTGTTCTGAACGTTGTCATGGTGTTTCCGTCTTCAGTCCATGAATTCCTGATGGTTGACTTCATCTCCCTCCCAGAGCCTCAGATCACTCAAACACAAATCAATACTCAGATCAATTAAACACAGATTAATCCTCAGATCAATCAAACACAGATTCATCCTCAGATCAATCAAACACAGAAAAATCCTCAGATCAATCAAACACAGATGAATCCTCAGATCAATCAAACACAGATCAATACTCAGATCAATTAAACACAGATTAATCCTCAGATCAATCAAACACAGATTCATCCTCAGATCAATCAAACACAGAAAAATCCTCAGATCAATCAAACACAGATGAATCCTCAGATCAATCAAACACAGATCAATCCTCAGATCAATCAAACACAGATGAATCCTCAGATCAATCAAACACAGATCAATCCTCAGATCAATCAAACACAGATGAATCCTCAGATCAATCAAACACAGATCAATCCTCAGATCAATCAAACACAGATCAATCCTCAGATCAATCAAACACAGATGAATCCTCAGATCAATCAAACACAGATGAATCCTCAGATCAATCAAACACAGATCAATCCTCAGATCAAGCAAACACAGATGAATCCTCAGATCAATCAAACACAGATCAATCCTCAGATCAATCAAACACAGATCAATCCTCAGATCAATCAAACACAGATCAATCCTCAGATCAATCAAACACAGATCAATACTCTAAATCATTGTTAGAATAAATAGATGGGATGTCTAAATGGACCATCGTAGCTTGGAAGGGTATTAAAAGATTATCCGTGCTGGTCCCTCACTAAACACGCTCTCTGAAATCTGTATTTCCTGGACGTGTTTCTCTTATAGACCATACTCCTGTCACATTGGTACATTTGGATGTCTTTGTTTTACAGAACACGCTGCTGAAGATTAAAACAGGTCTTTGTTTTACAGAACATGCTACTGAAGATTGAAAACAGGTCTTTGTTTTACAGAACATGCTACTGAAGATTGAAAACAGGTCTTTGTTTTACAGAACGCACTGCTGAAGATTGAAAACAGGTCGTTGTTTTACAGAACATGCTACTGAAGATTGAAAACAGGTCTTTGTTTTACAGAACACACTGCTGAAGATTGAAAACAGGTCTTTGTTTTACAGAACACGCTACTGAAGATTGAAAACAGGTCTTTGTTTTACAGAACACACTGCTGAAGATTGAAAACAGGTCGTTGTTTTACAGAACATGCTACTAAAGATTGAAAACAGGTCTTTGTTTTACAGAACACGCTGCTGAATATTAAAAACAGGTCTTGTTTTACAGAACACGCTACTGAACATTTTAAACAGGTCTTTGTTTTACAGAACACGCTGCTGAAGATTAAAACAGGTCATTGTTTTACAGGACACGCTACTGAAAATTTAAAACAGGTCTTTGTTTTATAGAACACGCTGCTGAAGATTAAAACAGGTCTTTGTTTTACAGAACATGATACTGAAGATTGAAAACAGGTCTTTGTTTTACAGAACACACTGCTGAAGATTGAAAACAGGTCTTTGTTTTACAGAACATGCTACTGAAGATTGAAAACAGGTCTTTGTTTTACAGAACACACTCCTGAAGATTGAAAACAGGTCTTTGTTTTACAGAACATGCTACTGAAGATTGAAAACAGGTCTTTGTTTTACAGAACACACTGCTGAAGATTGAAAACAGGTCGTTGTTTTACAGAACATGCTACTGAAGATTGAAAACAGGTCGTTGTTTTACAGAACACACTGCTGAAGATTGAAAACAGGTCTTTGTTTTACAGAACACGCTACTGACGATTGAAAACAGGTCTTTGTTTTACAGAACACGCTAGTGAAGATTGAAAACAGTTGATTGTTGATTACAGAGGATTTCTATTTGTACTAGTCTTACCAGATGACTACCTTTCATAACATTGTCCTTCAAAGGTCTGACTATGCAGACTAAGCAGCCATCACAGTAATACTGATGCCTTCACAATATGGATGCCTTCAGAAACCCTCAGTGACATTGTGGTGCTGAGGAAGGTCTCAGTCACTATTGTGTTTCTGATATCATTCATATCTTCATTAATGAGGGTTCGCAGCAGTGGGATAGCATTGTTCAAGCTGTGGACATCAGCCAGAGCACATCAGGTGTTTTAAAAGGTGTTTCTATGCTCTCCTGACCTCTAGCTCATTTAGGTCGCTTCCCAAATGGCACCCTATTCTCTAGTGAACTACGATAGACCAGGGGCCATAGAGCTCTGGTCAAAAGAAGTGTGCTATGGAGGGTGTAGGGAGTCATTTGGGACGCATACCTAGTCTTCATTTTTCCCATCAGTATGCATCAGTGACTGAGTTTATTAACTGTGATAACAGTATGATAAGATCTGCCACTGTGGAATGATGTGTCCTTGTAAATACACCAGTCAGCTGATCTCTGTTGTTCTGATTGGAGGAACACAGACTGTGTTGCTTTATGAGCCGTATTAAAACCCATTCAGATGGAGGCAATAAAATAATGGTTGCGTCCCTAATGGCACCCTATTCCCTGTCTAGTGCACTACGCCTTGTGGGTCCTAGGTCTAAAGTAGTGCACTAGATAGGGAATAGGGTGCCATTTGAGAGGCATACAATATCATTACTGATAAAACACCTTACTGTTCACTGATGCAAGATAATCACCTGGACGTTTGGATAATAATCCAATAATATAGTGTTGTTGGAGCTCCTCCAGCCTAGCTAGATTAATATATTAATATGCAGTAAGAAATAACAATAAACAGACTCAGCTGCATTTATTTTAATGTGATGTGAATTAAATATATTGAATAGGAGTGACAAAGCAATACAAAGGATGGATGTGTTTCTTCATGACATTATAGAACTAAATATGGGCAAGTCCCCCGTGGTGTTTCTGAGACTAGTTCACCAGTTCAGTCCTGTTCCAGTGATGCCAAAAACCGTCTACAATATAAAGACCTAGCATTCACTGATGACCTCTTCCTTAATCAGGTCTCACCACTGCTGTCAGAGGAGAGCAATGTAAAACCAGGCTTGACAGGAACTAATGGAGGTCTTCTTTTCATCTTACTAACCCTTCTTACTAACCCTAACCCCAACCCTTACTCCAAACGATCTGACTGGTCCAGCAGAGAGGAGACAACATCAAAGATCCTTCCTAACCAGTGGCGGCTCCTGAAAAAATTCTCAGGAGGGGCAATTTTTCTGATGATTTAGGTGACCTACACACGTGCACGAGTCCGTGCACGCGATTCCAGATATCTTTACCTCTGAATAAACTGCCTTTATTATACCATATCCACCCTGTCCAAAGTCTCTACTTGGTCTCAGTTCTCCAGTAAACTTGTGATTATCAACAGTACACAACGGTAACAAACAATTGGGGGAACTCACGGGGCAGATAGTAACCACTTAAAAGGAAGCGATTCCCAAACCTTCCATAACAAAGCCATCACCTACAGAGAGATGAACTTGGAGAAGAGTCCCCTAAGTAAGCTTGTCCTGGGCCTCTGTTCACAAACACAAACAGACCCCACACAGCCCCAGGACAACAACAACAACAACAACAACACAATTAGACCCAACCAAATCATGAGAAAACAAAAAGAGAATTACTTGACACATTGGAAAGAACAAACAAAAAAACAGAGCAAACTAGAATGCTATTTGGCCCTAAACAGAGAGTACACAGTGGCAGAATACCTGACCACTGTGACTGACCCAAACTTAAGGAAAGCTTTGACTATGTACAGACTCAGTGACCATAGCCTTGCTATTGAGAAAGGCCGCCGTAGGCAGACCTGGCTCTCAAGAGAAGACAGGCTATGTGCACACTGCCCACAAAATGAGGTGGAAACTGAGCTGCACTTCCTAACCTCCTGCCAAATGTATGACCATATTAGAGACACATATTTCCCTCAGATTACAGCGATCCACAAAGAATTCGAAAACAAACCCAATTTTGATAAACTCCCTTATCTACTGGGTGAAAAACCACAGTGTGCCATCACAGCTGCAAGATTTGTGACCTGTTGCCACAAGAAAAGGGCAACCAGTGAAGAACAAACACCATTGTAAATACAACCCATATTTATGTTTATTTATTTTCCCATTTGTACTTTAACTATTTGCACATTGTAACAACACTGTATATATACATAATATGACATTTGAAATGTCTTTATTCTTTTGAAACTTCTGAGTGTAATGTTTACTGTTAATATTTATTGTTTATTTCACTTTTGTTTACTATCTACTTCCCTTGCTTTGGCAATGTTAACACACGTTTCCCATGCCAATAAAGCCCTTAAATTGAATTGAATTGATAGTAAGGTCGCAATGACACAGAAAGCAGTTCAATGTCGGGGTACAGAGTCGCTCTCTTACCAGGATCGCGGTCCGCTCTGACCAGGGTGAAGGTGGCCGGCTCCACTTCTCTGTCCGGGACTCATCCAGTCAAGTCTCCCAGCTGTATTGGGATTCAGCTGCCAGCAGCGTTTTCATTATTTAGTCCGTTCGTAGCGGGTATGTACACGATCAACAAGATCAGTCCAAAACCAACCACTGGAAATCCATGGTTGGCAGAATGTTTGTAAACTAAGTCTACAAATTAAAAACATAAAATAACGCCGCACTGCAGGTCGCAACAGAGACGCTGATAGCCGCCATTGTCTTAGTTACGTTCAACGTTACGTCACGTATGACGAAAGCGCGTAAGTGCAAGCCCACAGACACCCATAGAGAATGTATTGAAAGCTTTGAAATGTGAAAAAAATAGATTTTACATGACAGGCTATGAGAGACTTCTGGGCGATTTTCAACTTGACTGAAATCGCCCCAAAAACGGGCGGGGCCATTTGAAGCACGACTTTAGCCTGATTTGACATTTAGTGGCTGGCAGATCAGACGTGAACACTGATAACTGCTGTTGCCGTGATATAATTGATTAGAAAAAAAATCCCTTCCTTTTCCCGTTTGGCAGTGCGTCGCCCATATCGCCCTATTGAACAAGCCGTCCCTGTTCCTAACCCTAACCCCAACCCCTTACTCCATACGATATGACTGATCCAGCAGAGAGGAGACAACAGCAACAATCCTTTTTAACCCTAACCCTAACCCCTACTCCATACGATCTGACTGATCCAGCAGAGAAGAGAGAACATCAAAGATACTGAACCATTCTTTCACTTTCTCCTTCTAAGTCATTATGTTTAGTTCTTACCAGGTCTCTTTAAAGTCATTATGTTTAGTTCTTACCAGGTCTGTTTAAAGTCATTATGTTTAGTTCTTACCAGGTCTCTTTAAAGTCATTATGTTTAGTTCTTACCAGGTCTCATTAAAGTCATTATGTTTAGTTCTTACCAGGTCTCATTAAAGTCATTATGTTTAGTTTTTACCAAGTCTCTTTAAAGTCATTATGTTTAGTTCTTACCAGGTCTCATTAAAGTCATTATGTTTAGTTTTTACCAAGTCTCTTTAAAGTAATTATGTTTAGTTCTTACCAGGTCTCTTTAAAGTAATTATGTTTAGTTCTTACCAGGTCTCTTTAAAGTAATTATGTTTAGTTTTTACCAAGTCTCTTTAAAGTCATTATGTTTAGTTCTTACCAGGTCTGTTTAAAGTAATTATGTTTAGTTCTTACCAGGTCTCTTTAAAGTCATTATGTTTAGTTCTTACCAGGTCTCTTTAAAGTCATTATGTTTAGTTCTTACCAAGTCTCTTTAAAGTCATTATGTTTAGTTCTTACCAAGTCTCTTTAAAGTCATTATGTTTAGTTCTTACCAAGTCTCTTTAAAGTAATTATGTTCTGTTCTAAAACTGAGTATTGGTGAAACTATGGTAACCAATAATGTGTTTGAGTTCAATAGAAAGTATGTCTGATGGTGGGAGACAAAGCTGAGGATCAACATTAGACAGGCTGAACAATGGACCTCAGCAGGCGCAGGGCCAATCCTTCACTCTCCTCCGTGCTCCGCTCTGCACCGCACTGAGCTGGGCTGAGCCTCACTGCCCTCCCTCCCTCCCTCCCTCCCTCCCTGCTGCTGTGTGGGACTGGAAACGCACGCTGTTCCCAAAATTAACCAAACACCTCGCTGCCGTTTTAATGCATAATACAATTACTGCCCTTCATACAATCATCCACAACAAATGTATGTCATTGTTCCCACATTCCAATCTCATTCTAAGCCATACAATGTGTAAACCTACATATATTCCATTCTCACTGAGCTAATTAACCAGGAAGGATAAACCTGCATGCGCTTTTCAGGCATTTCTCTGCCTGTTCTCCTTCCTGCCTGAGTGGCGCAGTGGTCTAAGGCACTGCATCGCAGTGCTAGCTGTGCCACTAGAGATCCTGGTGCGAATCCAGGGTCTGTTGTAGCCGGCCGCGACCGGGAGACCCATGGGGTGGCACACAATTGGCCCAGCGTCGTCTAGGGTAGTGGAGGGAATGGCCGGCAGGGGATGTAGCTCAGTTCGTAGAGCATGGCGTTTGCAATGCCAGGGTTGTGGGTTCGATTCCCACGGGGGGTATGAAATAAACAAACAAAAATAATAATAATGTAATGTATGCATTGTAATGTAAGTCGCTCTGGATAAGAGTGTGTGCTAAATGACTAAAATGTAAATGTAGAATCACTGACGATGGGAGGAATGGTTAGCAGGATTCCCAGTAGGCTCAGGACATAAAGAGCATAGTACAGTGACACAGTGGCAGCTCCTTTACAGTGGACAGTCCTATTGTAGGTCGAGTCTAATGCTTTCATTGTTTCTGATCCTGCATTATATAGACATAAGACAGTTTGAACTAGGGATTCAATTAGTGCACATTAAATAAGACAAATGTATGTAGTGACAAAAAGCAAACACTTGCTACGTTCAACACAAATGATCCACATTGTTTAAAAAGCTATGACAGATCATTCTAGGGGGCGGGAAACAGAAAATTAAAAAAATCCCAAAAAATAAATCCCCAAATGATATTAGCCGTGAGCTGCTGTATTGCACCAGTATCCAGTCTTACAGTACATCTGCTTAGGTTAGTGTGACTAAAGCCTACGGCTTGCAGAATAAGCAGGGGTGAGTCAGTGGTGTTCTGCTGAATAGCCCTAACTGGATCTGAGTAACAGGACAGGCACTCCACCAGAGAGAAGACTGCAGAATATCGAGCAATTTACAAATGGACTTAAAAGTGTCGACAGAAGCACATCATCTATAAGAAAGGCTTATTTTACAGCAATGCAGCCTTCCTGTAGTGTAATTTAATTCTCTACAAGAGTCTCTTTCCGCTCCTGTTCTTCTATTTGCTATCTCATGGAGGGAACAGAAGGACCAAGCCAATTCCTACACCGCCAGCAAACTG
Organism: Coregonus ussuriensis; assembly: GCA_031479575.1. Lineage (NCBI taxonomy): Eukaryota > Metazoa > Chordata > Actinopteri > Salmoniformes > Salmonidae > Coregonus > Coregonus ussuriensis. The sequence continues at coordinate 90,901,255 of CM062489.1, read as the reverse complement.
CCCACTCTTCTTCCCCATCAAATTAGAAAAGCTGTTCATGTTTTTATCTTTCAGATTTCCTGGGTTTTATGGCTAAATACTGAAGCACTGGAGGCTGGTCATGCTTTAAGCTACTAGAAAAAGTTAAGCTTCAGCATTGGCTAGCCGAGATATCGGCAGTAAGCCGACAAGTAATTAAAGCAGCATATCTGTAACAACTGTCATCTCTTATTTCTGCTCAGCTTGGACGTAAACCAAAGGCGAGAAAAGCCAGGGAGGAGGAGGGAGAAAAAGAGAGTTGACATTACTGGACAGCGTGCTGGATAATACACACACTTTCTCTCTCTCTCTCTCTCTCTCTCGCTCTCTCTCTCTCTCTCTCTCTCTCTCTCTCTCGCTCTCTCTCTGAACAGTTTTGCAAACTGAGGCGTTTAGGGGATTGGGGAGCAGATCAAAAGGCCCCTCACCAATTAACAGCAGGGAGAAGAGCATCAAATAAGGTATACATTTCAGTTCAACACGTTTCAGTGTGCCAAGCAGGAAATGCATTCTAATAGTCCTGAGTGGTGGAAGCTTCGAACCCTCAGCGACGTCACAACTGGTTCTCTAAATGGGCTTAATGGCTCTCAGAATGGTGTGGTGCACTACTGTAGAAGTCTTGTTGAGTATAGTGTTGAGTCAGTCAGATAACAGTGGAACATTGATACTGTGGGTTCTGCTATGTCGGAAGAACAGGACACACGGGGCTAGCTCTGGCATAGGTCTGATGGAGGTCAGAGGTGAGTGAATTCATTATTTTTCTGTGGTTGCAGCAAGCTTCCACACAATTTTCAACAATCTTTGACAGCTTTGACAAGAAGATGTTCTCAAATGCAATCGTGCAATGCACACTCTATGTACACAGTTTATTAGGTACACCACCCCGTTCACCAAAATGGAACGCTCCTACAGACAGTGAGTCACTTGGCCGTGGATTGCTATATAAAGCAGGCAGACAGGCATCGATCCTTGTCACAGATGGGCTATTGCAGCAGACGACCACACCGGGTTCCACTCTTATCAGCTAAACACAAGAACAAGCCTCTCCAGTGGGCAAACGATCACCAACACTGGACAATTGAGGAGTGGAAAAACATTGCTTAGAACATGACAGCGAGTTCAGTTTTCTTGAGTGGCCTGATCACTAAGGAGCATCACTGTGGAGCATCACTGAGGCGCCTGATCACTGAGGAGCCTGATCACTGAGGAGTCTGATCAATGAGGAGCATCACTGAGGAGCCTGATCACTGAGGAGCATCACTGAGGAGCATCACTGAGGAGCCTGATCACTGATGATTGTGATCACTGAGGAACCTGGTCACTGAGGAGCCTGATCACTGAGAAGCCTGATCAGTGTGTTCACATTAATAGCTGCCTGTTATTGATCAATTCATTAAATACAATGTGTTTACCATATGCAAAGTCTTGAGCATTGATTGGTTTTTTTTTAAACCCTGAAAGCCCAACAGGGGTACATTCATTATTTTTCTGTGGTTGCAGCAAGCTACCACACAATTTTCAACAATCTTTGACAGCTTTGACAAGAAGATGTTCTCAAATGCAATCGTGCAATACACACTCTATGTACACAGTTTATTAGGTACACCACCCCGTTCACCAAAATGGAACGCTCCTACAGACAGTGAGTCACTTGGCCGTGGTTTGCTATATAAAGCAGGCAGACAGGCATCGATCCTTGTCACAGATGGGCTATTGCAGCAGACGACCACACTGGGTTCTACTCTTATCAGCTCTACACAAGAAGAAGCATCTCCAGTGGGCACACGATCACCAACACTGGACAATTGAGGAGTGTAAAAACATTCCTTAGAACATGACAGCGAGTTCAGTTTACTTGAGTGGCCTGATAACTAAGGAGCATCACTGTGGAGCATCACTGAGGTGCCTGATCACTGAGGAACCTGATCACTGAGGAGCCTGATAACTGAGGAGCATCACTGAGGAGCCTGATCACCGAGGAGCCTGATCACTGAGGAGCATCACTGAGGAGCCTGATCACTGAGGAGCATCACTGAGGAGCCTGATCACTGAGAGGCATCACTGTGGAGCATCACTGAGGCGCCTGATCACTGAGGAGCCTGATCACTGAGGAGTCTGATCAATGAGGAGCATCACTGAGGAGCCTGATCACTGAGGAGCATCACTGAGGAGCCTGATCACCGAGGAGCCTGATCACTGAGGAGCATCACTGAGGAGCCTGATCACTGAGGAGCATCACTGAGGAGCCTGATCACTGAGAGGCATCACTGTGGAGCATCACTGATGAGCCTGATCACTGAGGAGCATCAATGAGGAGCCTGATCACTGAGGAGCCTGATCATTGAAGAGCGTCACTGAGGAGCCTGATCACAGAAGAGCCTGATCACTGAGGAGCCTGATCCCTACAGAGCCTGATCACTGAAGAGCAAGATCACTGAGGAGCATCAACAAGGAGCCCGATCACAGAGGAGCCCAATCACAGAGGAGCCTGATCACTGAGGAGCATCACTGAGGAGCCTGATCACAGAGGAGCCTGATAACTGAGAAGCATCACTGAGGAGCCTGATCACTGAGGAGCATCACTGAGGAGCCTGATCACCGAGAAGCATCACTGTGGAGCATCACTGAGGAGCCTGATCACTGAGGAGCCTGATCACTAAGGAGCATCAATGAGGAGCCTGATCACAGCGGAGCCTGATCACTGAGGAGTCTGATCACTGAGGAGCCTGATCACTGAGGAGCCTGATCAATGAGGAGCATCACTGAGGAGCCTGATCACTGAGGAGCCTGTTCAATGAGGAGCCTGATCACTGAGGAGCATCACTGAGGAGCCTGATCACTGAGGAGCATCACTGAGGAACCTGATCACTGAGGAGCCTGATCAATGAGGAGCATCACTGAGGAACCTGATCACTGAGGAGCCTGATCACTGAGGAGCCTGATCACTGAGGAGCATCACTGAGGAGCCTGATCACTGAGGAGCCTGATCACTGAGGAGTCTGATCAATGAGGAGCATCACTGAGGAGCCTGATCACTGAGGAGCATCACTGAGGAGCATGATCACTGAGGAGCCTGATCACTGATGATTCTGATCACTGAGGAACCTGGTCACTGAGGAGCCTGATCACTGAGGAGCCTGATCAGTGTGTTCACATTAATAGCTGCCTGTTATTGATAAATTCATTAAATACAATGTGTTTACCATATGCAAAGTCTTGAGCATTGATTGGTTTTTTATTTAACACTGAAAGCCCAACAGGGGTACATTTTGACCCCTAAAGCTCCAACAGGGGTACATTTTGACCCCTAAAGCTCCAACAGGGGTACATTGTGACCCCTAAATCTCCAACAGGGGTAAATGTTGACCCCTAAAGCTCCAACAGGGGTACATTTTGACCCCTAAAGCTCCAACAGGGGTACATTTTGACCCCTAAAGCTCCAACAGGGGTACATTTTGACCCCTAAAGCTCCATCAGGGGTACATTTTGACCCCTAAAGCTCCAACAGGGGTACATTTTGACCCCTAATGCTCCAACAGGGGTACATTTTGACCCCTAAAGCTCCAACAGAGGTACATTTTTACCCTTAAACCCCGACAGGGGTACACTTTGACCCCTATAGCTCCAACAGGGGTACATTTTGACCCCTAAAGCTCAAACAGAGGTACATGTTGACCCCTAAAGCTCCAACAGGGGTACATTTTGACCCCTAAAGCTCCAACAGAGGTACATTTTGACCGCTAAAGCTCCAACAGTGGTACATTTTGACCCCTAAAGCTCCAACAGGGGTACATTTTTACCCTTAAAGCCCCGACAGGGGTACACTTTGACCCCTATAGCTCCAACAGGGGTACATTTTGACCCCTAAAGCTCCAACAGGGGTACATTGTGACCCCTGAAGCTCCAACAGGGGTACATTTTGACCCCTAAAGCTCAAACAGAGGTACATGTTGACCCCTAAAGCTCCAACAGGGTACATTTTGACCCCTAAAGCTCCAACAGAGGTACATTTTGACCCCTAAAGCTCCAACAGTGGTACATTTTGACCCCTAAAGCTCCAACAGGGGTACATTTTGACCCCTAAAGCTCCAACAGGGGTACATTTTGACCCCTAAAGCTCCAACAGGGGTACATTGTGACCCCTAAAGCTCCAACAGGGGTAAATGTTGACCCCTAAAGCTCCAACAGGGGTACAGTTTGACCCTTAAAACATTAACAGGGGTACATTTTGACTCCTAAAGCTCCAACAGGGGTACATTTTGACCCGTAACGCTCCTACAGGGGTACATTTTGACCCCTAAAGCTCCAACAGGGGTACATTTGGACCCCTAAAGCTCCAACAGGGGTACATTGTGACCCCTAAAGCTCCAACAGGGGTAAATGTTGACCCCTAAAGCTCCAACAGGGGTACATTTTGACCCCTAAAGCTCCAACAGGGGTACATTTTGACCCCTAAAGCTCCAACAGGGGTACATTTTGACCCCTAAAGCTCCATCAGGGGTACATTTTGACCCCTAAATCTCCAACAGGGGTACATGTTTACCCCTAATGCTCCAACAGGGGTACATTCTGACCCCTAAAGCTCCAACAGAGGTACATTTTTACGCTTAAAGCCCCGACAGGGGTACACTTTGACCCCTAAAGCTCCAACAGGGGTACATTTTGACCCCTAAAGCTCCAACAGAGGTACATTTTGACCGCTAAAGCTCCAACAGTGGTACATTTTGACCCCTAAAGCTCCAACAGGGGTACATTTTTACCCTTAAAGCCCCGACAGGGGTACACTTTGACCCCTATAGCTCCAACAGGGGTACATTTTGACCCCTAAAGCTCAAACAGAGGTACATGTTGACCCCTAAAGCTCCAACAGGGGTACATTGTGACCCCTGAAGCTCCAACAGGGGTACATTTTGACCCCTAAAGCTCAAACAGAGGTACATGTTGACCCCTAAAGCTCCAACAGGGTACATTTTGACCCCTAAAGCTCCAACAGAGGTACATTTTGACCCCTAAAGCTCCAACAGTGGTACATTTTGACCCCTAAAGCTCCAACAGGGGTACATTTTGACCCCTAAAGCTCCAACAGGGGTACATTTTGACCCCTAAAGCTCCAACAGGGGTACATTGTGACCCCTAAAGCTCCAACAGGGGTAAATGTTGACCCCTAAAGCTCCAACAGGGGTACAGTTTGACCCTTAAAACATTAACAGGGGTACATTTTGACTCCTAAAGCTCCAACAGGGGTACATTTTGACCCGTAACGCTCCTACAGGGGTACATTTTGACCCCTAAAGCTCCAACAGGGGTACATTTGGACCCCTAAAGCTCCAACAGGGGTACATTGTGACCCCTAAAGCTCCAACAGGGGTAAATGTTGACCCCTAAAGCTCCAACAGGGGTACATTTTGACCCCTAAAGCTCCAACAGGGGTACATTTTGACCCCTAAAGCTCCAACAGAGGTACATTTTGACCCCTAAAGCTCCATCAGGGGTACATTTTGACCCCTAAATCTCCAACAGGGGTACATGTTTACCCCTAATGCTCCAACAGGGGTACATTCTGACCCCTAAAGCTCCAACAGAGGTACATTTTTACGCTTAAAGCCCCGACAGGGGTACACTTTGACCCCTAAAGCTCCAACAGGGGTACATTTTGACCCCTAAAGCTCAAATAGAGGTACATGTTGACCCCTAAAGCTCCAACAGGGGTACATTTTGACCCCTAAAGCTCCAACAGAGGTACATTTTGACCCCTAAAGCTCCAACAGTGGTACATTTTGACCCCTAAAGCTCCAACAGGGGTACATTTTGACCCCTAAAGCCCCAACAGGGGTACATTTTGACCCTTAAAACATTAACAGGGGTACATTTTGACCCCTAAAGCTCCAACAGGGGTACATTTTGACCCGTAACGCTCCAACAGGGGTACATTTTGACCCCTAAAGCTCCATCAGGGGTACATTTTGACCCCTAAATCTCCAACAGGGGTACATTTTTACCCCTAATGCTCCAACAGGGGTACATTCTGACCCCTAAAGCTCCAACAGAGGTACATTTTTACGCTTAAAGCCCCGACAGGGGTACACTTTGACCCCTAAAGCTCCAACAGGGGTACATTTTGACCCCTAAAGCTCAAATAGAGGTACATGTTGACCCCTAAAGCTCCAACAGGGGTACATTTTGACCCCTAAAGCTCCAACAGAGGTACATTTTGACCCCTAAAGCTCCAACAGTGGTACATTTTGACCCCTAAAGCTCCAACAGGGGTACATTTTGACCCCTAAAGCCCCAACAGGGGTACATTTTGACCCTTAAAACATTAACAGGGGTACATTTTGACCCCTAAAGCTCCAACAGGGGTACATTTTGACCCATAACGCTCCTACATGGGTACATTTTGACCCCTAAAGCTCCAACAGTGGTACATTTTGACCCTTAACGCTCCAACAGGGGTACATTTTGACCCTTAAAGCCCCAACAGAGGTACATTTTGACCCCTAAAGCTCCAACAGAGGTACATTTTGACCCCTAACGCTCCAACAGGGGTCATTTTTAGGCCAAATTGGAAATAATGGCAACATGATCAGCATGCACTTTCAACATCAAACAGCAGCACTTTTTCTTTTATAACCTTTGTAGCCAGTAAATGGTTAAAATTCCCCATAATAAGCATATATTTTAACAAATGTTGTGCAAAAATGTGTTTACATCCCTGTTAGTGAGCATTTCTCCTTTGCCAAGATAATCCATCCCCCTGACAGGTGTGGCATATCAAGAAGCTGATCAAACAGCATGATCATTACACAGGTTCACCTTGTGCTGGGGACAATAAAAGTCCACTCTAAAATGTGCAGTTTTGTCACACAACACAGATGTCTCAAGTTTTGAGAGAGCGTGCAATTGGTATGCTGACTGCAGGAATGTCCACCAGAGCTGTTGCCAGAGAATTGAATGTTAATATCTCTACTAAAACGTTGTTTTAGAGACCTCCAACTGGCCTCACAACCACACACCACATGTATGGTGTCGTGTGGGCGAGCAGTTTGCTGACGTCAACGTTGTGAACAGAGTGCCCCATGGTGGCGGTGGGTTATGGTGTGGGCAGGCATAAGATACAGACAACGAACACAATTGCATTTTATCTACGGCAATTTGAACACACAGAAATACAGTGACGAGATCCTGAGGCCTATTTTGAAGCCACATTTTTTAAGGTATCTTTGACCAACAGATGCATATCTGTATTCACAGTCATGTGAAATCCATAGATGTGAGCCTAATTTATTTATTTTAATTAATTGATTTCCTCATTTAACTGTAACTCAGTAAAAGCTAAATTGTTTAGTTATTTATTTTGTTATAGTAGAATATAGTGTCTGCCACGCCCGCCAGGGGACAAATATTGGGTGGCTCCATATCCATATCTATTCAGGGTACATACTGTACATCTATCTACCTCGGTGTCAAATATGTTGCTTTTATCACAAACTTAAATGTTTTACTATTGACACATTTTCAGTTTAGCCGCATACCACTAGTATACAAAGTATAGATCATTTTTTTCATTCCTCGACATTATCACAGAAATGATCATAAATGGTGTTATGTCAGTAACTAGTTGCTTGGCAAAGTCATAACATAGGATTAAAAAAGTGTTTGAAATTATTCCATTATTGACCCCTTGGAGTCAGAATTGACCCCAGTTGGTGCTTTTAGGGATAATCACTATGAAATGGGAGTCAAATCGCAATGTTGCACAGTAAGATTTATTCTGTGTAATGTGTATAATTTCTTCTGTGTGAGATTTCTACATTTGGAGGAGTGTTGCGGGTTACTACCGCTCCCTCGCTCTCCGTCTCCCCTCGCTCCTTCGCTCTCCGTCTCCCCCCGCTCCCTCGCTCTCCGTCTCCTCCCGCTCCTTCGCTCTCCGTCTCCCCCCGCTCCCTCGCTCTCCGTCTTCCCCCGCTCCCTCGCTCTCCGTCTTCCCTCGCTCTCCGTCTCCCCCCGCTCCTTCGCTCTCCGTCTCCCCCCGCTCCCTCGCTCTCCGTCTCCCCCCGCTCCTTCGCTCTCCGTCTCCTCTCGCCTCGTTATACATTCAGCAGTAAGAGTAAGTCAAATAATGGTTTGTAATTCAATAGAGCAATCTGAACATATTTAGTTGTGCTAAGGGCTGACTGAGGGAGACCAAGAGCTCAAAATGTTGCCGCTGTGCTCATTATGTATATTTAAAACAATTAGCAATTCAAGGCCACACAGTGTGGTGGTGGGGGGGAGGGGAAGGGAGGAGAGGAGAGGAGAGGAGAGGAGAGGAGAGGAGAGGAGAGGAGAGGAGAGGAGAGGAGAGGAGAGGAGAGGAGAGGAGAGGAGAGGAGAGATAGCGTCTCAGTTCTCTCCCTGGGTTAGGACAGCCAGTAGAATAGACCTCAGCGTCTCAGTTCTCTCCCTGGGTTAGGAAAGCCAGTAGAATAAACCTCAGCCTTTCAGTTCTCTCCCTGGGTTAGGACAGCAATGCAGAGTTGTTAGAATCTACTCAAATGTAGGTGTTTCCACAAAGTATTAACTCTGGTGTTGTAGACATACGCAATCAAAACATCTTTGTTTAATAAAAAATTAAAATACTTCTGATTTTTTTTTTTTTTTTTTTTTTCAATCTAGATCAGATATATTTTATTACAGATGAAGTCACTTCTACTGTTCATTATAATACCACTACCCCAGGAATTCCCAATCCAGTTCCTGGAGAGCTACCGTCCTGTAGGTTTATGCTCCAACCCTAATCTAGCACACCTGATTCTAATAATTAGCAGGTTGATAAGATGAATCAGGTTAGTAACACCTGGGGTTAGAGTGAAAACCTACAGGAGGGTAGCTCTCCAGGAACAGGGTTGGGCAACCCTGCACTACACTGTCTCTCAGTCCTGCTGAAAAAAATACAATTAAATTGTCATGTGGAAATAAAAGAAACAGTTTCAAAATGCATCAGTGTGAGGTCATTAATTCAGCTCATGCTACAACAGCTCAGCCATGCTGGAAGTATATTATTACTTTATATTCTCTATGTCCTTATCTGCTCAGTGTCATTTCCAGTTTCACTGCTCTTCACCAGGATATCAGGGGAGAGCTTAATGTTGCTTCCTGTTTAGATGCTCTTCACCAGGACATCAGGGGATAGCTTAATGTTGCTTCCTGTTTAGCTGCTCTTCATCGGGACATCAGGGGAGAAATTAATGTTGCTTCCTGTTTAGATGCTCTTCATCGCGACATCAGGGGATAGCTTACTGTTGCTTCCTGTTTAGCTGCTCTTCACCATGACATCAGGAGAGAGCTTAATGTTGCTTCCTGTTTAGCTGCTCTTCACCAGGACATCAGGAGAGAGCTTAATGTTGCTTCCTGTTTAGCTGCTCTTCACCAGGACATCAGGAGAGAGCTTAATATTGCTTCCTGTTTCGCTGCTCTTTACCGGGACATCAGGGGTGAGCTTAATGTTGATTCCTGTTTAGCTGCTCTTCATCGGGACATCAGTGGAGAGCTTAATGTTGCTTACTGTTTAGCTGCTCTTCACCAGGACATCAGGGAAGAGGATAATGTTGCTTCCTGCTTAGCTGAACTTCACCAGGACATCAGGAGAGAGCTTAATGTTGCTTCCTGTTTAGCTGCTCTTCACCAGGACATCAGGGGAGAGTTTAATGTTGCTTCCTGTTTCGATGCTCTTTACCGGGACATCAGGGGAGAGCTTACTGTTGATTCCTGTCTAGCTGCTCTTCATCGGGACATCAGGGGAGAGCTTAATGTTGCTTCCTGTTTAGCTGCTCTTCACCAGGACATCAGGAGAGAGCTTAATGTTGCTTCCTGTTTAGCTGCTCTTCACCAGGACGTCAGGGGATAGCTTATTGTTGCTTCCTGTTTAGCTGCTTTTCACCAGGACATCAGGGGAGAGCTTATTGTTGCTTCCTGTTTAGCTGCTCTTCACCAGGACATCAGGAGAGAGCTTAATGTTGCTTCCTGTTTAGCTGCTCTTCACCAGGACGTCAGGGGATAGCTTAATGTTGCTTCCTGTTTCACTGCTCTTTACTGGGACATCAGGGGAGAGCTTAATGTTGCTTCCTGTTTAGCTGCTCTTAATCGGGACATCAGATGAGAGCTTAATGTTGTTTCCTGTTTAGCTGCTCTTCACCAGGACATCAGGAGAGAGCTTAAGGTTGCTTCCTGTTTAGCTGCTCTTCACCAGGACGACATGGGATAGCTTAATGTTGCTTCCTGTTTAGCTGCTCTTCACCAGGACATCAGGAGAGAGCTTAATGTTGCTTCCTGTTTAGCTGCTCTTCACCAGGACGTCAGGGGATAGCTTAATGTTGCTTTCTGTTTAGCTGCTCTTCACCAGGACATCAGGAGAGAGCTTAATGTTGCTTCCTGTTTAGCTTCCCTTCACCAGGACGTCAGGGGATAGCTTAATGTTGCTTCCTGTTTAGCTGCTTTTCACCAGGACATCAGGGGAGAGCTTAATGTTGCTTCCTGTTTAGCTGCTCTTCAGCAGGACATCAGGAGAGAGCTTAATGTTGCTTCCTGTTTAGCTTCCCTTCACCAGGACGTCAGGGGATAGCTTAATGTTGCTTCCTGTTTAGCTGCTTTTCACCAGGACATCAGGGGAGAGCTTAATGTTGCTTCCTGTTTAGCTGCACTTCACCATGACATCAGGAGAGAGCTTAATGTTGCTTCCTGTTTAGCTGCTCTTCACCAGGACATCAGGAGAGAGCTTAATGTTGCTTCCTGTTTAGCTGCTCTTCACCAGGACGTCAGGGGATAGCTTAATGTTGCTTCCTGTTTCACTGCTCTTTACTGGGACATCAGGGGAGAGCTTAATGTTGCTTCCTGTTTAGCTGCTCTTAATCGGGACATCAGATGAGAGCTTAGCTGCACTTCACAAGGACATCAGGAGAGAGCTTAATGTTGCTTCCTGTTTAGCTGCTCTTAATCGGGACATCAGATGAGAGCTTAGCTGCACTTCACAAGGACATCAGGAGAGAGCTTAATGTTGCTTCCTGTTTCACTGCTCTTTACTGGGACTTCAGGGGAGAGTTTAATGTTGCTTCCTGTTTCGATGCTCTTTACCGGGACATCAGGGGAGAGCTTACTGTTGATTCCTGTCTAGCTGCTCTTCATCGGGACATCAGGGGAGAGCTTAATGTTGCTTCCTGTTTAGCTGCTCTTCACCAGGACATCAGGAGAGAGCTTAATGTTGCTTCCTGTTTAGCTGCTCTTCACCAGGACGTCAGGGGATAGCTTATTGTTGCTTCCTGTTTAGCTGCTTTTCACCAGGACATCAGGGGAGAGCTTATTGTTGCTTCCTGTTTAGCTGCTCTTCACCAGGACATCAGGAGAGAGCTTAATGTTGCTTCCTGTTTAGCTGCTCTTCACCAGGACGTCAGGGGATAGCTTAATGTTGCTTCCTGTTTCACTGCTCTTTACTGGGACATCAGGGGAGAGCTTAATGTTGCTTCCTGTTTAGCTGCTCTTAATCGGGACATCAGATGAGAGCTTAATGTTGTTTCCTGTTTAGCTGCTCTTCACCAGGACATCAGGAGAGAGCTTAAGGTTGCTTCCTGTTTAGCTGCTCTTCACCAGGACGACATGGGATAGCTTAATGTTGCTTCCTGTTTAGCTGCTCTTCACCAGGACATCAGGAGAGAGCTTAATGTTGCTTCCTGTTTAGCTGCTCTTCACCAGGACGTCAGGGGATAGCTTAATGTTGCTTTCTGTTTAGCTGCTCTTCACCAGGACATCAGGAGAGAGCTTAATGTTGCTTCCTGTTTAGCTTCCCTTCACCAGGACGTCAGGGGATAGCTTAATGTTGCTTCCTGTTTAGCTGCTTTTCACCAGGACATCAGGGGAGAGCTTAATGTTGCTTCCTGTTTAGCTGCTCTTCAGCAGGACATCAGGAGAGAGCTTAATGTTGCTTCCTGTTTAGCTTCCCTTCACCAGGACGTCAGGGGATAGCTTAATGTTGCTTCCTGTTTAGCTGCTTTTCACCAGGACATCAGGGGAGAGCTTAATGTTGCTTCCTGTTTAGCTGCACTTCACCATGACATCAGGAGAGAGCTTAATGTTGCTTCCTGTTTAGCTGCTCTTCACCAGGACATCAGGGGAGAGGTTAATGTTGCTTCCTGCTTAGCTGCACTTCACAAGGACATCAGGAGAGAGCTTAATGTTGCTTCCTGTTTAGCTGCTCTTCACCAGGACGTCAGGGGATAGCTTAATGTTGCTTCCTGTTTAGCTGCTCTTCACCAGGACATCAGGAGAGAGCTTAATGTTGCTTCCTGTTTAGCTGCTCTTCACCAGGACGTCAGGGGATAGCTTATTGTTGCTTCCTGTTTAGCTGCTTTTCACCAGGACTTCAGGGGAGAGCTTATTGTTGCTTCCTGTTTAGCTGCTCTTCACCAGGACATCAGGAGAGAGCTTAATGTGCTTCCTGTTTCGCTGCTCTTCACCAGGAAATCAGGAGAGAGCTTAATGTTGCTTCCTGTTTCACTGCTCTTCACCAGGACATCAGGGGAGAGCTTAATGTTGCTTCCTGTTTAGCTGCTCTTTACCGGGACATTAGGGGAGAGCTTAATGTTGCTTCCTGTTTAGCTGCTCTTCATCAAGACATCAGGGTAGCGCTTAATGTTCCTTCCTGTTTAGCTGCTCTTCACCAGGACATCAGGGGAGAGCTTAATGTTGCTTCCTGTTTAGCTGCTCTTCACCAGGATATCAGGGGAGGGCTTAATTATGCTCCCTGTTTAGCTGCTCTTCACCAGGACATCAGGGGAGAGGTTAATGTTGCTTTCTGCTTAGCTGCACTTCACCAGGACATCAGAAGAGAGCTTAATGTTGCTTCCTGTTTAGCTGCTCTTCACCAGGACATCAGGGGAGAGCTTAACGTTGCTTCCTGTTTCGCTGCTTTTCACCAGGACATTAGGGGAGAGCTTAATGTTGCTTCATGTTTAGCTACTCTTCACCAGGACATCAGGGGAGAGCTTAATGTTGCTTCCTGTTTAGCTGCTCTTCACCAGGACATCAGGGGAGAGCTTAATGTTGCTTCCTGTTTAGCTGCTCTTCACCAGGACGTTAGGGGATAGCTAAATGTTGGTTGCTGTTTAGCTGCTCTTCACCAGGACATCAGGGGAGAGGTTAATGTTGCATCCTGCTTAGCTGCACTTCACCAGGACATCAGGAGAGAGCTTAATGTTGCTTCCTGTTTAGCTGCTCTTCACCAGGACATCAGGGGAGAGCTTAATGTTGCTTCCTGTTTCGCTGCTTTTCACAAGGACATTAGGGGAGAGCTTAATGTTGCTTCATGTTTAGCTGCTCTTCATCAGGACATCAGGGTAGTGTTTAATGTTGCTTCCTGCTTAGCTGCTCTTCACCAGGACATCAGGGGAGAGCTTAATGTTGCTTCCTGTTTAGCTGCTCTTCACCAGGATATCTGGGGAGAGCTTAATGTTGCTTCCTGTTTAGCTGCTCTTCACCAGGACATCAGGAGAGAGCTTAATGTTGCTTAATGTTTAGCTTCTCTTCACCAGGACATCAGGGGAGAGCTTAATGTTGCTTCCTGTTTAGCTACTCTTCACCAGGACATCAGGGGAGAGCTTAATGTTGCTTCCTGTTTAGCTGCCTTCACCAGGACATCAGGAGGGAGCTTAATGTTACTTCCTGTTTAGCTGCTCTTCACCAGGACATCAGGAGAGAGCTCAATGTTGCTTCCATTTTCGCTCCTCTTTACTGGGACATCAGGGGAGAGCTTAATGTTGCTTCCTGTTTGGCTGCTCTTAATCGGGACATCAGGGGAGAGCTTAACGTTGCTTCCTGTTTAGCTGCTCTTCACCAGGACATCAGGAGAGAGCTTAAGGTTGCTTCCTGTTTAGCTGCACTTCACCAGGACATCAGGGGATAGCTTAATGTTGCTTCCTGTTTAGCTGCTCTTCACCAGGACATCAGGGGAGAGCTTAATGTTGCTTCCTGTTTCGCTGATCTTCACCATGACATCAGGAGAGAGCTTAATGTTGCTTCCTGTTTAGCTGCTCTTCACCAGGACATTAGGGGAGAGCTTAATGTTGCTTCCTGTTTAGCTGCTCTTCACCAGGACATCAGGGGAGATCTTAATGTTGTTTCCTGTTTAGCTGCCTTCACCAGGAGATCAGTAGAGAGGTTAATGTTGCTTCCTGTTTAGCTGGTCTTCACCAGGACATAAGGAGAAAGCTTAATGTTGCTTCCTGTTTCGCTGCTCTTTACGGGACATCAGGGGAGAGCTTAATGTTGCTTCCTGTTTAGCTGCTCTTCATTGGGACATCAGTGGAGAGCTTAATGTTGCTTCATGTTTAGCTGCTCTTCACCAGGACCTCAGGGGATAGCTTAATGTTGCTTCCTGTTTAGCTGCTCTTCACCAGGACGTCAGGGGATAGCTTATTGTTTCTTCCTGTTTCGCTGCACTTTACCAGGACATCAGGGGAGAGCTTAATGTTGCTTCCTGTATAGCTGCTCTTTACCAGGACATCAGGGGAGAGCTTAATGTTGCTTCTGGTTTAGCTGCTCATCACCAGGACATCAGGAGAGAGCTTAATGTGAGAACACAATGAGATCATGATGAGAATACAATGAGAACACGATAAGAACTCAATGAAAACACCATGAGAACACAATGAGAACACAATGAGAACACAAAGAGAATACAATGAGAATACAATGAGAACACAATGAGAATACAATGATAATACAATGAGAACACAATGACAATACTATGAGAAAACGATGAGAACACAATGAAAACACAATGAGAACACAATGAGAACAGAATGAGAACTCGATGAGAACACAATGAGAACACGATGAGAAGACAATGAGAATACAATGAGAACACAATGAGAACACAATGAGAACACAATGAGAACGCGATGAGAATACAATGAGAATACAATGAGAACACAATGAGAAAACGATGAGAACACAATGAAAACACAATGAGAACACAATGAGAACACAATGAGAACTCGATGAGAGCACAATGAGAACACGATGAGAAGACAATGAGAATACAATGAGAACACAATGAGAACACAATGAGAACACAATGAGAACGCGATGAGAACACGATGAGAACACAATGAGAATACAATGAGAACATGATGAGAACACAATGAAAACCCGATGAGAACATGATGAGAACACGATGAGGACACAATGAGAATATGATGAGAACACAATGAGAATACAATGAGAACACAATGAGAACCCAATGAGAACGCAATGAGAACACAACGAGAATACAATGAGAACACAATGTGGACACAATGAGAACACAATGAGAACACAATGAGAATACATTGAGAACACAATGAGAACACAATGAGAACACGATGAGAACACGATGAGAACACGGTGAGAACACAATGTGAACACAATGAGAACACAATGAGAACACAATGAGAACTAGATGAGAACACGATGAGACCACGATGAGAATACGATGAGATCACGATGAGAACACAATGAGACCAGAATGATAACACGATGAGAACAGGATGAGAACAGGATGAGAACACAATGAGAACAGCATGAAAATACAATGGGAACACGATGAGAACACGATGAGACAATGAAAAAACGATGAGAACAGGATGAGAACGCAATGAGAACACGATGAGAACACGATGAGAACACGATGAGAACACAATGTGAACACAATGAGAACACAATGAGAACACAATGAGAACTAGATGAGAACACGATGAGACCACGATGAGAATACGATGAGATCACGATGAGAACACAATGAGACCAGAATGATAACACGATGAGAACAGGATGAGAACAGGATGAGAACACAATGAGAACAGCATGAAAATACAATGGGAACACGATGAGAACACGATGAGATAATGAAAAAACGATGAGAACAGGATGAGAACGCAATGAGAACATGATGAGAACACGATGAGAACACAATGAGAACACAATGAGAACACAATGAGAATACATTGCTAAACAAGCCTGTCTATTTAGCAGGGAGTAAGAAATATGATATCAATGCTAAACAAGCCTACTAGCATGGAGTAAGCTATATGATGTCAATGCTAAACAAGCCC
Source organism: Coregonus ussuriensis (assembly GCA_031479575.1). NCBI lineage: Eukaryota > Metazoa > Chordata > Actinopteri > Salmoniformes > Salmonidae > Coregonus > Coregonus ussuriensis. Next base: position 90,885,119 of record CM062489.1, on the reverse strand, counting down.
ACAAGCAGTGAGTAAGCTATATGATGTCAATGCTAAACAAGCCCACTAGCAGGGAGTAAGCTATATGATGTCAATGCTAAACAAGCCCACTAGCAGGGAGTAAGCTATATGATGTCAATGCTAAAAAAGCCCACTAGCAGGGAGTAAGCTATTTACATTTTACATTTAAGTCATTTAGCAGACACTCTTATCCCAAGACTACCACCACTGGGGGAGGGGGGGTGTAGAAGGAATACTGTTAGACTATTCCAGGTATTCCTCAAAGAGGTAGGGTTTCAAGTGTCTCTGGAAGGTGGTCAGTGACTCCGCTGTCCTGGCGTCGTGGGGGAGCTTGTTCCACTGGGCTGAGCGGGAACTGTGCTTCTGTAGAGGTAGGGGAGCTAACAGGCCAGAGGTGGATGAACGTAGTGCCTTCGTTTGGGTGTAGGGTCTGATCAGAGCCTGAAGATAAGGAGGTGTCGTTCCCCTCACAGCTCCATAGGCAAGCACCATGGTTTTGTAGTAGATGCGAGCTTCAACTGGAAGCCAGTGGAGTGTTTGGAGGAGTGGGGTGACATGAGAGAACTTGGGAAGGTTGAACATCAGACGGGCTGCAGCGTTCTGGATAAGTTGTAGGGGTTTAATGGCACAGGCAACAGCCAACAGCGAGTTGCAGTAATCCAGACGGGAGATGACAAGTGCCTGGATTAGGACCTGTGCCGCTTTCTGTGTAAGGTAGGGTCGTACTCTGTGAATGTTGTAAAGCATGAACCTGCAGGATCGGGTCACCGCTTTGATGTTAGTGGAGAACGACAGGGTGTTGTCCAGGGTCACGCCAAGGTTGTTTGCACTCTGGGAGGAGGACACAATGGAGTTGTCAACCGTGATGGCGAGATCATGGAGCAGGCAGTCCCCAGGAGGAAGAGCAGCTCCGTCTTGCTGAGGTTCAGCTTGAGGTGGTGATCCGTCATCCACACTGATATGTCTGCCAGACATGCAGAGATGCGATTCGCCACCTGGTTATCAGAAGGGGGAAAGGAGAAAAAAATGAATTGTGTGCCGTCTGCGTAGCAATGATAGGAGAGACCATTTGAGGATATGGCAGAGCCAAGTGACTTGGTGTATAGAGAGAATAGGAGAGGGCCAAGAACTGAGCCCTGGGGGACACGTGGTGCGCATACAGATTCTCGCCACGCCACCTGGTAGGAGCGACCTGTCAGGTAGGATGCAATCCAAGAGTGAGCAGCGCCGGAGATGCCCAACTCGGAGAGGGTGGAGAGAAGGATCTGATGGTTCACAGTATCAAAGGCAGCAGATAGGTCTAGAAGGATAAGAGGAGGGGATAGGGTCAAGCGGGCATGTTGTTGGGCGGCCGGCCATCACAAGTCGCAAGATTTCATCTGGAGAGAGAGGGGAGAAAGAATTCAAAGCATAGGGTAGGGCAGTGTGAGCAGGACCAGTGGTGTCATTTTACTTAATAAATGAGGATCGGATGTCGTCAACCTTCTTTTCAGAATGGTTGACGAAGTCATCCACAGAGAGGGAGGAGGGAGGGGGAGGAGGAGGAGGAGGAGGAGGATTCAGCAGGGAGGAGAAGGTGGCAAAGAGCTTCCTAGGGTTAGAGGCAGAGGCTTGAAATTTAGAGTGGTAGAAAGTGGCTTTAGCAGCAGAAACAGAAGAAGAAAATGTAGAGAGGAGGGAGTGAAAAGATGACAGGTCGGCAGGGAGTCTAGTTTTCCTCCATATCCGCTCGGCTGCCCGGAGCCCTGTTCTGTGAGCTTGCAATGAGTCGTCAAGCCACGGAGCAGGATGGGAGGACCGAGCCGGCCGGGAGGATAGGGGACATAGAGAGTCAAAACATGCAGAAAGGGAGGAGATATGATGTCAATGCTAAACAAAGCCACTAGCATGGAGTGAGCTATATGATGTTAATTCTAAACAAGCCCACTAGCAGGGAGTAAGCTGTATAGGAATACCTGGGATAGGATAAAGTAATCCTTCTACCCCCCCCTTACCCCCACCCCCCCCCCCCCAAAAAAAAGAGTGTCTGCTAAATGACGTAAATGTAAATGTAAATATCAATGCTAAACAAGCCTGTCTATGTAGCAGGGAGTAAGCTATATGATATCAATGCTAAACAAGCCCACTAGGCAGGGAGTAAGCTATATGATATCAATGCTAAACAAGCCCACTACTGAGTTGACATCTAGCACACCTTGATATGCTCTTCCACCAGACGATAGTGTTTGTTGTGATATGCTATAACTCTATGTGTCATAGTTGATATAGAGGCTGGTCAGCATACTCTGTGAGTTCTCTACCAACCACCGCAGACACCTGGGATGGATAGCACTAACATACTACAGGCTAAAGCTACATACACACTGAACAATTTCCCATTAACCGACTGATGGAAGCTGGAATTCTATATTCATCATTAATAACAAAAACAAAAGACATTAGGGTGTCATGAATATCAGATGCTGAGCGACAGGCAGAGTTATTCATCCCAGCTGCTGATTCAATAATGAAGAAGAACAGGCTGTGTTACGCTGAGGAGGAGGAGAGGAGGAGGGGAGAGGAGAGGAGAGGAGAGGAGAGGAGAGGAGAGGAGATGAGAGGAGAGGAGAGGAGAGGAGAGGAGAGGAGAGGAGAGGAGAGGAGAGGAGAGGAGAGGAGAGGAGAGGAGAGGAGAGGAGAGGAGAGGAGAGGAGAGGAGAGGAGAGGAGAGGGGTGAGTCTGTTATCACCAGCAGACTGATCGTGACTGTAATGACAGAGACACCAGACATTCATCATGTCATCAGGGGTCTGAGGGATGAACCTCAGTTCTCTCTGTGTGTATGAGGGTGTAGAGAGGCAGGGAGGGCTGTGTAGTAGGGACTTAATTCGCTCTGGAGCACTATATGGGGGGCAGGGGGTAAACAGCCACAAGGTAAGCATCACTTAACCCCTAGTACCTACTGACACCTGCTCCTTCTTCCTGCTACCTCCTGCCACCTCCTGCTGAGGCCTCCTGACACCTCCTGCTGAGGCCTCCTGACACCTCCTGATGAGGCCTCCTACCACTACCTCCTGCCACCTCCTGCTGAGGCCTCCTGCTACCTTTTACTGCCACCTCCTTCTGAAGCTTCCTGCTGAGGCCTCCTGCTACCTCCTGCTGAGGCCTCCTGCCACATCCTCCTGCCATCACCTCCTGCGGACTCCTCTACTCATAAAGTCATAAACTGTGTCTATAATATCCATGTTTTAGTGCCCATCGACAAAGACAGGATAGATCTTACTGTATCATGTAGGACAGCTGATTGTTGGTAGAAGCTTTGGGATGTAATCAATGCAAGTAAAACCATCCCAAAACATAATTTAAGTCCCTTATTCATGCAAGGAACTGAAATAAATATTTGAGGAGATGTGGCCCCTTATGGCAAGGTCAAGACATCCATGTGGAATGAGCAGTTAAACATTAGTTCATCCTTCCTCTTCAGTCTCAGTGTCACTGAACTTGGCTAGATTCCATCCCCTTACAGACTTAGGTTGAAATAAAACACTTTGGCACGTGACAAGAAAGAAGAGTCCTGTATTTTTTATCACGAGTAGCTAGGATCCCTAACAGAGTATTCAGTGACCGTTTGTTGTTCTTTAATGTTAGAATGACTTTCATCTCTATGGTTTCCCACATAGCTTTAACTGAACACGTGTCCAGACTGTCTGTAATATATATGTGTCATGGAGAGCATGTCCGTGACTTATAGACAATGACACTGGAACAAATTATTGGTTTGAGGTGACTTATAGACAATGACACTGGAACAAATTATTGGTTTGAGGTGACTTATAGACAATGACACTGGAACAAATGACTGGGTGGAGAAATACTCTATATTGTATCTCTTCAAGGTATAGCCAAGAATCCTGAAACAAAAGACAATATGTTGGTTAGAGTTGCGAATTTCGCTTGCCAACAATGCTTTGACATAAGGCGCCAAAGTCGAGTGTTTGTTGCGTATGCCAGTATGTAAAAAAAAATGAAGAAAATATCTGTTTTATTGTCACATCCACCAGATAGGTCAGCCATAGTAGGATGATAGGTATTGTTTTACAGTGTCAGCCATAGTAGTATGATAGGTTCAGTTGAATGTGTTGTTGTACAGGGTCAGCCATAGTAGTATGATAGGTGCAGTGTAATGTGTTGTTTTACAGGGTCAGTCATAGTAGTATGATAGGTGCAGTGTAATGTGTTGTTTTACAGTGTCAGCCATAGTAGTATGATAGGTTCAGTTTAATGTGTTGTTGTACAGGGTCAGCCATAGTAGTATGATAGGTGCAGTGTAATGTGTTGTTTTACAGGGTCAGACATAGTAACATATCAATAATATTTCAAGGACAGCTTTTTTCCATCTTCGTATCATTGCAAAAATCAGAAACATTTTGTCCAAAAATGATGCAGAAAAGCTAATCCATGCTTTTGTCACTTCTAGATTAGACTAATGCAATGCTATACTCTCCGGCTACCAGGATAAATCACTAAATAAACTTCAGTTAGTGCTAAACACGGCTGCTAGAATCCTGACTAGAACCAACAAATGTGATCATATTACCCCAGTGCTAGCCTCTGGCTTCCTGTTAAGGCTAGGGCTGATTTCAAGGTTTTACTGCTAACCTACAAAGCATTACATGGGCTTGCTCCTACCTATCTCTCCGATTTGGTCCTGCCATACATACCAACACGTACGCTACGGTCACAAGACGCAGGCCTCCTTATTATCCCTAGAGTTTCTAAGCGAACAGCTGGAGGCAGGCCTTTCTCCTATTGAGCTCCATTTGTATGGAATGGTCTACCTATCCATGTGAGAGACGCAGACTCGGTCTCGACCTTTAAGTCTTTACTGAAGACTCATCTCTTCAGTAGGTCCTATGATTGAGTGTAGTCTGGCCCAGGGGTGCGAAGGTGAACGGAAAGTCACTGGAGTGACAAACCGCCCTTGCTGTCTCTGCCTGGCCGGTGCCTGTCTCTCCATTGGGATTCTCTGCCTCTGACCCTATAACAGGGCTGAGTCACTGGCTTACTGGTGCTTCCCATGCCGTCCATAGGAGGGGTGCGTCACTTGAGTGGGTTGAGTCACTGATGTGAACTTCCTGTCCGGTTTGTCACTCCCTCGGTCTCGTGCGGTGGAGGAGATCTTCGTGGGCTATACTCAGCCTTGTCTCAGGGTGGTAGGTTGGTGGTCTGTTGATATCCCTCTGGTGGTGTGGGGGCTGTGCTTTGGCAAAGTGGGTGGGGTTATATCCTGCCTGGTTGGCCCTGTCCGGGGGTATTGTCAGACTGGGCCACAGTGTCACCTGACCCACCCTTGTCTCAGTCTCCAGTATCTATGCTGCAATAGTCTATGTGCCGGGGGGTTAGGGTCAGTCTGTTATATCTGGTGTTATTCTCCTGTCTTATCCGGTGTCCTGTGTGAATTTAAGTATGCTTCCTCTAATTCTCTCTCTCTCTCCCTCCCATCCCAGAGGACCTGAGCCCTAGGACCATGTCTCAGGACTATCTGGCCTGATGACTCCCTGCTGTCCCCAGTCCACCTGGTCGTGCTGCTGATCGTTTCCACTCTTCTGCCTGTGGCTATGGAACTCTGACCTGTTCACTGGACGTGCTACCTCGTCCCAGACCTGCTGTTTTCGACTCTCTCTCTCTCTACCGCACCTGCTATTTCAACCTCTAAATGCCAGGCTATTAAGAGCCAAGGGACATTTACTCCTGATGTACTGACCTGTTGCAGCCTCTACAACCACTGTGATTATTATTTGACCCTGCTGGTCATCTATGAACGTTTGAACATCTTGGAGAAAAATCTGGCCTTAATGGCCATGTACTTTTATAATCTCCACCCGGCACAGCCAGAAGAGGACTGGCCACCCCTCAGAGCCTGGTTCCTCTCTAGGTTTCTGCCTTTCTAGAGAATTTTTCCTAGCCATCGTGTTTCTACACCTGCATTGCTTGCTGTTTGGGGTTTTAGGCTCTATGATACTTTGTGACATCTGCTGATGTAAAAAGGGCTTTATAAATACATTTGATTGAGTGATTGATTGATAGTATATGATAGGTGCAGTGAAATGTGTTGTTTTACAGGGTCAGTCATAGTAGTATGATAGGTGCAGTGAAATGTGTTGTTTTACAGGGTCAGTCATAGTAGTATGATAGGTGCAGTGAAATGTGTTGTTTTATAGGGTCATAGTAGTATGATAGGTACAGTGTAATGTGTTGTTTTACAGGGTCAGTCATAGTAGTATGATAGGTGTAGTGAGTGTAATGTGTTGTTTTACAGGGTCAGCCATAGTAGTATGATAGGTGCAGTGTAATGTGTTGTTTTACAGGGTCAGTCATAGTAGTATGATAGGTGCAGTGTAATGAGTTGTTTTACAGGGTCAGTCATAGTAGTATGATAGGTGCAGTGTAATGTGTTGTTTTACAGGGTCAGTCATAGTAGTATGATAGGTGCAGTGTAATGTGTTGTTTTACAGGGTCAGTCATAGTAGTATGATAGGTGCAGGGTAACGTGTTGTTTTACAGGGTCAGTCATCGTAGTATGATAGGTGCATTGTAATGTGTTGTTTTACAGGGTCAGTCATAGTAGTATGATAGGTGCAGTGTAATGTGTTGTTTTACAGGGTCAGTCATAGTAGTATGATAGGTGCAGTGTAATGTGTTGTGTTACAGGGTCAGTCATAGTAGTATGATAGGTGTAGTGTAATGTGTTGTTTTACAGGGTCAGTCATAGTAGCATGGTAGGTGTAGTGTAATGTGTTGTCTTACAGGGTCAGTCATAGTAGTATGATAGGTGCAGTGTAATGTGTTGTTTTACAGGGTCAGTCATAGTAGTATGATCTGTCCAGTGTAATTTGTTTTTTTACAGGGTCAGTCATAGTAGTATGATAGGTGCAGTGTAATGTGTTGTTTTACAGGGTCAGTCATAGTAGTATGATAGGTGCATTGTAATGTGTTGTTTTACAGGGTCAGTCATAGTAGTATGATAGGTGTAGTGTAATGTTTTGTTTTACACGGTCAGACATAGTAGTATGATAGGTGTAGTGTAATGTGTTGTTTTACAGGGTCAGTCATAGTAGTATGATAGGTGCAGTGTAATGTGATGTTTTACAGGGTCAGTCATAGTAATATGATAGGTGTTGTTTTACAGGGTCAGTCATAGTAGTATGATAGGTGCAGTGTAATGTGTTGTTTTACAGGGTCAGTCATAGTAGTATGATAGGTGCAGTGTAATGTGTTGTTTTACAGGGTCAGTCATAGTAGTATGATAGGTGCATTGTAATGTGTTGTTTTACAGGGTCAGTCATAGTAGTATGATAGGTGTAGTGTAATGTGTTGTTTTACAGGGTCAGTCATAGTAGTATGATAGGTGTAGTGTAATGTGTTGTTTTACAGGGTCAGTCATAGTAGTATGATAGGTGCAGTGTAATGTGTTGTTTTACAGGGTCAGTCATAGTAGTATCATAGGTGCAGTGTAATGTGTTGTTTTACAGGGTCAGTCATAGTAGTATGATAGGTGCAGTGTAGTGTGTTGTTTTGCAGGGTCAGCCATAGTGGTATGATAGGTGTTGTTTTACAGGGTCAGCCATAGTAGTTTGATAGGTGTAGTGAGTGTAATGTGTTGTTTTTCAGGGTCAGTCATAGTAGTTTGATAGGTGCAGTGTAATGTGTTGTTTTACAGGGTCAGTCATAGTAGTATGATAGGTGTAGTGTAATGTGTTGTTTTACAGGGTCAGTCATAGTAGTATGATAGGTGTAGTGAGTGTAATGTGTTGTTTTACAGGGTCAGTCATAGTAGTATGATAGGTGCAGTGTAATGTGTTGTTTTACAGGGTCAGTCATAGTAGTATGATAGGTGTTGTTTTACAGGGTCAGTCATAGTAGTATGATAGGTGCAGTGTAATGTGTTGTTTTACAGGGTCAGTCATAGTAGTATGATAGGTGCAGTGTAATGTGTTGTTTTACAGGGTCAGTCATAGTAGTATGATAGGTGCATTGTAATGTGTTGTTTTACAGGGTCAGTCATAGTAGTATGATAGGTGTAGTGTAATGTGTTGTTTTACAGGGTCAGTCATAGTAGTATGATAGGTGTAGTGTAATGTGTTGTTTTACAGGGTCAGTCATAGTAGTATGATAGGTGCAGTGTAATGTGTTGTTTTACAGGGTCAGTCATAGTAGTATCATAGGTGCAGTGTAATGTGTTGTTTTACAGGGTCAGTCATAGTAGTATGATAGGTGCAGTGTAGTGTGTTGTTTTGCAGGGTCAGCCATAGTGGTATGATAGGTGTTGTTTTACAGGGTCAGCCATAGTAGTTTGATAGGTGTAGTGAGTGTAATGTGTTGTTTTTCAGGGTCAGTCATAGTAGTTTGATAGGTGCAGTGTAATGTGTTGTTTTACAGGGTCAGTCATAGTAGTATGATAGGTGTAGTGTAATGTGTTGTTTTACAGGGTCAGTCATAGTAGTATGATAGGTGTAGTGAGTGTAATGTGTTGTTTTACAGGGTCAGTCATAGTAGTATGATAGGTGCAGTGTAATGTGTTGTTTTACAGGGTCAGTCATAGTAGTATGATAGGTGTTGTTTTACAGGGTCAGTCATAGTAGTATGATAGGTGCAGTGTAATGTGTTGTTTTACAGGGTCAGTCATAGTAGTATGATAGGTGCAGTGTAATGTGTTGTTTTACAGGGTCAGTCATGGCAGTACAGCGCCCCTGGAGTAAATAGGGTTAAGTGCCTTGCTCAAGGACACATCCACAGATTTTTCACCTTGACGGTTTGGGTATTCGAACCAGCGGCCTTTCGTTTATTTGCTCAATGCTTTAACTGCTACCTGCCGCCATGTTACTTGTTAACCATGTTTTTACAGTGTATAAAGCTGCCCATTTAAATGTACATGCTCAAGCAGTGTGAAATATATTATTGGAATAGCGATGGAAGTGTAGGTAGAGAATAATCCTATCATTTAACCCAACAGATGTCTGTGTGAAGCTCTGCTCTGTTTCCTTGTTGAGGCGCTTGTGTGTGTTACGCATGCAGTTCATTAGTCTGCAAGTCATCCAGGAACATTCATTGGTTGATGGGAATAACCAAAGTGCTGAATTATCCCAGGGGTAAATTACAACATGAGTGTGTATGGTGTGACTTAAAGAAGTTATTGCACCAGTTACTGAAGTGTGGGTTTATGTAAAACTGTTGTTTATGGGATGTCCATGTGAAATTATGCATTTATGGTAGAAATGTATTGTGGGCTATCATGATGGAATATTTCTAGCGGAACGGAGTTCCTGGAAAGAGTACTTTGTGCTCAGAGGCCCCGAAGCCAGGACAGTGACTACTGTAAGGGTTGGTGTAAGGTGTGACCCAGGAGCTGCGACCCCGTCCTGTCACACAAACATGTTCAATAGACTGTACAAAAGAAAAGGAGGGGCTAGAAAAGGGCGAAAACAACAATGTATGTCAGGAGAAGTAGAATGTTATCATAAAGAGACATGGAGGCAGAGGAGGTCTAAGAGAGAGAGGGAGGAAGAGGGTGAGATTGAGTCATGTAATGGAGATGGTTTGTTGAAGAAAAACGGTAGAAAGTGCGAGCAGTACGCCTGATCGAAGACAAGAGGAGAAATGGAAGTGAATGAGGGAGAATTATCGGAGGTGGCAGGTGTGGTGAAGTCATCGGAGCCCGAGGCTTGCACCGAGGGTCAGGATAAAGATGAGGCTGTGACGGTAGGAGTGACCATTTTGGAGAAAGTGGACCCCCTGCCTTTTGGCTGATCCATTTGTGGTTTCAGGGTGGGTGAAAAAGGAGTTGGGTGCTGTGGAATCAGTGAAGGTAACCAGAAGTGGTCTTGTGATAACTGTTGGTGTTTCAGCTGGTCAGAGGGAGCAGACGCTCCGTGCCACATGAATGAGATGTGAATTGTTTTTCTCTCCATTGAAAGGATTACTGGGGTAGTGGTAAATGTGAAAATACACCAACTGAAGGGGAAAATTCCTGGTGTTTGTGATGCTTGTCGTTTGGTGTCATGCAGACAGGGTGGCGTAAGTGGAGAAACAGAAGAGTCATTGTCTGTTCTTTTGATGTTGAGTATCTGCCCGACAAAGTGATGTTAGGCTATATCAGTAATCCCATATGAGTTTATGTGCCGAGTACATTACATTGTTACAGGTGTCAAGCTTATGGGCATGTGGCAGCAGTGTGTAGGAGGGATGTTCCTAGGTGTGAGAAGTGTGCAGAAGGGCATGAGACAAAGGAATGTGTAGCATTGGGGTAAGAAGCGGTATGTGTTAATTGTAGGGGTGGCCATGGGGCTGGGGATCAGAAGTGTCCGGTGCGACTGAGGCAGGTTGAGGTTTCCAGGGTTAGAGTAGAGCAGAGGGTGTCGTATGCTGAGGCAGTGAAGAAAGTAGAGGAAGATGGGTCGGGGGGGTGGGGATCCTGAGAGGAGTGGTGTGAGTAGTAGATCTGTACCAGTACAGCGGGATAGGCCAACAAGTGATATATGTTTTAGTAAGATTGGCTTTTTAGCGTTCATAGCAATGGTTATCAACTGTGCTGCAGGGATGCAACGTACGTTGTAGAAAATAGAGGTGGTGGTGGCTGCTGCAGAGAGGTATTTGGGTGTACGAGATTTAACGTCAGAAGTATTACAGGGTGTATTGATTTGTGGTGTCCCATCCTTTCAGGCTGTTGGCCTGAGGTAGGACTAGATAGATTTAAATAGTGGAGTAGGGTGGTGGGTTTTTAATGAGTTCGGGGTTAGATGGTAGGGTATTTGTTGATTTATTTCCCTTTTTTCGAGCAAAGTATAAGGCAGTTATACTCCAGTCTGGTAGGTGGCGGTAATGCAACATTTAAACCTCAACGAAGAAGAAGGAGCCTGAGGAAGAGCAGGCTGGGAAGGTAACGTGTTGGATAGAGTAGAGTCCTACCTGAGTTATGTTATGGACAAAGAGTTGTTGCCTGAATAGTTTATACTGAGAATATCTTTGATTTATTCAAGTCTTTATGTCAACGTCCTGTTTGTTCTTTTCTGTACAAAGTTTCTTGGCCAATTTGTCCCGCACCTGTTGATATAGTAACTGAAAGCCTGTAAGAGAGGTGAGAACCAGAATATCCTGTCAGTCTCCTCTATGTCCCATCCACCACCTTGGCTTCTGCTTCACAATCTGCGTTAAATATTATTATATTCATGCCTCGTTTTGAAAGAGAGAAAAAACACACCAAATCAACTTTAATTTAAAACAAGAATTTAATCAAAATTAGGGGTGCTTGGATAATAGTTTTCTATTTAAGTTTTTCTCTATTTATCATTCATTTGAAGCAATATATGGGTCGCCACAGTGCTGTGGAAAAAAGTAGCTTTGGTGTGTGAGAACTAATCTGTCCCAGAGGTTTAGGAGGAGATCCAGATCAGTAGTGTGAATAGAAAACTGCCTGAAGGGCTCAGAACACAGAGGAGATAACAGGAAGATTAAGCTGTTGCTGCTTTCTGAGGATTCTCTGTGGTTTCTACAGGCGCCCCATATTCACCTTATCTGGTTTCTAGGCATCTTAAGAGGCCCTAACTATAGGGTTCTTAACCCAACCTAACCCTAGCCTCGTCGAGAACCACGCTTCACTAAAACGGGTAAGCCTGTGGAAGTTCATGGCAGAAAAATTGCTAAATAGGGGTGGAGACCAGATGTAAATCAGTGACTCCTTGCAACACGTCAAACCAATCAAATGCCTTGCTTGGGCGGAGCTCCAGTGGTGCTCACTAGATTAGTGTCGTAGGTGCAATACTGTGTGAGGATGTCTGGGAAATCGCAGACTAAAACCCCATCAATTTTGTGTATAGAGTACACTTCTGGCAAAACAGAATAAAGTTTTTCCCTCCAGATTCTCTTCCATTTTCTGCCAACTACCTAACTAACCCTAACCCTAACTACCTAACTAACCCTAACCCTAACTACCTAACTAACCCTAACCCTAGCTACCTAACTAACCCTAACCCTAACTAACCCTAACCCTAACTACCTAACTAACCCTAACCCTAACCCTAACTACCTAACTACCCCTAACTAACCCTAACTAACTCTAACCCTAACCCTAACTAACCCTAACTACCTAACTAACCCTATCTAGCAACAACAGGCATGTGGGGGGAGGGTTCTAGGAAATGTAACATCCAATCAAACTCTTGCCACAGGTAGCCACCGGACCATTCAAAACATTTTTACAATACAACATTCTTCAGACATCGAAGGGAGGTGTGACATCGCCGTGATTTTGGAGGTATGGCTTCTGAACAGACCCTAAACCTAACTCTAATCCTATAGGCTTCTGAACAGACCCTAGCCCTAATTCTAATCCTATAGGCTTCTGAACAGACCCTAGCCCTAACTCTAATCCTATAGGCTTCTGAACAGACCCTAACCCTAACCCTAACTCTAATCCTATAGGCTTCTGAACAGACCCTAACCCTAACTCTAATCCTATAGGCTTCTGAACTGACCCTAACCCTAACCCTAACTCTAATCCTATAGGCTTCTAAACAGACCCTAACCCTAACCCTAACTCTAATCCTATAGGCTTCTGAACAGAACCTAACCCTAACTCTAATCCTATAGGCTTCTGAACAGGCCCTAACCCTAACTCTAATCCTATAGGCTTCTGAACAGACCCTAACCCTAACCCTAACTCTAATCCTATAGGCTTCTGAACAGACCCTAACTCTAACCCTAACTCTAATCCTATAGGCTTCTGAACAGACCCTAACTCTAACTCTAATCTTATAGGCTTCTGAACAAACTCAAACCCAGACTGGTTGGGTTTGTGTCAGAACCATCACAGTCCAGACTGGTTGGGTTTGTGTCAGAACCATCACAGTCCAGACTGGTTGGTTTGTGTCAGAACCACCACAGTCCAGACTGGTTGGGTTTGTGTCAGAACCACCACAGTCCAGACTGGTTGGGTTTGTGTCAGAACCATCACAATCCAGACTGGTTGGTTTGTGTCAGAACAACAACAGTCAAGACTGGTTGGGTTTGTGTCACAACCACCACAGTCCAGACTGGTTGGTTTGTGTCAGAACCACCACAGTCCAGACTGGTTGGTTTGTGTCAGAACCACCACAGTCCAGACTGGTTGGGTTTGTGTCAGAACCACCACAGTCCAGACTGGTTGGTTTGCGTCAGAACCACCACAGTCCAGACTGGTTGGGTTTGTGTCAGAACCACCACAGTCCAGACTGGTTGGGTTTGTGTCAGAACCATCACAATCCAGACTGGTTGGTTTGTGTCAGAACAACAACAGTCAAGACTGGTTGGGTTTGTGTCACAACCACCACAGTCCAGACTGGTTGGTTTGTGTCAGAACCACCACAGTCCAGACTGGTTGGTTTGTGTCAGAACCACCACAGTCCAGACTGGTTGTGTTTGTGTCAGAACCACCACAGTCCAGACTGGTTGTGTTTGTGTCAGAACCATCACAGTCCAGACTGGTTGGGTATGGTTTGTCAGAACCATCACAGTCCAGACTGGTTGGGTTTGTGTCAGAACCACCACAGTCCAGACTGGTTGGGTTTGTGTCAGAACCACCACAGTCCAGATTGGTTGGGTTTGTGTCAGAACCATCACAGTCCAGACTGGATGGTTTGTGTCAAAACCACCACAGTCCAGACTGGTTGGGTTTGGTTTGTGTCAGAACCACCACAGTCCAGACTGGTTGGGTTTGTGTCAGAACCATCACAGTCCAGACTGGTTGGGTTTGTGTCAGAACCACCACAGTCCAGACTGGTTGGGTTTATGTCAGAACCATCACAGTCCAGACTGGTTGGGTTTGTGTCAGAACCATCACAGTCCAGACTGGTTGAGTTTGGTTTGTCAAAACCACCACAGTCCAGACTGGTTGTGTTTGTGTCAGAACCATCGCAGTCCAGACTGGTTGGGTTTGGTTTGTCAGAACCACCACAGTCCAGACTGGTTGGGTTTGTGTCAGAACCACCACAGTCCAGACTAGTTGGGTTTGTGTCAGAACTAACACAGTCCAGACTGGTAGGGTTTGTGTCAGAACCACCACAGTCCAGACTGGTTGGATTTGGTTTGTCAGAACCATCACAGTCCAGACTGGTTGGGTTTGGTTTGTCAGAACCATCACAGTCCAGACTGGTTGGTTTTGTGTCAGAACCACAACACTCCAGACTGGTTGGGTTTGTGTCAGAACCACCAGAGTCCAGACTGGTTGGGTTTGTGTCAGAACCACCACAGTCCAGACTGGTTGGGTTTGTGTCAGAACCACCACAGTCCAGACTGGTTGGGTTTGGCTTGTCAGAACCACCACAGTCCTGACCGGCTGCTGCCAGTGACCCTAATGTGCAAAGCAGGAGGGACCCAGTGAAGATAAAGTTTCAAGACAAATGTAGTTAAGGAAGGCAACAGTTAAAACAGAGAGAGGTGCAGGGACCGACAGCCAGCTGTCTGAGGAGTGGCCATACTACAGTTAAAACAGAGAGAGGTGCAGGGACCGACAGCCAGCTGTCTGAGGAGTGGCCATACTACATTTAAAACAGAGAGAGGTGCAGGGACTGACAGCCAGCTGTCTGAGGAGTGGCCATACTACAGTTAAAACAGAGAGAGGTGCAGGGACTGACAGCCAGCTGTCTGAGGAGTGGCCATACTACAGTTAAAACAGAGAGAGGTACAGGGACTGACAGCCAGCTGTCTGAGGAGTGGCCATACTACAGTTAAAACAGAGAGAGGTGCAGGGACTGACAGCCAGCTGTCTGAGGAGTGGCCATACTACATTTAAAACAGAGAGACGTGCAGGGACTGACAGCCAGCTGTCTGAGGAGTGGCCATACTACAGTTAAAACAGAGAGAGGTGCAGGGACTGACAGCCAGCTGTCTGAGGAGTGGCCATACTACATTTAAAACAGAGAGAGGTGCAGGGACTGACAGCCAGCTGTCTGAGGAGTGGCCATACTACAGTTAAAACAGAGAGAGGTGCAGGGACTGACAGCCAGCTGTCTGAGGAGTGGCCATACTACATTTAAAACAGAGAGAGGTGCAGGGACTGACAGCCAGCTGTCTGAGGAGTGGCCATAATACAGTTAAAACAGAGAGAGGTGCAGGGACTGACAGCCAGCTGTCTGAGGAGTGGCCATACTACATTTAAAACAGAGAGAGGTGCAGGGACTGACAGCCAGCTGTCTGAGGAGTGGCCATAATACAGTTAAAACAGAGAGAGGTGCAGGGACTGACAGCCAGCTGTCTGAGGAGTGGCCATACTACAGTTAAAACAGAGAGAGGTACAGGGACTGACAGCCAGCTGTCTGAGAAGTGGCCATACTACCGTTAAAACAGAGAGAGGTACACTACTACATACTACTAGAAGATAATGATTTATTTCTGGGTATGAACTGTTTTTCTGAATGACACAGTTTCTACTTGATGCAGAACACAGAAAAATAGAAAATAGAAGAAAAAAACATCTAAACTGAGACAGAAACCAAACAAATCATTCAAACTACTGAGAAGAAATCAACACTGCAGTGTTTAATTATTTAAAGGTTTTGCATATTCAGCATGATAATTCACAGTAATACAGGGAGAAATGTAATGACAAAATGTGCATGAAGTGAATTATATATAATAAAATAGTTTTTGTATAACAAATGAACAAACAAATTAAGAATATTTTTACATTTTGATTTGCTATCTGATTCAATTTGTGAAAGAATGTCATCTTCAGAAGAAGTTTTGTTTTTACTGAGTACACTCTTGGAAAAAAAGGTTCCAAATGGGTTCAGCTGTCCCCATAGGAGAACCCTTTTGGTTCCAGGGTTGAACCATTTTGGATTTCATGTAGAACCCTATGTGGAAAGGGCTCTACATGGAACTGGAAAGGGCTTTACATGGAACTGCAAAGGGCTCTACATAGAACTGGAAAGGGCTCTACATGGAACTGGAAAGGGATTTACATGGAACTGGAAAGGGCTCTACATGGTACTGGAAATGGTTCTACATGGACCTGGAAAGTGCTCTACATGGAACTGGAAAGGGCTCTACATGGAACTGGAAAGGGCTCTACATGGAACTGGAAAGGAATCTACATGGAACTGGAAAGGGCTCTACATGGAACTGGAAAGGGTTCTACATGGAACTGGAAAGGATCCTACATGGAACTGGAAAGGGTTCTACACGGAACTGGAAAGGGCTCTACATGAAACTGGAAAGGGCTCTACATGGAACTGGAAAGGGCTCTACATGGAACTGGAAAGTGCTCTACATGGAACTGGAAAGGGTTCTACATGGAACTGGAAAGGGCTCTACATGGAACTGGAAAGGGATTTACATGGAACTGGAAAGGGCTCTACATGGTACTGGAAATGGTTCTACATGGACCTGGAAAGTGCTCTACATGGAACTGGAAAGGGCTCTACTTGGAACTGGAAAGGGCTCTACATGGAACTGGAAAGGGCTCTACATGGAACTGGAAAGGAATCTACATGGAACTGGAAAGGGTTCTACATGGAACTGGAAAGGATCCTACATGGAACTGGAAAGGGTTCTACATGGAACTGGAAAGGGCTCTACATGGAACTGGAAAGGGCTCTACATGGAACTGGAAAGGGTTCTACATGGAACTGGAAAGGGCTCTACATGGAACTGGAAAGGGTTCTACATGGAACTGGAAAGGATCCTACATGGAACTGGAAAGGGTTCTACATGGAACTGGAAAGGGCTCTACATGGAACTGGAAAGGGCTCTACATGGAACTGGAAAGGGTTCTACATGGAACTGGAAAGGGCTCTACATGGAACTGGAAAGGGCTCTACATGGAACTGGAAAGGGCTCTACATGGAACTGGAAAGGGCTCTACATGGAACTGGAAAGGGTTCTACATGGAACTGGAAAGGGTTCTACATGGAACTGGAAAGGGCTCTTCATGGAACTGGAAAGGGTTCTACATGGAACTGGAAAGGGCTCTAGATGGAACTGGAAAGGGCTCTACATGGAACTGGAAAGGGCTCTACATGGAACTGGAAAGGGCTCTACATGGAACTGGAAAGGGATCTACATGGAACTGGAAAGGGATCTACATGGAACTGGAAAGGGATCTACATAGAACTGGAAAGGGTTCTACATGGAACTGGAAAGGGCTCTACATGGAACTGGAAAGGGCTCTACATGGAACTGGAAAGGGCTCTCCATGGAACTGGAAAGGGCTCTACATGGAACTGGAAAGGATCCTACATGGAACTGGAAAGGGTTCTACATGGAACTGGAAAGGGTTCTACATGGAACTGGAAAGGGCTCTACATGGAACTGGAAAGGGTTCTACATGGAACTGGAAAGGGTTCTACATGGAACTGGAAAGGGTTCTACATGGACCTGGAAAGGGCTCTACATGGAACTGGAAAGGGCTCTCCATGGAACTGGAAAGGGCTCTACATGGAACTGGAAAGGATCCTACATGGAACTGGAAAGGGTTCTACATGGAACTGGAAAGGGTTCTACATGGAACTGGAAAGGGCTCTACATGGAACTGGAAAGGGTTCTACATGGAACTGGAAAGGGCTCTACATGGAACTGGAAAGGGCTCTACATGGAACTGGAAAGGGCTCTACATGGAACTGGAAAGGGTTCTACATGGAACTGGAAAGGGTTCTACATGGAACTGGAAAGGGATCTACATGGAACTGGAAAGGGCTCTACATGGAACTGGAAAGGGTTCTACATGGAACTGGAAAGGGCTCTACATGGAACTGGAAAGGGCTCTACATGGAACTGGAAAGGGATCTACATGGAACTGGAAAGGGCTCTACATGGTTTCTACCTTCACGTTTCAAGTTTCAAGTTTTAATGTCACGTGCACAAGTACAGTGAAATGCCTTTCTTGCAAACTCAAAACCCAACAATCAATAACAATGTAATACTAGAAAAAAAACAAGAGAAACAAGAATAGGAAATATACTAGCATAAGCAAGCATACTATATACAGGAAATATTTAAAAAGTCAGCTCCAATACCATATTTACAATGTGCAGGGATACTGGAGTGATGGAGGTAGATATGTATAAGGGTAAGGGGACTAGGCAACAGGAGAGAAGATAAACAGAGTCGAAACAGCTTGTATGTGAGTGGGTGTGCGGGTGTCTAGAGTCAGTATAAATGTATGTACATATTATGTGTTAGTGAGATGGAGTGAGTGTTTGTGTGTGTGTTGGTGTGACAGTGTGTGTGTGTGTGTGTGTGTGTGTGTGTGTGTGTGTGTGTGTGTGTGTGTGTGTTGGAGTGACAGTGTGTGTGTGTGTGTGTGTGTGTGTGTGTGTGTGTGTGTGTGTGTGTGTGTGTGTGTGTGTGTGTGTGAGTGTGTTTGTGTGTTGGAGTGACAGTGTGTATGTGTGTGTGTTTGTGTGTGTGTGTGTGTGTTGGAGTGACAGTGTGTGTGTGTGTGTGTGTGTGTGTGTGTTGGAGTGACAGTGTGTGTGTGAGTGTGATTATGTGTGACTGTGTGTGTGTGTGAGTGTGTGTGTGTGTGTTGGAGTGACTGTGTGTGTGTGTGTGTGTGTGTGTGTGTGTGTGTGTGTGTGTGTGTGTGTGTGTGTGTGTGTGTTGGAGTGAAAGTGTGTGTAGCTATTTTGTTAGCTATTTATCAGTTGTATTGCTTGTGGATAGAAGCTGTTCAAGAACCTGTTGGTGTCAGACTTGATGCACTGGTATCTCTTGCCATGCGGCAGCAGGGAAAATAGTCTTGGGTGGTTGGGGTCTTCTTTTCACACCCCCTGATATAGAGGTCCTGGATGGCAGGGAGCTCAGCCCCAGTGATGTACTGGGCTGTCCTCACCACCCTCTGTAGCACCATGCGATCCAGGGCGGTGCTCGCCCCTCTGTTTCCTGTAGTCCACGATCAGCTCGTTGGTCTTACTGACGTTGATGGAGAGGTTGTTGCTGCCTTCCATCTCCCTGCCTTATGTCTTCTATCTCCCTGCCTTCTATCTCCCTGCCTTATGCTTTCTATCTAACTGCCTTCTATCTCCCTGTCTGCTATCTCCCTGCCTTCTATCTCCCTGCCTTCTATCTCCCTGCCTTATGCTTTCTATCTAACTGCCTTCTATCTCCCTGTCTTCTATCTCCCTGCCTTCTATCTCCCTGCCTTCTATCTCCTTGCCTTCTATCTCCCTGCCTTATGCCTTCTATCTCCCTGCCTTCTATCTCCCTGCCTTCTATCTCCCTGCCTTATGCCTTCTATCTCCCTGCCTTCTATCTCCCTGCCTTCCATCTCCCTGCCTTCCATCTCCCTGCCTTATGCTTTCTATCTCCTTGCCTTCTATCTCCCTGCCTTATGCCTTCTATCTCCCTGCCTTCCTATCTCCCTGCCTTATGCCTTCTATCTCCCTGCCCTCTATCTCCCTGCCTTCTATCTCCCTGCCTTATGCCTTCTATCTCCCTGCCTTCTATCTCCCTGCCTTCTGTCTCCCTGCCTTATGCCTTCTATCTCCCTGCCTTATGACTCCATCTTCCTGCCTCCTTCCTTCTATCTCCCTGCCTCCTGCCTTGTATCTTGCTGTCTCCAATCTTCTATCTGTTTGTGTGGATTCTGATTGTATCAGCAGTGAGTCTGCCTGTCTATCCTATCTCCCTGCCTCCTGCCTCCAGCCTGAAGAGCAGTAAAGGAGTGCTGAGCCAGGGGCCTGGCCCTTGGTGGACTTGTGGTAGTAGGTGGCACCACAGTAAAGGAATGCTGAGCCAGGGGCCTGGCCCTTGGTGGCCTTGTGGTAGTAGGTGGCTCCACAGTAAAGGAATGCTGAGCCAGGGGCCTGGCCCTTGGTGGCCTTGTGGTAGTAGGTGGCTCCACAGTAAAGGAATGCTGAGCCAGGGGCCTGGCCCTTGGTGGCCTTGTGGTAGTAGGTGGCTCCACAGGAAATCCCTATTGATGCTCCTCTGCAGTTAACGAGATCCCCCACTCCAAACACTAATTGGGGATAAAACCAAGGCAGTGCTGATAAGGATATTAAAGCTCCCACTGAGAACAAGAGCGACGCACCGCTAAGATCAATGGCTGATATTAGCAGGTAGCCTCTAATAGTTTTTAAATACCCATCAAAATGGACTTATAAGACAAGCCTCTTAGCAGAGTGTAAATTGGCAGCTGTTCTGTTGCTTCAGTCAGCCAGTCAGCCAGTCAGTCAGTCAGTCAGTCAGTCAGTCAGTCAGTCATCCAGTCAGCCAGCCAGCCATCCAGCCAGCCAGTCAGCCAGTCAGCCAGCCAGCCAGCCAGTCAGCCAGCCAGCCAGCCAGCCAGCCAATCAGCCAGTCATCCAGCCAGTCAGCCAGTCAGCCAGTCATCCAGTCAGCAAGCCAGCTAGTCAGCCAGTCAGCCAGTCAGCCAGCCAGTCAGCCAGCCAGTCAGCCAGCCAGTCAGTCAGTCAGTCAGCCAGCCAGTCAGCCAGCCAGTCAGCCAGTCAGCCAGTCAGCCAGTCAGCCAGTCAGCCAGTCAGTCAATCAGTCAGCCAGTCAGCCAGCCAGCCAGCCAGTCAGCCAGTCAGCCAGTCAGCCAGTCAGCCAGTCAGTCAATCAGTCAGCCAGTCAGTCAGTCAGTCAGTCAGTCAGGCGTCACTCAGCATCAGGTTCTATTAACTGTAGTTAACATCATATAAGAGGAGGAGATGACCTACTGAGAAACGACATGAGTAAATGTGTAGCAATACATCAGTTACTACTGTTCCCCCTCAGGCAAATACCTTTCCCTTAAGCCCAAGCACGGAAACATTTTGTTTTATTACCTCTATTGGTAAGTCTCTTAAGTACCTGGGAATTAAAATATTCAGGCTCGTCATACCAGTGTCTGTTCTAAGTTTCATGCAGGGCACATAATTATAGCAGCCTTTTAAATTGAGCCTAGAAGAAAGATGGGTTCAAGCAAATTAATTTCAGATTACCACAACCAAGACAATCAATTCTCAACGAGCTAGCCAGCAAAATGCTTTCCAAATGGCCCAAGGTCCCTTCCTTCCCTCCCTCCCTACCAACCATCTCCAGTAAGAACAAAGATCGTTTTACTTAAATAACACTAATGATCTGAGAGAACAAAGCAGAACCATGCTTACCTGCTCCTCTGTTCACCCCCTCCTCTCCTCCCATCATCTTGTCTCTCAGAAGTCCCTCATTAACAGTCCTGCTGTTTCTACAGAGTCTAACAGAGTCTAGGAGGTTCATTATCACCCCCGGTAACCAGGTTGGACTTAAGAACAGGTCACTCTAGCCTGGCAGCCTGGCAGCAGGGGAAGAAGACAAGGTCATCAACTGAACTGAACAGGAGCCTTTATCGATTACGGTTCCAATTCTTTTTTAACTCTCCACCTGAGAGTCACAACTGAGTTTAAAAGGAGAAGCTGTGTTTTAACTCTCCACCTGACAGTCAAAACTGGGATGAAAGAGAGAGGCTGACAGGAAAGACAGGAGGTAGTTAAAAAGAGAGGCCAAAAAGAGAGGCTAGAGGTAGGTAAAAAGAAGAGGCTAAAAGAATAGGGTAGAGGCAGATATAAAGGTCAGTTACAGGTTGGTATAGTAGAGTCAGGTTGGTATAGTAGGGTCAGGTAGGTATAGTAGGGTCAGGTTGGTATAGTAGGGTCAGGTAGGTATAGTAGAGTCAGGTTGGTATAGTAGGGTCAGGTAGGTATAGTAGGGTCAGGTTGGTATAGTAGGGTCAGGTTGGAATAGTAGGGTCAGGTAGGTATAGTAGGGTCAGGTTGGTATAGTAGGGTCAGGTAGGTATAGTAGAGTCAGGTTGGTATAGTAGGGTCAGGTAGGTATAGTAGGGTCAGGTTGGTATAGTAGGGTCAGGTTGGTATAGTAGGTTCAGGTTGGTATAGTAGGGTCAGGTAGGTATAGTAGGGTCAGGTTGGTATAGTAGGGTCAGGTAGGTATAGTAGAGTCAGGTTGGTATAGTAGGGTCAGGTAGGTATAGTAGGGTCAGGTTGGTATAGTAGGGTCAGGTTGGTATAGTAGGTTCAGGTTGGTATAGTAGGGTCAGGTAGGTATAGTAGGGTCAGGTTGGTATAGTAGGGTCAGGTAGGTATAGTAGGGTCAGTTTGGTATAGTAGGGTCAGGTTGGTATAGTAGGGTAAGGTAGATATAGTAGGGTCAGGTTGGTATAGTAGGGTCAGGTAGGTATAGTAGGGTCAGGTAGGTATAGTAGGGTCAGGTAGGTATAGTAGGGTCAGGTAGGTATAGTAGGGTCAGGTTGGTATAGTAGGGTCATGTTGGTATAGTAGGGTCAGGTAGGTATAGTAGGGTCAGGTAGGTATAGAAGGGTCAGGTAGGTATAGTAGGATTAGGTTGGTATAGTAGGGTCAGGTAGGTATAGTAGGGTCAGGTAGAGGTTGGTATAGTGGGGTCAGGTTGGTATAGTAGGGTCAGGTTGGTATAGTAGGGTCAGGTTGGTATAGCAGGGTCAGGTTGGTATAGTAGGGTCAGGTATGTATAGTAGGGTCAGGTTGGTATAGTAGGGTCAGGTTGGTATACTAGTGTCAGGTTGGTATAGTAGGGTACGGTTGGTATAGCAGGGTCAGGTTGGTATAGTAGGGTCAGGTATGTATAGTAGGGTCAGGTTGGTATAGTAGGGTCATGTAGACGTTGTATAGTAGGGTCAGGTTGGTATAGTAGGGTCAGGTTGGTATAGTAGTGTCAGGATGGTATAGTAGGGTCAGGTTGGTATAGTAGGGTCAGGTTGGTATAGTAGTGTCAGGTTGGTATAGTAGGGTCAGGTTGGTATATTAGAGTCAAATAGAGGCTGGTATAGTAGGGTCAGGTTGGTATAGTAGGGTCAGGTAGGTATAGTAGGGTCAGGTTTGTATAGTAGGGTCATGTTGGTATAGTAGGGTCAGGTAGGTATAGTAGGGTCAGGTAGGTATAGAAGGGTCAGGTAGGTATAGTAGGATTAGGTTGGTATAGTAGGGTCAGGTAGGTATAGTAGGGTCAGGTAGAGGTTGGTATAGTAGGGTCAGGTTGGTATAGTAGTGTCAGGTTGGTATAGTAGGGTCAGGTTGGTATATTAGGGTCAAATAGAGGCTGGTATAGTAGGGTCAGGTTGGTATAGTAGGGTCAGGTAGGTATAGTAGGGTCAGGTAGGTATAGTAGGGTCAGGTAGGTATAGTAGGGTCAGGTAGGTATAGTAGGGTCAGGTTGGTATAGTAGGGTCATGTTGGTATAGTAGGGTCAGGTAGGTATAGTAGGGTCAGGTAGGTATAGAAGGGTCAGGTAGGTATAGTAGGATTAGGTTGGTATAGTAGGGTCAGGTAGGTATAGTAGGGTCAGGTAGAGGTTGGTATTGTAGGGTCAGATTGGTATAGTAGGGTCAGGTTGGTATAGCAGGGTCAGGTTGGTATAGTAGGGTCAGGTATGTATAGTAGGGTCAGGTTGGTATAGTAGGGTCAGGTTGGTATAGTAGTGTCAGGTTGGTATAGTAGGGTACGGTTGGTATAGCAGGGTCAGGTTGGTATAGTAGGGTCAGGTATGTATAGTAGGGTCAGGTTGGTATAGTAGGGTCATGTAGACGTTGTATAGTAGGGTCAGGTTGGTATAGTAGGGTCAGGTTGGTATAGTAGAGTCAGGATGGTATAGTAGGGTACGGTTGGTATAGCAGGGTCAGGTTGGTATAGTAGGGTCAGGTATGTATAGTAGGGTCAGGTTGGTATAGTAGGGTCATGTAGACGTTGTATAGTAGGGTCAGGTTGGTATAGTAGGGTCAGGTTGGTATAGTAGTGTCAGGATGGTATAGTAGGGTCAGGTTGGTATAGTAGGGTCAGGTTGGTATAGTAGGGTCATGTAGAGGTTGGTATAGTAGGGTCAGGTTGGTATAGTAGTGTCAGGTTGGTATAGTAGGGTCAGGTTGGTATATTAGGGTCAAATAGAGGCTGGTATAGTAGGGTCAGGTTGGTATAGTAGGGTCAGGTTGGAATAGTGTGGTCAGGTTGGTATAGTAGAGTCAGGTTGGCATACATTTTACATTTTAGTCATTTAGCAGACGCTCTTATCCAGAGCGACTTACAGGAGCAATTAGGGTTAAGTGCCTTGCTCAAGGGCACATTGAGCGACTACAAATTGGTGCATTCACCCTATAGCCAGTGGGATAACCACTTTACAATTATAATTTTTTATTTTTTATTTTTTATTGTTTTTTTGGGGGGGGGGGGGGGGGGGGGTAGAAGGATTACTTTATCCTATCCCAGGTGTTCCTTAAAGAGGTGGGGTTTCAAATGTCTCCGGAAGGTGGTGAGTTTCTCCGCTGTCCTGGCGTCGTGAGGGAGCTTGTTCCACCATTGGGGTGCCAGAGCAGCGAACAGTTTTGACTGGGCTGAGCGGGAACTATGCTTCCGCAGAGGAAGGGGAGCCAGCAGGCCAGAGGTGGATGAACGCAATGCCCTCGTTTGGGTGTAGGGACTGATCAGAGCCTGAAGGTACGGAGGTGCCGTTCCCCTCACTGCTCCATAGGCAAGCACCATGGTCTTGTAACGGATGCGAGCTTCAACTGGAAGCCAGTGGAGTGTGCGGAGGAGGGGGGTGACGTGAGAGAACTTGGGAAGGTTTAACACCAGACGGGCTGCGGCATTCTGGATGAGTTGTAGGGGTTTAATGGCACAGGCAGGGAGCCCAGCCAACAGCGAGTTGCAGTAATCCAGACGGGAGATGACAAGTGCCTGGATTAGGACCTGTGCCGCTTCCTGTGTAAGGCAGGGTCGTACTCTCCGAATGTTGTAGAGCATGAACCTGCAGGATCGGGTCACCGCCTTGATGTTAGCGGAGAACGACAGGGTGTTGTCCAGGGTCACGCCAAGGCTCTTCGCACTCTGGGAGGAGGACACAACGGAGTTGTCAACCGTGATGGCGAGATCATGGAACGGGCAGTCCTTCCCCGGGAGGAAGAGCAGCTCCGTCTTGCCAGGGTTCAGCTTGAGGTGGTGATCCGTCATCCATACTGATATGTCGGCCAGACATGCAGAGATGCGATTCGCCACCTGGTTATCAGAAGGGGGAAAGGAGAAGATTAGTTGTGTATCGTCAGCGTAGCAATGATAGGAGAGGCCATGTGAGGATATGACAGAGCCAAGTGACTTGGTGTATAGGGAGAAAAGGAGAGAGCCTAGAACTGAGCCCTGGGGGACACCAGTGGTGAGAGCACGTGGTGCGGAGACAGCTTCTCGCCACGCCACTTGGTAGGAGCGACCGGTCAGGTAGGACGCAATCCAGGAGTGAGCCGCGCCGGAGATGCCCAGCTCGGAGAGGGTGGGGAGGAGGATCTGATGGTTCACTGTATCAAAGGCAGCAGACAGGTCTAGAAGGACAAGAGCAGAGAAGAGAGAGTTAGCTTTAGCAGTGCGGAGAGCCTCCGTGACACAGAGAAGAGCAGTCTCAGTTGAATGACCAGTCCTGAAACCTGACTGGTTTGGATCAAGAAGGTCATTCTGAGAGAGATAGCAAGAGAGTTGGCTAAAGACGGCACGCTCAATAGTTTTGGAAAGAAAAGAAAGAAGGGATACTGGTCTGTAGTTGTTGACATCAGTGGGATCGAGTGTTGGTTTTTTGAGAAGGGGTGCAACTCTCGCTCTCTTGAAGACGGAAGGGACATGGCCAGCGGTCAAGGATGAGTTGATCAGCGAGGTAAGGTAGGGGAGAAGGTCACCGGAGATGGTCTGGAGAAGAGAGGAGGGGATGGGGTCAAGCGGGCAGGTTGTTGGGCGGCCTGCAGTCACTAGTCGCAAGATTTTATCTGGAGAGAGAGGGGAGAAAGAAGTCAAAGCATAGGGTAGGGCAGTGTGAGCAGGACCAGCAGTGTCATTAGACTTAACAAACGAGGATCGGATGTCGTCAACCTTCTTTTCAAAGTGGTTGACAAAGTCATCCACAGAGAGGGAGGGGGGGGGGGGGGGGAGGGGGAGGATTCAGCAGTGAGGAGAATGTGGCAAAGAGCTTCCTAGGGTTAGAGGCAGATGCTTGGAAGGGTCAGGTTGGTATAGTAGGGTCAGGTTGGTATAGAAGGGTCAGGTTGGTATATTAGGGTCAAAGAGAGGCTGGTATAGTAGGGTCAGGTTGGTATAGTAGGTTCAGGTTGGAATAGTGTGGTCAGGTTGGTATAGTATAGTCAGGTTGGTATAGTAGGGTCAGGTTGGTATAGAAGGGTCAGGTTGGTATATTAGGGTCAAATAGAGGCTGGTGTAGTAGGGTCAGGTTGGTATAGTAGGGTCTGGTTGAAAAAGTGTGGTCAGGTTGGTATAGTAGGATCAGGTTGGTGTAGCAGGGACACGTAGGTATAGTAGGGTCAGGTTGGTATAGTAGGGTCAGACTGGTATAGTGGGTTCAGGTTGGTATAGTAGGGTCAGGTTGGTATAGTAGGGTCAGGTTGGTATAGTAGGGTCAGGTTGGTATATTAGGGTCAGGTTGGTATAGTAGGGTCATGTAGAGGTTGGTATAGTAGGGTCAGGTTGGTATAGTAGGGTCAGGTTGGTAAAGTAGGGTCATGTAGAGGTTAGTATAGTAGGGTCATGTTGGTATAGTAAGGTCAGGGTGGTATAGTAGGGTCAGGTTCGTATAGTAGGGTCAGGTTGGTATTGTAGGCTCAGGTTGGTATAGTAGGGTAATGTAGAGGTTGGTTTAATAGGGTCAGGTTGGTATAGTAAGTCAGGTTGGTATAGTAGGGTCAGGTTGGTATAGTAGGATCAGGTTGGTGTGGCAGGGTCACGTAGGTATAGTAGGGTCAGGTTGGTATAGTAGGGTCAGACTGGTATAGTGGGTTCAGGTTGGTATAGTAAGTCAGGTTGGTATAGTAGGGTCAGGTTGGTATAGTAGGATCGGGTTGGTGTAGCAGGGTCACGTAGGTATAGTAGGGTCAGGTTGGTATAGTAGGGTCAGGTTGAGGTTGGTATAGTAGGTCAGGTTGGTATAGTAGGGTCATGTAGAGGTTGGTATAGTAGGGTCAGGTTGGTATAGTAGGGTCAGGTTGGTATAGTAGGGTCAGGTTGGTATAGTAGGGTCAGGTTGGTATAGTAGGGTCAGGTTCGTATAGTAGGGTCAGGTTGGTATTGTAGGCTCAGGTTGGTATAGTAGGGTCATGTAGAGGTTGGTTTAATAGGGTCAGGTTGGTATAGTAAATCAGGTTGGTATAGTAGGGTCAGGTTGGTATAGTAGGATCAGGTTGGTGTAGCAGGGTCACGTAGGTATAGTAGGGTCAGGTTGGTATAGTAGGGTCAGGTTGAGGTTGGTATAGTAGGTCAGGTTGGTATAATAGGGTCATGTAGAGGTTGGTATAGTAGGGTCAGGTTGGTATAGTAGGGTCAGATTGGTATAGTAGGGTCAGGTTGGTATAGTAGGGTCAAGTTGGTATAGTAGGGTCATGTAGAGGTTGGTATAGTAGGGTCAGGTTGGTATAGTAGGGTCAGGTTGGTTTAGTAGGGTCAGGTTGGTATAGTAGGGTCAGGTTGGTATAGTAGGGTTAGGTTCGTATAGTAGGGTCAGGTTGGTATAGTAGGGTCAGGTTGGTATAGTAGGGTCAGGTTCTTATAGTAGGGTCAGGTTGGTATTGTAGGCTCAGGTTGGTATAGTAGGGTCATGTAGAGGTTGGTTTAATAGGGTAAGGTTGGTATAGTAAGTCAGGTTGGTATAGTAGGGTCAGGTTGGTATAGTAGGATCAGGTTGGTGTAGCAGGGTCACGTAGGTATAGTAGGGTCAGGTTGGTATAGTAGGGTCAGACTGGTATAGTGGGTTCAGGTTGGTATAGTAGGGTCAGGTTGGTATAGTAGGGTCAGGTTGGTATAGTAGGGTCAGGTTGGTATATTAGGGTCAGGTTGGTATTGTAGGGTCATGTAGAGGTTGGTATAGTAGGGTCAGGTTGGTATAGTAGGGTCAGGTTGGTATAGTAGGGTCATGTAGAGGTTAGTATAGTAGGGTCATGTTGGTATAGTAGGGTCAGGGTGGTATAGTAGGGTCAGGTTGGTATAGTAGGGTCAGGTTTGTGTGGTAGGGTCAGGTTGGAATAGTAGGGTCAGGTTGGTATAGTAGGGTCAGGTTGGTATAGTAGGGTCAGGTTTAGGTTGGTATAGTAGGTCAGGTTGGTGTAGTAGGGTCATGTAGAGGTTGGTATAGTAGGGTCAGGTTGGTATAGTAGGGCCAGGTTCGTAAAGTAGGGTCAGGTTGGTATTGTAGGGTCAGGTTGGTATAGTAGGGTTAGGTTGGTATAGTAGGGTCAGGTTGAGGTTGGTATAGTAGGTCAGGTTGGTATAGTAGGGTCATGTAGAGGTAGGTATAGTAGGGTCAGGTTGAGGTTGGTATAGTAGGGTCAGGTTGGTATAGTAGGGTCAGGTTGGTATAGTAGGGTCAGGTTGGTATAGTAGGGTCAGGATGGTATAGTAGGGTCATGTAGAGGTTGGTATAGGTGGGTCAGGTTGGTATAGTAGGGTCAGATTGGTATAGTAGGGTCAGGTTGGTATAGTAGGGTCAGGTTGGTATAGTAGGGTCAGGTTGGTATAGTAGGGTCAGGTTGAGGTTGGTATAGTAGGTCAGGTTGGTATAGTAAGGTCAGGGTGGTATAGTAGGGTCAGGTTCGTATAGTAGGGTCAGGTTGGTATTGTAGGCTCAGGTTGGTATAGTAGGGTAATGTAGAGGTTGGTTTAATAGGGTCAGGTTGGTATAGTAAGTCAGGTTGGTATAGTAGGGTCAGGTTGGTATAGTAGGATCAGGTTGGTGTGGCAGGGTCACGTAGGTATAGTAGGGTCAGGTTGGTATAGTAGGGTCAGACTGGTATAGTGGGTTCAGGTTGGTATAGTAAGTCAGGTTGGTATAGTAGGGTCAGGTTGGTATAGTAGGATCGGGTTGGTGTAGCAGGGTCACGTAGGTATAGTAGGGTCAGGTTGGTATAGTAGGGTCAGGTTGAGGTTGGTATAGTAGGTCAGGTTGGTATAGTAGGGTCATGTATAGGTTGGTATAGTAGGGTCAGGTTGGTATAGTAGGGTCAGGTTGGTATAGTAGGGTCAGGTTGGTATAGTAGGGTCAGGTTGGTATAGTAGGGTCAGGTTCGTATAGTAGGGTCAGGTTGGTATTGTAGGCTCAGGTTGGTATAGTAGGGTCATGTAGAGGTTGGTTTAATAGGGTCAGGTTGGTATAGTAAATCAGGTTGGTATAGTAGGGTCAGGTTGGTATAGTAGGATCAGGTTGGTGTAGCAGGGTCACGTAGGTATAGTAGGGTCAGGTTGGTATAGTAGGGTCAGGTTGAGGTTGGTATAGTAGGTCAGGTTGGTATAATAGGGTCATGTAGAGGTTGGTATAGTAGGGTCAGGTTGGTATAGTAGGGTCAGATTGGTATAGTAGGGTCAGGTTGGTATAGTAGGGTCAAGTTGGTATAGTAGGGTCATGTAGAGGTTGGTATAGTAGGGTCAGGTTGGTATAGTAGGGTCAGGTTGGTTTAGTAGGGTCAGGTTGGTATAGTAGGGTCAGGTTGGTATAGTAGGGTTAGGTTCGTATAGTAGGGTCAGGTTGGTATAGTAGGGTCAGGTTGGTATAGTAGGGTCAGGTTCTTATAGTAGGGTCAGGTTGGTATTGTAGGCTCAGGTTGGTATAGTAGGGTCATGTAGAGGTTGGTTTAATAGGGTAAGGTTGGTATAGTAAGTCAGGTTGGTATAGTAGGGTCAGGTTGGTATAGTAGGATCAGGTTGGTGTAGCAGGGTCACGTAGGTATAGTAGGGTCAGGTTGGTATAGTAGGGTCAGACTGGTATAGTGGGTTCAGGTTGGTATAGTAGGGTCAGGTTGGTATAGTAGGGTCAGGTTGGTATAGTAGGGTCAGGTTGGTATATTAGGGTCAGGTTGGTATTGTAGGGTCATGTAGAGGTTGGTATAGTAGGGTCAGGTTGGTATAGTAGGGTCAGGTTGGTATAGTAGGGTCATGTAGAGGTTAGTATAGTAGGGTCATGTTGGTATAGTAGGGTCAGGGTGGTATAGTAGGGTCAGGTTGGTATAGTAGGGTCAGGTTCGTGTGGTAGGGTCAGGTTGGAATAGTAGGGTCAGGTTGGTATAGTAGGGTCAGGTTGGTATAGTAGGGTCAGGTTTAGGTTGGTATAGTAGGTCAGGTTGGTGTAGTAGGGTCATGTAGAGGTTGGTATAGTAGGGTCAGGTTGGTATAGTAGGGCCAGGTTCGTAAAGTAGGGTCAGGTTGGTATTGTAGGGTCAGGTTGGTATAGTAGGGTTAGGTTGGTATAGTAGGGTCAGGTTGAGGTTGGTATAGTAGGTCAGGTTGGTATAGTAGGGTCATGTAGAGGTAGGTATAGTAGGGTCAGGTTGAGGTTGGTATAGTAGGGTCAGGTTGGTATAGTAGGGTCAGGTTGGTATAGTAGGGTCAGGTTGGTATAGTAGGGTCAGGATGGTATAGTAGGGTCATGTAGAGGTTGGTATAGGTGGGTCAGGTTGGTATAGTAGGGTCAGATTGGTATAGTAGGGTCAGGTTGGTATAGTAGGGTCAGGTTGGTATAGTAGGGTCAGGTTGGTATAGTAGGGTCAGGTTGAGGTTGGTATAGTAGGTCAGGTTGGTATAGTAGGGTCATGTAGCGGTTGGTATAGTAGGGTCAGGTTGGTATAGTAGGGTCAGGTTGGTATAGTAGGGTCAGGTTGGTATAGTAGGGTCAGGTTGGTATAGTAGGGTCAGGTATGTATAGTAGGGTCAGGTTGGTATTGTAGGCTCAGGTTGGTATGGTAGGGTCATGTAGAGGTTGGTTTAATAGGGTCAGGTTGGTATAGTAAGTCAGGTTGGTATAGTAGGGTCAGGTTGGTATAGTAGGATCAGGTTGGTGTAGCAGGGTCACGTAGGTATAGTAGGGTCAGGTTGGTATAGTAGGGTCAGACTGGTATAGTGGGTTCAGGTTGGTATAGTAGGGTCAGGTTGGTATAGTAGGGTCAGGTTGGTATAGTAGGGTCAGGTTGGTATATTAGGGTCAGGTTGGTATAGTAGGGTTATGTAGAGGTTGGTATAGTAGGGTCAGGTTGGTATAGTAGAGTCAGGTTGGTATAGTAGGGTCAGGTTGGTATAGTAGGGTCAGGTTGGTATAGTAGGGTCAGGTTGGTATAGTAGGGTCAGGTTGAGGTTGGTATAGTAGATCACGTTGGTATAGTAGGGTCATGTAGAGGTTGGTATAGTAGGGTCAGGTTGGTATAGTAGGGTCAGGTTGGTATAGTAGGGTCAGGTTGGTATAGTAGGGTCAGGTTGGTATAGTAGGGTCAGGTTCGTATAGTAGGGTCAGGTTGGTATTGTAGGCTCAGGTTGGTATAGTAGGGTCATGTAGAGGTTGGTTTAATAGGGTCAGGTTGGTATAGTAAGTCAGGTTGGTATAGTAGGGTCAGGTTGGTATAGTAGGATCGGGTTGGTGTAGCAGGGTCACGTAGGTATAGTAGGGTCAGGTTGGTATAGTAGGGTCAGGTTGAGGTTGGTATAGTAGGTCAGGTTGGTATAGTAGGGTCATGTAGAGGTTGGTATAGTAGGGTCAGGTTGGTATAGTAGGGTCAGGTTGGTATAGTAGGGTCAGGTTGGTATAGTAGGGTCAGGTTGGTATAGTAGGGTCAGGTTCGTATAGTAGGGTCAGGTTGGTATTGTAGGCTCAGGTTGGTATAGTAGGGTCATGTAGAGGTTGGTTTAATAGGGTCAGGTTGGTATAGTAAATCAGGTTGGTATAGTAGGGTCAGGTTGGTATAGTAGGATCAGGTTGGTGTAGCAGGGTCACGTAGGTATAGTAGGGTCAGGTTGGTATAGTAGGGTCAGGTTGAGGTTGGTATAGTAGGTCAGGTTGGTATAATAGGGTCATGTAGAGGTTGGTATAGTAGGGTCAGGTTGGTATAGTAGGGTCAGATTGGTATAGTAGGGTCAGGTTGGTATAGTAGGGTCAGGTTGGTATAGTAGGGTCAGGTTCTTATAGTAGGGTCAGGTTGGTATTGTAGGCTCAGGTTGGTATAGTAGGGTCATGTAGAGGTTGGTTTAATAGGGTCAGGTTGGTATAGTAAGTCAGGTTGGTATAGTAGGGTCAGGTTGGTATAGTAGGATCAGGTTGGTGTAGCAGGGTCACGTAGGTATAGTAGGGTCAGGTTGGTATAGT
This sequence comes from Coregonus ussuriensis, assembly GCA_031479575.1. NCBI lineage: Eukaryota > Metazoa > Chordata > Actinopteri > Salmoniformes > Salmonidae > Coregonus > Coregonus ussuriensis. Next base: position 90,852,995 of record CM062489.1, on the reverse strand, counting down.
AGGGTCAGACTGGTATAGTGGGTTCAGGTAGGTATAGTAGGGTCAGGTTGGTATAGTAGGGTCAGGTTGGTATATTAGGGTCAGGTTGGTATTGTAGGGTCATGTAGAGGTTGGTATAGTAGGGTCAGGTTGGTATAGTAGGGTCAGGTTGGTATAGTAGGGTCATGTAGAGGTTAGTATAGTAGGGTCATGTTGGTATAGTAGGGTCAGGGTGGTATAGTAGGGTCAGGTTGGTATAGTAGGGTCAGGTTCGTGTGGTAGGGTCAGGTTGGAATAGTAGGGTCAGGTTGGTATAGTAGGGTCAGGTTGGTATAGTAGGGTCAGGTTTAGGTTGGTATAGTAGGTCAGGTTGGTGTAGTAGGGTCATGTAGAGGTTGGTATAGTAGGGTCAGGTTGGTATAGTAGGGCCAGGTTCGTAAAGTAGGGTCAGGTTGGTATTGTAGGGTCAGGTTGGTATAGTAGGGTTAGGTTGGTATAGTAGGGTCAGGTTGAGGTTGGTATAGTAGGTCAGGTTGGTATAGTAGGGTCATGTAGAGGTAGGTATAGTAGGGTCAGGTTGAGTTTGGTATAGTAGGGTCAGGTTGGTATGGTAGGGTCAGGTTGGTATAGTAGGGTCAGGTTGGTATAGTAGGGTCAGGATGGTATAGTAGGGTCATGTAGAGGTTGGTATAGGTGGGTCAGGTTGGTATAGTAGGGTCAGGTTGGTATAGTAGGGTCAGGTTGGTATAGTAGGGTCAGGTTGGTATAGTAGGGTCAGGTTGGTATAGTAGGGTCAGGTTGAGGTTGGTATAGTAGGTCAGGTTGGTATAGTAGGGTCATGTAGAGGTTGGTATAGTAGGGTCAGGTTGGTATAGTAGGGTCAGGTTGGTATAGTAGGGTCAGGTTGGTATAGTAGGGTCAGGTTGGTATAGTAGGGTCAGGTATGTATAGTAGGGTCAGGTTGGTATTGTAGGCTCAGGTTGGTATGGTAGGGTCATGTAGAGGTTGGTTTAATAGGGTCAGGTTGGTATAGTAAGTCAGGTTGGTATAGTAGGGTCAGGTTGGTATAGTAGGATCAGGTTGGTGTAGCAGGGTCACGTAGGTATAGTAGGGTCAGGTTGGTATAGTAGGGTCAGACTGGTATAGTGGGTTCAGGTTGGTATAGTAGGGTCAGGTTGGTATAGTAGGGTCAGGTTGGTATAGTAGGGTCAGGTTGGTATATTAGGGTCAGGTTGGTATAGTAGGGTTATGTAGAGGTTGGTATAGTAGGGTCAGGGTGGTATAGTAGAGTCAGGTTGGTATAGTAGGGTCAGGTTGGTATAGTAGGGTCAGGTTGGTATAGTAGGGTCAGGTTGGTATAGTAGGGTCAGGTTGAGGTTGGTATAGTAGGTCACGTTGGTATAGTAGGGTCATGTAGAGGTTGGTATAGTAGGGTCAGGTTGGTATAGTAGGGTCAGGTTGGTATAGTAGGGTCAGGTTGGTATAGTAGGGTCAGGTTGGTATAGTAGGGTCAGGTTCGTATAGTAGGGTCAGGTTGGTATTGTAGGCTCAGGTTGGTATAGTAGGGTCATGTAGAGGTTGGTTTAATAGGGTCAGGTTGGTATAGTAAGTCAGGTTGGTATAGTAGGGTCAGGTTGGTATAGTAGGATCGGGTTGGTGTAGCAGGGTCACGTAGGTATAGTAGGGTCAGGTTGGTATAGTAGGGTCAGGTTGAGGTTGGTATAGTAGGTCAGGTTGGTATAGTAGGGTCATGTAGAGGTTGGTATAGTAGGGTCAGGTTGGTATAGTAGGGTCAGGTTGGTATAGTAGGGTCAGGTTGGTATAGTAGGGTCAGGTTGGTATAGTAGGGTCAGGTTCGTATAGTAGGGTCAGGTTGGTATTGTAGGCTCAGGTTGGTATAGTAGGGTCATGTAGAGGTTGGTTTAATAGGGTCAGGTTGGTATAGTAAGTCAGGTTGGTATAGTAGGGTCAGGTTGGTATAGTAGGATCAGGTTGGTGTAGCAGGGTCACGTAGGTATAGTAGGGTCAGGTTGGTATAGTAGGGTCAGACTGGTATAGTGGGTTCAGGTTGGTATAGTAGGGTCAGGTTGGTATAGTAGGGTCAGGTTGGTATAGTAGGGTCAGGTTGGTATATTAGGGTCAGGTTGGTATAGTAGGGTCATGTAGAGGTTGGTATAGTAGGGTCAGGTTGGTATAGTAGGGTCAGGTTGGTATAGTAGGGTCATGTAGAGGTTAGTATAGTAGGGTCATGTTGGTATAGTAGGGTCAGGGTGGTATAGTAGGGTCAGGTTTGTATAGTAGGGTCAGGTTCGTGTGGTAGGGTCAGGTTGGAATAGTAGGGTCAGGTTGGTATAGTAGGGTCAGGTTGGTATAGTAGGGTCAGGTTGAGGTTGGTATAGTAGGTCAGGTTGGTATAGTAGGGTCATGTAGAGGTTGGTATAGTAGGGTCAGGTTGGTATAGTAGGGCCAGGATCGTAAAGTAGGGTCAGGTTGGTATTGTAGGGTCAGGTTGGTATAGTAGGGTCAGGTTGGTATAGTAGGGTCAGGTTGGTATAGTAGGGTCAGGTTCGTATAGTAGGGTCAGGTTGGTATTGTAGGCTCAGGTTGGTATAGTAGGGTCATGTAGAGGTTGGTTTAATAGGGTCAGGTTGGTATAGTAAGTCAGGTTGGTATAGTAGGGTCAGGTTGGTATAGTAGGATCAGGTTGGTGTAGCAGGGTCACGTAGGTATAGTAGGGTCAGGTTGGTATAGTAGGGTCAGACTGGTATAGTGGGTTCAGGTTGGTATAGTAGGGTCAGGTTGGTATAGTAGGGTCAGGTTGGTATAGTAGGGTCATGTTGGTATATTAGGGTCAGGTTGGTATAGTAGGGTCATGTAGAGGTTGGTATAGTAGGGTCAGGTTGGTATAGTAGGGTCAGGTTGGTATAGTAGGGTCATGTAGAGGTTAGTATAGTAGGGTCATGTTGGTATAGTAGGGTCAGGGTGGTATAGTAGGGTCAGGTTGGTATAGTAGGGTCAGGTTCGTGTGGTAGGGTCAGGTTGGAATAGTAGGGTCAGGTTGGTATAGTAGGGTCAGGTTGGTATAGTAGGGTCAGGTTGAGGTTGGTATAGTAGGTCAGGTTGGTATAGTAGGGTCATGTAGAGGTTGGTATAGTAGGGTCAGGTTGGTATAGTAGGGCCAGGATCGTAAAGTAGGGTCAGGTTGGTATTGTAGGGTCAGGTTGGTATAGTAGGGTTAGGTTGGTATAGTAGGGTCAGGTTGAGGTTGGTATAGTAGGTCAGGTTGGTATAGTAGGGTCATGTAGAGGTAGGTATAGTAGGGTCAGGTTGAGGTTGGTATAGTAGGGTCAGGTTGGTATAGTAGGATAAGGTAGTATAGTAGGGTCAGGTTGGTATAGTAGGGTCAGGTTGGTATAGTAGGGTCATGTAGAGGTTGGTATAGTAGGGTCAGGTTGGTATAGTAGGGTCAGGTTGGTATAGTAGGGTCAGGTTGGTATAGTAGGGTCAGGTTGGTATAGTAGGGTCAGGTTGAGGTTGGTATAGTAGGTCAGGTTGGTATAGTAGGGTCATGTAGAGGTTGGTATAGTAGGGTCAGGTTGGTATAGTAGGGTCAGGTTGGTATAGTAGGGTCAGGTTGGTATAGTAGGGTCAGGTTGGTATAGTAGGGTCAGGTTCGTATAGTAGGGTCAGGTTGGTATTGTAGGCTCAGGTTGGTATAGTAGGGTCATGTAGAGGTTGGTTTAATAGGGTCAGGTTGGTATAGTAAGTCAGGTTGGTATAGTAGGGTCAGGTTGGTATAGTAGGATCAGGTTGGTGTAGCAGGGTCACGTAGGTATAGTAGGGTCAGGTTGGTATAGTAGGGTCAGGTTGAGGTTGGTATAGTAGGTCAGGTTGGTATAGTAGGGTCATGTAGAGGTTGGTATAGTAGGGTCAGGTTGGTATAGTAGGGTCAGGTTGGTATAGTAGGGTCAGGTTGGTATAGTAGGGTCAGGTTGGTATAGTAGGGTCAGGTTCGTATAGTAGGGTCAGGTTGGTATTGTAGGCTCAGGTTGGTATAGTAGGGTCATGTAGAGGTTGGTTTAATAGGGTCAGGTTGGTATAGTAAGTCAGGTTGGTATAGTAGGGTCAGGTTGGTATAGTAGGGTCATGTAGAGGTTGGTATTTTAGGGTCTGGTTGGTATAGTAGGGTCAGGTTGGTATAGTTGTGTCAGCATGGTATGGTAGGGTCAGGTTGGTATAGTAGGGTCAGGTTTGTATAGTAGGGTCAGCGTTTCCTGGCTTTTATGTGACAACCTGAACACTGGAGGTTCCAGTCAGGTCTACACATCATCACAAGACCTTTTCATAGTAACATTTTGACATATTTTCTGGATTTAGTCTAACCCTAAATCCATCTCCTTCCCCCTGCCTAACTCCTGGCAGTGACCCTCCTGCCCCCAATCCCTAACACCCAACCCATCCCAAACCCACCTCCCTCCCTCCCTCCCTTCCTCTCTCTCTCTCTCTCTCTCTCTCTCTCTCTCTCTCTCTCTCTCTCTCTCTCTCTCTCTCTCTCTCTCTCTCCGTCTCTCTCTCTCTCTCTCTCTCTCTCTCTCTCTCTCTCTCTCCCTCTCTCTCCTCTCTCTCTCTCTCTCTCCCTCTCTCTCTCTCTCTCTCTCTCTCTCTCTCTCTCTCTCTCTCTCTCTCTCTCTCTCTCTCTCTCTCTCTCTCTCTCTCTCTCTCTCTCTCTCTCTCTCTCTCTCCGTCTCTCTCTCTGTCTCTCTCATCCATCCATTCATCAGCATTCCCTCTATAGTAATCCTGGCTCTCTTGGTCCTCGGGGAGCCTGTTGTGAGTGGAGTAGAATGAAGTGCTGAAAATGCTCCAGTCAAGCCTCATTAGCTTCTCATTACCTTTGCAAACTGAAAGCAAGAGAGATTTTTGTATTTAATCGCAGGAGCAGAGGGTCCCTGGAATCACAATGAGAGAGTAAGAGAGGTGGACAGAGAGAGGGAGAGAGCGAGAAAGAGAGAGAATCTCATTTCAGCTGCTACACATCCAAGCGTTCAGTCGGCACCTCTCTGGGAATTAAAGTTTTATTTCCATCCCACTAACAAAATAATCCCGTTATTAAAGTAATTTCTTAAAGTTAAATATGACATCCGTTAGCAGAGCCCGACTCCATTTCCAGACGTTCAACAACAAGTGGCAGAGCTTTATAAACCTGTCATGTTGTATAACTGCGCTGGAAAACACCTCCTTTTAAATTTCTCTCTCCTGCTTTCCTCGTCTCTGTTTCCTTTAATAACGCTTCTTCTCCCTGAAATGGAGTAACTCATCTGTATGTCTGTACGCTGGTGACGAGACAGAGAGGGTCAGTGTTGAGATCAGCACTGGGGAAACCCTCTCAACGGTCTCAGTCTGACAGTGTTGATTCTAAGTGAACTGAGGCATTCTGAAGGCTTGTTGGGAACACAACACAGCACAAACCTCTGGAGACTTTGTTCTTTACTGGAACTCATTGAAACAACAGAGTAAATAACATGGATATGAGAGACATTCCAGGAGAAGTTGTTGCTTTACATTTACATAGGAGATCTACCTAGAAATAACGCTGTAGTTAGCTGTAAGAATGGAATAAGTCTCTCTGTACAAGTCAGAGGTTGTATAGAGTGTGACAGTGTCAGATCTGAACACAAAGTGGTTCTCATTATTAATCAGATATGTTCAAAGGGAAGTGGTGGAATAACAACAAGCTGTGACGTCTGGAGGGTTTCAAGTAAGCAGCACAGCTGGAACCCTTGATATCCATGCAGAGTCAACATCACAGCAGCTTTAACACTGAGTACAGCTACTCTCTGAGTTACTCTTATCACTGGAGTGATCACCAGTCATGTTACAATTAAACCCACGTGTACATACAGACTTGTAGATACAGGCCTGACTGAATGACTTGAGATACAGACACACAGACTGAATGACTTGTAGATACAGACACACAGACTGAATGACTTGTAGATACAGATACTCACACAGACTGAATGACTTGTTGATACAGATACTCACAAATACTGAATGACTTGTAGATACAGGCACAGACTGAATGACTTGTAGATATAGACACACAGACTGAATTACTTGTAGATACAGGCACAGACTGAATGACTCGTAGATACAGACACAGACTGAATGACTTGTAGTTACAGACACACAGACTTTATGACTTGAAGTTACAGACACACAGACTGAATGACTTGTGGTTACAGACACACAGACTGAATGACTTGTAGTTACAGACACACAGACTGAATTACTTGAGATACAGACACACAGACTGAATGACTTGTAGATACAGACACACAGACTGAATGGCTTGTATATACAGGCACAGACTGAATGACTTGTATATACAGACACAGAGACTGAATAACTTGTAGTTACAGACACACCGACTGCATGACTTGTAGTTACAGACACACAGACTGAATGACTTGTAGATACAGACACACAGACTGAATGGCTTGTAGATACAGGCACAGACTGAATGACTTGTAGATACAGACACACAGACTGAATTACTTGTAGATAGACACGCAGACTGAATGACTTGTAGATACAGACACACAGACTGAATTACTTGTAGTTACAGACACACAGACTGAATGGCTTGTAGATACAGATACTCACACAGACTGAATGGCTTGTAGATACAGACACACAGACTGAATAACTTGTAATTACAGACACACAGACTGAATGACTTGTAGTTACAGACACACAGACTGAATGACTTGTAGATAAAGACACACAGACTGAATGACTTGTAGATACAGATACTCACACAGACTGAATGACTTGTAGCTACAGGCCTGACTAAATGACTTGTAGATACAGGCACAGACTGAATGACTTGTAGATACAGATACTCACACACACTGAATGACTTGTAGATACAGATATTCACACAGACTGAATGACTTGTAGATACAGGCACAGACTGAATAAGTTGTAGATACAGATACTCATACAGACTGAATTACTTATAGATACAGATACTCACACATACTGAAAGACTTTTAGATACAGACACTCACTCAGACTGAATGACTTGTAGATACAGATACTCATACAGACTGAATGACTTGTAGATAGACACACAGACTGAATGACTTGTAGATACAGATATTCACACAGACTGAATGACTTGTAGATACAGGCACAGACTGAATAAGTTGTAGATACAGATACTCATACAGACTGAATGACTTATAGATACAGATACTCACACATACTGAATGACTTGTAGATACAGGCACAGACTGAATAAGTTGTAGATACAGATACTCACACAGACTGAATGACTTGTAGATACAGATATTCACACATACTGAATGACTTGTAGATACAGACACACAGACTGAATGACTTGTAGATACAGACACACAGACTGAATGACTTGTAGATACAGACACACAGACTGAATGACTTGTAGATACAGACACACAGACTGAATGACATTACGATGTGTTGACAGTATACAGATAGATATGTTTAAGATGGTCTCCATTCAGTTATCATCTGGGATGACGCTCTACAGAAAAAAGTAAAGGTAAGAGAGAGTATATTTGTCGGACTCATTTATGAATACAACCTTAACAGTACACCTGAACAATATACACCATTCACAATATTACGTTCATAAAACAATGTTCACACCTGAACAATATCTACAATTCACAATACTACATTCATGAAATAATGTTCACACCTGAACAATATACACTGAGTATACAAAACATTAAGAACATCTGCTCTTTCCATGACATTGACTGACCAGGTGAAAGCTATGATCCCTTATTGATGTCACTTGTTAAATCCACTTCAATCAGTGTAGATGAAGGGGAGGAGACAGGTTAAAGAAGGATTTTTAAGCCGTAAGACAATTGAGACATGGATTGTGTATGTGTATCATTCAGAGGGTGAATGGGCAAGACAAAATATGTAAGTGCCTTTGAACGTGGCATGGTAGTAGGTGCCAGGCACACCGGTTTGTGTCGAGAACTGCAACGCTGCTGGGTTTTTCACACTCAATAGTTTCCAGTGTGTATCAAGAATGGTTCACCACCCAAAGGACATCCAGCCAACCTGACACAACTATGGGAATCGTTGGAGTCAACATGGGCCAGCATCCCTGTGGAATGGTTTCGACACCTTGTAGAGTCCATGCCCCGACAAATTTAGACTGTTCTGAGGGCAAAAGGGGGTGGAACTCAATATTAGGGAGGTGTTCCCACTTTTTGGTATACTCAGTGTACACCATTCACAATACTACATTCACGAAACAATGTTCACATCTGAACAAAATATAAAATATTATGGCCAAGAGATCCATTAATGGAACTGCAGGTTATTTATTTGGTAACACCATGCAGAGGGTCAGGTTTAGATTTAAATACATTTTTTTAAACATTTTAGTCATTTAGCAGACGCTCTTATCCAGAGCGACTTACAGTTAGTGAGTGCATACATTTATTTATTTATTTTTCATACTGGCCCCCTGTGGGAATCGAACCCACAACCCTGGAGTTGCAAGCGCCATGCTCTACAAACTGAGCTACACAGGGCCCTGTCTGAGATGTGAGTAGTCAGTCCAATTGACCTGGCAGTCTCTGTGAACAGTATTCCTTCTAACCTAGCAGTCTCTGTGAACAGTCTTCCTTCTGACCCAGCAGTCTCTGTCTCTGTCAACAGTCTTCCTTCTGACCCAGCAGTCTCTGTGAACAGTCTTCCTTCTGACACAGCAGTCTCAGTCTCTGTGAACAGTCTTCCTTCTGACACAGCAGTCTCAGTCTCTGTGAACAGTCTTCATTCTCACCCAACAGTCTCAGTCTCTGTGAACAGTCTTCCTTCTGACCCAGCAGTCTCAGTCTCTGTGAACAGTTTTCCATCTCACCCAGCAGTCTCAGTCTCTGAGAACAGTCTTCCTTCTGACTCAGCAGTCTCAGTCAAAGTGAACAGTCATCCTTCTGACCCAACAGTCTCAGTCTCTGTGAACAGTCTTCCTTCTGACCCAACAGTCTCAGTCTCTGTGAACAGTCTTCCTTCTGACCCAACAGGCTCTGTCAACAGTCTTCCTTCTGACCCAACAGTCTCAGTCTCTGTGAACAGTCTTCCTTCTGACCCAGCAGTCTCAGTCTCTGTCAACAGTCTTCCTTCTGACCCACAGGCTCTGTCAACAGTCTTCCTTCTGACCCAACAGTCTCAGTCTCTGTGAACATTCTTCCTTTTGACCCAGCAGTCTCAGTCTCTGTGAACAGTCTTCCTTCTGACCCAACAGTCTCACTCTCTGTGAACAGTCTTCCTTCTGACCTAACAGTCTCTGTGAACAGTCTTCCTTCTCACCCAGCAGTCTCAGTCTCTGTGAACAGTCTTCCTTCTGACCAAGCAGTCTCAGTCTCTGTCAAAAGTCTTCCTTCTGACCCAGCAGTCTTAGTATCTGTGAACAGTATTCCTTCTGACCCAGCAGTCTCAGTCTCTGTGAACAGTCTTCCTTCTGACCCAGCAGTCTCTGTGAAGAGTCTTCCTTCTGACCCATTAGTCTCAGTCTCTGTGAACAGTCTTCCTTCTGACCCAGCAGTCTCAGTCAATGTCAACAGTCTTCCTCTGACCCAACATGCTCAGTGAACAGTCTTTGTTCTGACCCAGCAGTCTCAGTCTCCTTGAACAGTCTTCCTTCTGACCCAACAGTCTCAGTCTCTGTGATCAGTCTTCCTTCTGACCCATCAGTCTCAGTCTCTGTCAACAGTCTTCCTTCTGACCCAACAGTCTCACTCTCTGTGAACAGTCTTCCTTCTGACCTAACAGTCTCTGTGAACAGTCTTCCTTCTCACCCAGCAGTCTCAGTCTCTGTGAACAGTCTTCCTTCTGACCCAGCAGTCTCAGTCTCTGTCAAAAGTCTTCCTTCTGACCCAGCAGTCTTAGTATCTGTGAACAGTATTCCTTCTGACCCAGCAGTCTCAGTCTCTGTGAACAGTCTTCCTTCTGACCCAGCAGTCTCTGTGAAGAGTCTTCCTTCTGACCCATTAGTCTCAGTCTCTGTGAACAGTCTTCCTTCTGACCCAGCAGTCTCAGTCAATGTCAACAGTCTTCCTCTGACCCAACATGCTCAGTGAACAGTCTTTGTTCTGACCCAGCAGTCTCAGTCTCTGTGAACAGTCTTCCTTCTGACCCAGCAGTCTAAGTCTCTGTCAACAGTCTTCCTTCCGACCCAGCAGTCTCTGTGAACAGTCTTCCTTCTGACCCAGCAGTCTCAGTCTTTGTGTACAGTCTTCCTTTTCACCCAGCAGTCTCAGTCTCTGTGAACAGTCTTCCTTCTGACCCAGCAGTCTAAGTCTCTGTCAACAGTCTTCCTTCCGACCCAGCAGTCTCTGTGAACAGTCTTCCTTCTGACCCAGCAGTCTCAGTCTTTGTGTACAGTCTTCCTTTTCACCCAGCAGTCTCAGTCTCTGTCAACAGTCTTCCTTCTGACCCACAGGCTCTGTCAACAGTCTTCCTTCTGACCCAACAGTCTCAGTCTCTGTGAACATTCTTCCTTTTGACCCAGCAGTCTCAGTCTCTGTGAACAGTCTTCCATCTGACCCAGCAGTCTCAGTCTCTGTCAAAAGTCTTCCTTCTGACCCAGCAGTCTTAGTATCTGTGAACAGTATTCCTTCCGACCCAGCAGTCTCAGTCTCTGTGAACAGTCTTCCTTCTGACCCTGCAGTCTCAGTCTCTGTGAACAGTCTTCCTTCTGACCCAGCAGTCTAAGTCTCTGTCAACAGTCTTCCTTCCGACCCAGCAGTCTCTGTGAACAGTCTTCCTTCTGACCCAGCAGTCTCAGTCTTTGTGTACAGTCTTCCTTTTCACCCAGCAGTGTCAGTCTCTGTGAACAGTCTTCCTTCTGACCCAGCAGTCTCAGTTGCTGTGAAGAGTCATCCTTCTGACCCAACAGTCTCGATCTCTGTGCACAGTCTTCCTTCTGACCCAGCAGTCTCAGTCTCTGTGAACAGTCTTCCTTCTGACCCAGCAGTCTCAGTCTCTGTGAACAGTCTTCCTTCTGACCCAGCAGTCTCAGTCGCTGTGAACCATCATCCTTCTGACCCAACAGTCTCAGTCTATGTGCACAGTCTTCCTTCTTACCCAGCAGTCTTAGTCTCTGTGAACAGTCTTCCTTCTGACCCAGCAGTCTCAGTCTCTGTGAACAGTCTTCCTTCTGACCTAGCAGTCTCATTCTCTGTGAACAGTCTTCCTTCTGACCCAACAGTCTCCGTCTCTGTCAATAGTCTTCTTTTCGACCCAGCAGTCTCAGTCTCTGTGAACAGTCTTCATTCTGACCCTACAGTCTCAGTCTCTGTGAACAGTCTTCCTTCTGACCTAGCAGTCTCAGTCTCTGTGAACAGTCTTCTATCTCAACCAGCAGTCTCAGTCTCTGTGAACAGTCTTCCTTCTGACCCAGCAGTCTCAGTCTCTGTGAACAGTCTTACTTTTGACCCAACAGTCTCAGTCTCTGTGAACAGTCTCCCTTCTGACCCAGCAGTCTCAGTGTCTGTGAACAGTCTTCCTTCTGACAAGCAGTCCCAGTCTCTGTGAACAGTCGTCCTTCTGACCCAACAGTCTCAGACTCTGTGAACAGTCTTCCTTCTGTCCCAGCAGTCTCAGTCTCTGTGAACAGTCTTCCTTCTGACCCAGCAGTCTCAGTCTCTGTGAACAGTCTTCCTTCTGACCCAACAGTCTCAGTCTCTGTGAACAGTCTTCCTTCTGACCCAGTAGTCTCAGTCTCTGTGAACAGTCTTCCTTCTGACCTAGCAGTCTCATTCTCTGTGAACAGTCTTCCTTCTGACCCAACAGTCTCCGTCTCTGTCAATAGTCTTCTTTTCGACCCAGCAGTCTCAGTCTCTGTGAACAGTCTTCATTCTGACCCTACAGTCTCAGTCTCTGTGAACAGTCTTCCTTCTGACCTAGCAGTCTCAGTCTCTGTGAACAGTCTTCTATCTCAACCAGCAGTCTCAGTCTCTGTGAACAGTCTTCCTTCTGACCCAGCAGTCTCAGTCTCTGTGAACAGTCTTACTTTTGACCCAACAGTCTCAGTCTCTGTGAACAGTCTCCCTTCTGACCCAGCAGTCTCAGTGTCTGTGAACAGTCTTCCTTCTGACAAGCAGTCCCAGTCTCTGTGAACAGTCGTCCTTCTGACCCAACAGTCTCAGACTCTGTGAACAGTCTTCCTTCTGTCCCAGCAGTCTCAGTCTCTGTGAACAGTCTTCCTTCTGACCCAGCAGTCTCAGTCTCTGTGAACAGTCTTCCTTCTGACCCAACAGTCTCAGTCTCTGTGAACAGTCTTCCTTCTGACCCAGTAGTCTCAGTCTCTGTGAACAGTCTTCCTTCTGACCCAACAGTCTCAGTCTTTGTGAACAGTCTTCCTTCTGACCCAGCAGTCTCAGTCTCTGTCAACAATCTTCCTTCTGACCCAATAGGCTCTGTCAACAGGCTTCCTTCTAACCCAACAGTCTCATTCTCTGTGAACACTCTTCCTTTTGACCCAGCAGTCTCAGTCTCTGTGAACAGTCTTCCTTATGACCCAGCAGTCTCAGTCTCTGTGAACAGTCTTCATTCTGACCCAGCAGTCTCAGTCTCTGTGCACAGTCTTCCTTCTGACCCAGCAGTCTCAGTCTCAGTGAACAGTTATCATTCTGACCCATCAGTCTCAGTCTCTGAGAACAGTCATCCTTCTTACCCAACAGTCTCAGTCTCTGTGAACAGTCTTCCTTCTGACCCAGCAGTCTCAGTCTCTGTGAACAGTCTTCCTTCCGACCCAGCAGTCTCAGTCTCTGTGAACAGTCTTTCTTCTGACCCAACAGTCTCAGTCTCTGTGAACAGTCTTCCTTCTGACCCAACAGGCTCTGTCAACAGTCTTCCTTCTGACCCAACAGTCTCAGTCTCTGTGAACAGTCTTCCTTCTGACCCAGTAGTCTCAGTCTCTGTGAACAGTCTTCCTTCTGACCCAGCAGTCTCAGTCTCTGTCAACAGTCTTCCTTCTGACCCACAGGCTCTGTCAACAGTCTTCCTTCTGACCCAACAGTCTCAGTCTCTGTGAACATTCTTCCTTTTGACCCAGCAGTCTCAGTCTCTGTGAACAGTCTTCCTTCTGACCCAACAGTCTCAGTCTCTGTGAACAGTCTTCCTTCTGACCTAACAGTCTCTGTGAACAGTCTTCCTTCTCACCCAGCAGTCTCAGTCTCTGTGAACAGTCTTCCATCTGACCCAGCAGTCTCAGTCTCTGTCAAAAGTCTTCCTTCTGACCCAGCAGTCTTAGTATCTGTGAACAGTATTCCTTCCGACCCAGCAGTCTCAGTCTCTGTGAACAGTCTTCCTTCTGACCCAGCAGTCTCTGTGAAGAGTCTTCCTTCTGACCCATTAGTCTCAGTCTCTGTGAACAGTCTTCCTTCTGACCCAGCAGTCTCAGTCTATGTCAACAGTCTTCCTCTGACCCAACATGCTCTGTGAACAGTCTTTCTTCTGACCCAGCAGTCTCAGTCTCCTTGAACAGTCTTCCTTCTGACCCAACAGTCTCAGTCTCTGTGATCAGTCTTCCTTCTGACCCATCAGTCTCAGTCTCTTTGAACAGTCTTCCTTCTGACCCTGCAGTCTCAGTCTCTGTGAACAGTCTTCCTTCTGACCCAGCAGTCTCAGTCTCTGTCAACAGTCTTCCTTCCGACCCAGCAGTCTCTGTGAACAGTCTTCCTTCTGACCCAGCAGTCTCAGTCTTTGTGTACAGTCTTCCTTTTCACCCAGCAGTCTCAGTCTCTGTGAACAGTCTTCCTTCTGACCCAGCAGTCTCAGTTGCTGTGAAGAGTCATCCTTCTGACCCAACAGTCTCGATCTCTGTGCACAGTCTTCCTTCTGACCCAGCAGTCTCAGTCTCTGTGATCAGTCTTCCTTCTGACCCAGCAGTCTCAGTCTCTGTGAACAGTCTTCCTTCTGACCCAGCAGTCTCAGTCTCTGTGAACAGTCTTCCTTCTGACCCAGCAGTCTCAGTCTCTGTGAACAGTCTTCCTTCTGACCCAGCAGTCTCAGTCTCTGTGAACAGTCTTCCTTCTGACCCAGCAGTCTCAGTCTCTGTGAACAGTCTTCCTTCTGACCCAGCAGTCTCAGTCTCTGTGAACAGTCTTCCTTCTGACCCAGCAGTCTCAGTCTCTGTGAACAGTCTTCCTTCTGACCCAGCAGTCTCAGTCTCTGTGAACAGTCTTCCTTCTGACCCAGCAGTCTCAGTCTCTGTGAACAGTCTTCCTTCTGACCCAGCAGTCTCAGTCTCTGTGAACAGTCTTCCTTCTGACCCAGCAGTCTCAGTCTCTGTGAACAGTCTTCCTTCTGACCCAACAGTCTCAGTCTCTGTGAACAGTCTTCCTTCTGACCCAACAGTCTCAGTCTCTGCTCTGTGAACAGTTCCTTCCTTCTGACCCAGCAGTCTCAAGTCTCTGTGAAACAGTCTTCCTTTCTGACCCAAGCAGTCTCAGTCTCTGGTGAACAGTCTTCCTTCTGACCCAGCAGCAGTCTCAGTCTCTGTAAACAGTCTTTCCTTTCTGACCCAACATGCTCAGTCTCTGTGACAGTCTCCTTCTGACCCAGCAGTCTCAGTCTCCTGTGAACAGTCTTCCTTTGACCCAGCAGGTCCTCAGTCTCTGTGAACTGTCTTCCTTCTGACCCAGCAGTCTCAGTCTCTGTGAACAGTCTTCCTTCTGACCCAGCATCTCAGTCTCTGTGAACAGTCTTCCTTCTGACCCAGCAAGTCTCAGTCTCTGTGAACAAGTATCCTTCTGACCCATCAGTCTCAGTCTCTGTGAACAGTCTTCCTTCTGACCCAAGCAGTATCATCTCTGTAACAGTCCTTCTTCTGACCCAGCAGTCTCAGTCTCTGTGAACAGAACAGTCTTCCTTCTGACCCAGCAGTCTCAGTCTCTGTGAACAGTCTTCCTTCTGACCCAGCAGGCTCAGTCCTGTGAACAGTCTTCCTTCTGACCCAGCAGTCTCAGTCTCTGTGAACAGTCTTCCTTCTGACCCAGCAGTCTCAGTCTCTGTGAACAGTCTTCCTTCTGACCCAGCAGTCTCAGTCTCTGTGAACAGTCTTCCTTCTGACCCTGCAGTCTCAGTCTCTGTGAACAGTCTTCCTTCTGACCCAGCAGTCTCAGTCTCTGTCAACAGTCTTCCTTCTGACCCAGCAGTCTCAGTCTCTGTGAAACAGTCTTCCTTCTGACCCAGCAGTGCTCAGTCTCTTGTGAACAGTCTTCCTTCTGACCCAGCAGTCTCAGTCTCTGTGAACAGTCTTCCTTCTGACCCAGCAGTCTCAGTCTCTGTGAACAGTCTTCCTTCTGACCCAGCAGTCTCAGTCTCTGTGAACAGTCTTCCTTCTGACCCAAGCAGTCGTCTCTGTGAACAGTCTTCCTTCTGACCCAACAGTCTCAGTCTCTGTGAACAGTCTTCCTTCTGACCCAGCAGTCTCAGTCTCTGTGAACAGTCTTCCTTCTGACCCAGCAGTCTCAGTCTCTGTGAACAGTCTTCCTTCTGACCCAGCAGTCTCAGTCTCTGTGAACAGTCTTCCTTCTGACCCAGCAGTCTCAGTCTCTGTGAACAGTCTTCCTTCTGACCCAGCAGTCTCAGTCTCTGTGAACAGTCTTCCTTCTGACCCAGCAGTCTCAGTCTCTGTGAACAGTCTTCCTTCTGACCCAGCAGTCTCAGTCTCTGTGAACAGTCTTCCTTCTGACCCACAGTCTCAGTCTCTGTGAACAGTCTTCCTTCTGACCCAACAGTCTCAGTCTCTGTGAACAGTCTTCCTTCTGACCCAGCAGTCCTCAGTCTCTGTGAACAGTCTTCCTTTCCTTCTGACCCAGCAGTCTCAGTCTCTGTGAACAGTCTTCCTTCTGACCCAGCAGTCTCAGTCTCTGTGAACAGTCTTCCTTCTGACCCAGCAGTCTCAGTCTCTGTGAACAGTCTTCCTTCTGACCCAGCAGTCTCAGTCTCTGTGAACAGTCTTCCTTCTGACCCAGCAGTCTCAGTCTCTGTGAACAGTCTTCCTTCTGACCCAGCAGTCTCAGTCTCTGTGAACAGTCTTCCTTCTGACCCAGCAGTCTCAGTCTCTGTGAACAGTCTTCCTTCTGACCCAGCAGTCTCAGTCTCTGTGAACAGTCTTCCTTCTGACCCAGCAGTCTCAGTCTCTGTGAACAGTCTTCCTTCTGACCCAGCAGTCTCAGTCTCTGTGAACAGTCTTCCTTCTGACCCAGCAGTCTCAGTCTCTGTGAACAGTCTTCCTTCTGACCCAGCAGTCTCAGTCTCTGTGAACAGTCTTCCTTCCCTTCTGACCCAGCAGTCTCAGTCTCTGTGAACAGTCTTCCTTCTGACCCAGCAGTCTCAGTCTCTGTGAACAGTCTTCCTTCTGACCCAGCAGTCTCAGTCTCTGTGAACAGTCTTCCTTCTGACCCAGCAGTCTCAGTCTCTGTGAACAGTCTTCCTTCTGACCCAGCAGTCTCAGTCTCTGTGAACAGTCTTCCTTCTGACCCAGCAGTCTCAGTCTCTGTGAACAGTCTTCCTTCTGACCCAGCAGTCTCAGTCTCTGTGAACAGTCTTCCTTCTGACCAAGCAGTCTCAGTCTCTGTGAACAGTCTTCCTTCTGACCCAGCAGTCTCAGTCTCTGTGAACAGTCTTCCTTCTGACCCAGCAGTCTCAGTCTCTGTGAACAGTCTTCCTTCTGACCCAACAGTCTCAGTCTCTGTGAACAGTCTTCCTTCTGACCCAGCAGTCTCAGTCTCTGTGAACAGTCTTCCTTCTGACCAACCAGCAGTCTCAGTCTCTGTGAACAGTCTTCCTTCTGACCCAGCAGTCTCAGTCTCTGTGAACAGTCTTCCTTCTGACCCAGCAGTCTCAGTCTCTGTGAACAGTCTTCCTTCTGACCCAACAGTCTCAGTCTCTGTGAACAGTCTTCCTTCTGACCCAGCAGTCTCAGTCTCTGTGAACAGTCTTCCTTCTGACCCAGCAGTCTCAGTCTCTGTGAACAGTCTTCCTTCTGACCCAACAGTCTCAGTCTCTGTGAACAGTCTTCCTTCTGACCCAGCAGTCTCAGTCTCTGTGAACAGTCTTCCTTCTGACCCAGCAGTCTCAGTCTCTGTGAACAGTCTTCCTTCTGACCCAGCAGTCTCAGTCTCTGTGCACAGTCTTCCTTCTGACCCAGCAGTCTCAGTCTCTGTGAACAGTCTTCCTTCTGACCCAGCAGTCTCAGTCTCTGTGAACAGTCTTCCTTCTGACCCAGCAGTCTCAGTCTCTGTGAACTGAACAGTCTTCCTTCTGACCCAGCAGTCTCAGTCTCTGTGAACAGTCTTCCTTCTGACCCAGCAGTCTCAGTCTCTGTGAACAGTCTTCCTTCTGACCCAGCAGTCTCAGTCTCTGTGAACAGTCTTCCTTCTGACCCAACAGTCTCAGTCTCTGAACAGTCTTCCTTCTGACCCAGCAGTCTCAGTCTCTGTGAAACAGTCTTCCTTCTCACCCAGCAGTCTCAGTCTCTGTGAACAGTCTTCCTTCTGACCCAGCAGTCTCAGTCTCTGTGAACAGTCTTCCTTCTGACCCAGCAGTCTCAGTCTCTGTGAACAGTCTTCCTTCTGACCCAGCAGTCTCAGTTCTCTGTGAACAGTCTTCCTTCTGACCCAGCAGTCTCAGTCTCTGTGAACAGTCTTCCTTCTGACCCAGCAGTCTCAGTCTCTGTGAACAGTCTTCCTTCTGACCTGACCCAGCAGTCTCAGTCTCTGTGAACAGTCTTCCTTCTGACCCAGCAGTCCTCAGTCTCTGTGAACAGTCTTCCTTCTGACCCAGCAGTCTCAGTCTCTGTGAACAGTCTTCCTTCTGACCCAGCAGTCTCAGTCTCTGTGAACAGTCTTCCTTCTGACCCAGCAGTCTCAGTCTCTGTGAACAGTCTTCCTTCTGACCCAGCAGTCTCAGTCTCTGTGAACAGTCTTCCTTCTGACCCAGCAGTCTCAGTCTCTGTCAACAGTCTTCCTTCTGACCCAGCAGTCTCAGTCTCTGTGAACAGTCTTCCTTCTGACCCAGCAGTCTCAGTCTCTGTGAACAGTCTTCCTTCTGACCCAGCAGTCTCAGTCTCTGTGAACAGTCTTCCTTCTGACCCAGCAGTCTCAGTCTCTGTGAACAGTCTTCCTTCTGACCCAGCAGTCTCAGTCTCTGTGAACAGTCTTCCTTCTGACCCAGCAGTCTAGTCTCAGTCTCTGTGAACAGTCTTCCTTCTGACCCAGCAGTCTCAGTCTCTGTGAACAGTCTTCCTTCTGACCCAGCAGTCTCAGTCTCTGTGAACAGTCTTCCTTCTGACCCAACAGTCTCAGTCTCTGTGAACAGTCTTCCTTCTGACCCAGCAGTCTCAGTCTCTGTGAACAGTCTTCCTTCTGACCCAGCAGTCTCAGTCTCTGTGAACAGTCTTCCTTCTGACCCAGCAGTCTCAGTCTCTGTGAACAGTCTTCCTTCTGACCCAGCAGTCTCAGTCTCTGTGAACAGTCTTCCTTCTGACCCAGCAGTCTCAGTCTCTGTGAACAGTCTTCCTTCTGACCCAGCAGTCTCAGTCTCTGTGAACAGTCTTCCTTCTGACCCAGCAGTCTCAGTCTCTGTGAACAGTCTTCCTTCTGACCCAGCAGTCTCAGTCTCTGTGAACAGTCTTCCTTCTGACCCAGCAGTCTCAGTCTCTGTGAACAGTCTTCCTTCTCTAACAGCAGTCTCAGTCTCTGTGAACAGTCTTCCTTCTGACCCAGCAGTCTCAGTCTCTGTGAACAGTCTTCCTTCTGACCCAGCAGTCTCAGACTCTGTGAACAGTCTTCCTTCTGACCCAGCAGTCTCAGTCTCTGTGAACAGTCTTCCTTCTGACCACAACAGTCTCTGTCAACAGTCTTCCTTCTAACCAACAGTCTCAGTCTCTGTGAACAGTCTTCCTTCTGACCCAGCAGTCTCAGTCTCTGTGAACAGTCTTCCTTCTGACCCAGCAGTCTCAGTCTCTGTGAACAGTCTTCCTTCTGACCCAGCAGTCTCAGTCTCTGTGAACAGTCTTCCTTCTGACCAGCAGTCTCAGTCTCTGTGAACAGTCTTCCTTCTGACCCCAGCAGTCTCAGTCTCTGTGAACAGTCTTCCTTCTGACCCAGCAGTCTCAGTCTCTGTGAACAGTCTTCCCTTCTGACCCAGCAGTCTCAGTCTCTGTGAACAGTCTTCCTTTCCTTCTGACCCAGCAGTCTCAGTCTCTGTGAACAGTCTTCCTTCTGACCCAGCAGTCTCAGTCTCTGTGCAACAGTCTTCCTTCTGACCCAGCAGTCTCAGTCTCTGTGAACAGTCTTCCTTCCTGACCCAGCAGTCTCAGTCTCTGTGAACAGTCTTCCTTCTGACCCAGCAGTCTCAGTCTCTGTGAACAGTCTTCCTTCTGACCCAGCAGTCTCAGTCTCTGTGAACAGTCTTCCTTCTGACCCAGCAGTCCTCAACAGTCTTCCTCGTCTGTGAACAGTCTTCCTTCTGACCCAGCAGTCTCAGTCTCTGTGAACAGTCTTCCTTCTGACCCAGCAGTCTCAGTCTCTGTGAACAGTCTTCCTTCTGACCCAGCAGTCTCAGTCTCTGTGAACAGTCTTCCTTCTGACCCAGCAGTCTCAGTCTCTGTGAACAGTCTTCCTTCTGACCCAGCAGTCTCAGTCTCTGTGAACAGTCTTCCTTCTGACCCAGCAAAGTAGTCTCAGTCTCTGTGAAAGTCTTCCTTTCTGACCCAGCAGTCTCAGTCTCCTGTGAAACAGTCTTCCTTCTGAACCCAGCAGTCCCTCAGTCTCTGTCAACAGTCTTCTTCTGACCAACAGCTGTCTCAGGTCTCTGTGAACATCTTCCTTCTGACCCAAGCAGTCTCAGTCTCTGTGAACAGTCTTCCTTTCTGACCCAGCAGTCTCAGTCTCTGTGCAACAGTCTTCCTTCTGACCCAACAGCAGTCTCAGTCTCTGTGAACAGTCTTCTTCTGACCCGCAGTCTTCAGTCTTCTGTGAACAGTTTCTTCCTTGACCCAGCGCAGTTCAGTCTCTCTCAGTCTTCTCTGAACAGGTCTTCAACAGGCTTCTGACCCATCAGTCTCAGTCTCTTGTGAACAGTCTCCTTCTGACCCAACAGTCTCAGTCTCCGTCTCTGTGACAGTCTTCCTTGACCTGATGACCCAGCAGTCTCAGTCTCTGTGAACAGTCTTCTCTCTGAACCAGCAGTCCTCAGTCTCTGTGAAACAGTCTTCCCTTCTGACCCAGCAGTCCTCAGTCTCTGTGAACAGTCTTCCTTCTTACCCAGCAGTCTCAAGTCTCTGTGAACAGTCTTCCCTTCTGACCCCTAGCAGTCTCAGTCTCTGTCGAACAGTCTTCCTATCTCGACCCAGCAGTCTCAGTCTCTGTGAACCAGTCTTCCTTCTGACCCAGCAGTCTCAGTCTCTGTGAACAGTCTTACTTCTGACCCAAGCAGTCTCAGTCTCTGTGAACAGTCCTTCCCTTCTGCACCCAGCAGTCTCAGTTCTCTGTGAACAGTCTTCCTTCTGACCCAGCAGTCTCAGTCTCTGTGAACAGTCTTCCCTACTGACCCCAGCAGTCTCAGTCTCTGTGAACAGTCTTCCTTCTGACCCCATCAGTCACAGTCCTCTGTGAAACAGTCTTCCTTCTGACCCAGCAGTCTCAGTCTCTGTGAACAGTCTTCCTTCTGACCTCTCAGTCTCTGTGAACAGTCTTCCTTCTGACCCAGCAGTCTCAGTCTCTGTGAACAGTCTTCCTTCTGACCCAGCAGTCTCAGTCTCTGTGAACAGTCTTCCTTCTGACCCAGCAGTCTCAGTCTCTGTGAACAGTCTTCCTTCTGACCCAGCAGTCTCAGTCTCTGTGAACAGTCTTCCTTCTGACCCAGCAGTCTCAGTCTCTGTGAACAGTCTTCCTTCTGACCCAGCAGTTTCTGTCTCTGTCAACAGTCTTCCTTCTGACCCAGCAGTCTCAGTCTCTGTGAACAGTCTTCCTTCTGACCTAGCAGTCTCAGTCTCTGTGAACAGTCTTCCTTCTGACCCAGCAGTCTCAGTCTCTGTGAACAGTCTTCCTTCTGACCCAAGCAGTCTCAGTCTCTGTGAACAGTCTTCCTTCTGACCCAGCAGTCTCAGTCTATGTGAACAGTCTTCCTTCTGACCCAGCAGTCTCAGTCTCTGTGAACAGTCTTCCTTCTGACCAGCAGTCTCAGTCTCTGTGAACAGTCTTCCTTCTGACCCAGCAGGTCTCAGTCTCTGTGAACAGTCTTCCTTCTGACCCATCAGTCTCAGTCTCTGTGAACAGTCTTCCTTCTGACACCAGCAGTCTCATGTCTACTGTGAACAGTCTTCCTTCTGACCCAGCAGTCTCAGTCTCTGTGAACAATCTTTCCTTCTGACCCAGCAGTCTCAGTCTCTGTGAACAGTCTTTCCTTCTGACCCAACAGTCTCAGTCTTTGAACAGTCTTCCTTCTGACCCAGTCAGTCTCAGTCTCTGTGAACAGTCTTCCTTCTGACCCAGCAGTCTCAGTCCTCTGTCAACAGTCTTCCTTCTGACCCAGCAGTCCTCAGTCTCTGTCAACAGTCTTCCTTCTGACCCAGCAGTCTCAGTCTCTGTGAACAGTCTTCCTTCTGACCCAGCAGTCTCAGTCTCTGTTAACAGTCGTCCTTCTGACCCAGCATCTCAGTCTCTGCCAGCAGTGTCTGTGACTGTCTTCCTTCTGACCCGCAGTCTCAGTCTCTGTGAACAGTCTTCCTTCTGAACCCAGCAGTCTCAGTCTCTGTGAACCAGTCTTCCTTCTGACCCAGCAGTCTCAGTCTCTGTGATTACAGTCTTCTTCTGACCCAGCAGTCTCAGTCTCTGTGAACAGTCTTCCTTTCTGACCCAGCAGTCACAGTCTCTGTCAACAGGGGTCTTCCTTCTGACCAGCAGTCTCAGTCTCTGTGAACAGTCTTTCTATCTCAACCAGCCGCAGTCTCAGTCTCTGTGAACAGTCTCTTCTTTTCTGACCCAGCAGTCTCAGTCTCTGTGAACAGTGCTTCCCCTTCTGACCAGCAGTCTCCAGTCTTTCTGTGAACAGTCTTCCTTCTGACCCAGCAGTTCAGTCTCTGTGAACAGTCTTCTTCTGACCCACAGTCTCAGTCTCTGTGAACAGTCTTCCTTCTGACCCAGCAGTCTCAGTCTCTGTGGAAACAGTGTCTCTTCTGACCCAGCAGTCTCAGTCTCTGTGAACAGTCTTCCTTCTGACCCATCAGTCTCAGTCTCTGTGATCAGTCTTCCTTCTGACCCAGCAGTCTCAGTCTCTGTGAACAGTCTTCCTTCTGACCCAGCAGTCTCAGTCTCTGTGAACAGTCTTCCTTCTGACCCAGCAGTCTCAGTCTCTGTGAACAGTCTTCCTTCTGACCCAGCAGTCTCAGTCTCTGTGAACAGTCTTCCTTCTGACCCAGCAAGTCTCAGTCTCTGTGAACAGTCTTCCTTCTGACCCAGCAGTCTCAGTCTCTGTGAACAGTCTTCCTTCTGACCCAGCAGTCTCAGTCTCTGTGAACAGTCTTCCTTCTGACCCAACAGTCTCAGTCTCTGTGAACAGTCTTCCTTCTGACCCAGCAGTCTCAGTCTCTGTGAACAGTCTTCCTTCTGACCCAGCAGTCTCAGTCTCTGTGAACAGTCTTCCCTTCTGACCCAAGTAGTCTCAGTCTCTGTGCAAGCAGTCTCAGTCTCTGTGAACAGTCTTCCCTTCTGACCCAACAGTCTCAGTTCCAGTAACAGTCTTCCTTCTGACAACAGTCCAGGTCTCTGTGAACAGTCTTCCTTCTGACCCAGACAGTCTCAGTCTCTGTGAACAGTCTTCTTCTGACCCAGCAGTCTCAGTCTCCTGTCAACAGTCTTCCTTCTGACCCAGCAGTCTCAGTCTCTGTCAACAGTCTTCTTCTGACCCAGCAGTCTAAGTATCTGTGAACAGTCTTCCTTCTGACCCAGCAGTCTCAGTCTCTGTGAACAGTCTTCCTTCTGACCCAGCAGTCTCAGTCTCTGTGAATAGTCTTCCTTCTGACCCAGCAGTCTCAGTCTCTGTGAACATTCTTCCTTCTGACCCAGCAGTCTAAGTCTCTGTGAACAGTTTTCCATCTCACCCAGCAGTCTCAGTCTCTGTGAACAGTCTTCCTTCTGAACCCAGCAGTCTCAGTCTCTGTGACAGTCTTCCTCTGTGAACAGTCTTCCTTCTGACCCACAGTCTCAGTCTCTGTGAACAGTCTTCCTTCTGACCCAGCATCTCAGTCTCTGTGAACAGTCTTCCTTCTGACCCACAGTCTCAGTCTCTGTGAACAGTCTTCCTTCTGACCCAACAGTCTCCGTCTCTGTCAACAGTCTTCCTTCTGACCCAGCAGTCTCAGTCTCTGTGAACAGTCTTCCTTCTGACCCAGCAGTCTCAGTCTCTGTGAACAGTCTTCCTTCTGACCCAGCAGTCTCAGTCTCTGTGAACAGTCTTCCTTCTGACCCAGACAGTCTCAGTCTCTGTGAACAGTCTTCCTTCTGACCCATCAGTCTCAGTCTCTGTGAACAAGTCTTCCTTCTGACCCAGCAGTCTCAGTCTCTGTGAACATTCTTCCTTCTGACCAGCAGTCCTCAGTCTCTGTGAACAGTCTTCCTTCTGACCCAGCAGTCTCAGTCTCTGTGAACAGTCTTCCTCTGACCCAGCAGTCTGTCTTCCTTCTGACCCAGCAGTCTCAGTCTCTGTGAACAGTCTTCCTTCTGACCCAGCAGTCTCAGTCTCTGTGAACAGTCTTCCTTCTGACCCAGCAGTCTCAGTCTCTGTGAACAGTCTTCCTTCTGACCCAGCAGTCTCAGTCTCTGTGAACAGTCTTCCTTCTGACCCAGCAGTCTCAGTCTCTGTGAACAGTCTTCCTTCTGACCCAGCAGTCTCAGTCTCTGTGAACAGTCTTCCTTCTGACCCAGCAGTCTCAGTCTCTGTGAACAGTCTTCCTTCTGACCCAGCAGTCTCAGTCTCTGTGAACAGTCTTCCTTCTGACCCAGCAGTCTCAGTCTCTGTGAACAGTCTTCCTTCTGACCCAGCAGTCTCAGTCTCTGTGAACAGTCTTCCTTCTGACCCAGCAGTCTCAGTCTCTGTGAACAGTCTTCCTTCTGACCCAGCAGTCTCAGTCTCTGTGAACAGTCTTCCTTCTGACCCAGCAGTCTCAGTCTCTCTCTGTGAACAGTCTTCCTTCTGACCCAGCAGTCTCAGTCTCTGTGAACAGTCTTCCTTCTGACCCAGCAGTCTCAGTCTCTGTGAACAGTCTTCCTTCTGACCCAGCAGTCTCAGTCTCTGTGAACAGTCTTCCTTCTGACCCAACAGTCTCAGTCTCTGTGAACAGTCTTCCTTCTGACCCAGCAGTCTCAGTCTCTGTGAACAGTCTTCCTTCTGACCCAGCAGTCTCAGTCTCTGTGAACAGTCTTCCTTCTGACCCAGCAGTCTCAGTCTCTGTGAACAGTCTTCCTTCTGACCCAGCAGTCTCAGTCTCTGTGAACAGTCTTCCTTCTGACCCAGCAGTCTCAGTCTCTGTGAACAGTCTTCCTTCTGACCCAGCAGTCTCAGTCTCTGTGAACAGTCTTCCTTCTGACCCAGCAGTCTCAGTCTCTGTGAACAGTCTTCCTTCTGACCCAGCAGTCTCAGTCTCTGTGAACAGTCTTCCTTCTGACCTGACCCAACAGTCTCAGTCTCTGTGAACAGTCTTCCTTCTCACCCACAGTCTCAGTCTCTGTGAACAGTCTTCCTTCTGACCCAGCAGTCTCAGTCTCTGTGAACAGTCCTTCCTTCTGACCCAGCAGTCTCAGTCTCTGTGAACAGTCTTCTTCTGACCCAGCAGTCTCAGTCTCTGTGAACAGTCTTCCTTCTGACCCAGCAGTCTCAGCTCTGTGAACAGTCTTCCTTCTGACCCAGCAGTCTCAGTCTCTTGTGAACAGTCTTCCTTCTGACCCAGCAGTCTCAGGTCTCTGTCAACAGTCTTCCTTCTGACCCAGCAGTCTCAGTCTCTGTGACAGTCTTCCTTCTGACCCAACAGTCTCAGTCTCTGTGAACAGTCCTTCCTTCTGACCCAGCAGTCTCAGTCTCTGTGAACAGTCTTCCTTCTGACCCAGCAGTCCTCAGTCTCTGTGAACAGTCTTCCTTCTGACCCAGCAGTCTCAGTCCCAGCAGTCTCACAAGTCTCTGTGAACAGTCTTCCTTCTGACCCAAGCAGTCTCAGTCTCTGTGAACAGTCTTCCTCTGCTGACCAGCAGTCTCAGTCTCTGTGAACAGTCTTCCTTCTGACCCAGCAGTCTCCTGAGAACAGTCCTTGTGAACTCTCTTTTGACCCCAGCAGTCTCTGTGAACAGTAGTCTTCCTTCTTTTGACCCAGGCAGTCTCAGTCTCATGTGAACAGTATCTTCCTTCTGACCCAGCAGTCCTCATCTGTGAACAGTCTTCCTTCTGACCAGCAGTCCAGTCTCTGTGAACAGTCTTTCCTTCTGACAGCAGTCTCAGTCTCTGTGAACAGTCTTCCTTCTGACCAGCAGTCTCAGTCTCTGTGAAAAACAGTCTTTCCTTCTGACCCATTCAGTCTCAGTCTCTGTGACAGTCTTCCTTCTGACCCAACAGTCTCAGTTTTTTTCTCTGTGAACAGTCTTCCTGTCTGACCCTGCAGTCCGTCTCAGTCTCTGTGAACAGTCTTCCTTCTGACCCAGCAGTCTCAGGTCTTGTGAACAGTCTTCCTTCTGACCCAGCAGTCTCAGTCTCTGTGAACAGTCTTCCTTCTGACCCAGGCAGTCTCAGTCTCTGTGAACAGTCTTCCTTCTGACCCAGCAGTCTCAGTCTCTGTGAACAGTCTTCCCTTCTGACCCAGCAGTCTCAGTCTCTGTGAACAAGTCTTCCTTTCTGACCCAGCAGTCTCAGTCTCTTGTGAACAGTCTTCCTTCTGACACAGTCTCTATGTCAACAGTCTTACTTCTGACCTAGCAGTCTCAGTCTCTGTTGTGTCAACAGTCTTCCTTTCTGACCCAACAGTCTCAGTCCTCTGTGAACAGTCTTCCTTCTGACCCAGCAGTCTCAGTCTCTGTGAACAGTCTTCCTTCTCAACCCAGCAGTCTCAGTCTCCTGTGAACAGTCTTCCTTTCTGACCTTTGTCAAAAAAAAAGCAGTTTCTTCTCTCAGTCTCTGTGAAACGTCTTCCTTCTGACCAGCAGTCTCAGTCTCTGTGAACAGTCTTCCTTCTGACCAGCAGTCTCAGTCTCTGTGAACAGTCTTCCTTCTGACCCAGCAGTCTCAGTCTCTGTGAACAGTCTTCCTTCTGACCCAGCAGTCTCAGTCTCTGTGTACAGTCTTCCTTCTGACCCAGCAGTCTCAGTCTCTGTGAACAGTCTTCCTTCTGACCCAGCAGTCTCAGTCTCTGTGAACAGTCTTCCTTCTGACCCAGCAGTCTCAGTCTCTGTGAACAGTCTTCTTCTGACCCAGCAGTCTCAGTCTCTGTGAACAGTCTTCCTTCTGACCCAGCAGTCTCAGTCTCTGTGAACAGTCTTCCTTCTGACCCAGCAGTCTCAGTCTCTGTGAACAGTCTTCCTTCTGACCCAGCAGTCTCAGTCTCTGTGAACAGTCTTCCTTCTGACCCAGCAGTCTCTGTCTCTGTGAACAGTCTTCCTTCTGACCCAGTCTCTGTGAACAGTCTCCAGCAGTCTCAGTCTCTGTGAACAGTCTTCCTTCTGACCAAACAGTCTCAGTCTCTGTGAACAGTCTTCCTTCAGACCCAGCGAGTCTCAGTCTCTGTGAACAGTCTTCCTTCTGACCCAGCAGTCTCAGTCTCTGTGAACAGTCTTCATTCTGACCCAGCAGTCTCAGTCTCTGTGAACAGTCTTCCCTTCTGACCCAGCAGTCTCAGTCTCTGTGAACAGTCTTCCTTCTGACCCAAGCAGTCTCAGTCTCTGTGAACAGTCTTCCTTCTGACCCAGCCAGTCCTCAATCTCTGTGCAACAGTCTTCCTTCTGACCCAGCAGTCTCAGTCTCTGTGAACAGTCTTCCTTCTGACCCAGCAGTCTCAGTCTCTGTGAACAGTCTTCCTTCTGACCCTAGCAGTCTCAGTCTCTGTGAACAGTCTTCCTTCTGACCCAGCAGTCTCAGTCTCTGTGAACAGTCTTCCTTCTGACCCAGCAGTCTCAGTCTCTGTGAACACTTCTGACCCAGCAGTCTCAGTCTCTGTGAACAGTCTTCCTTCTGACCCAGCAGTCTCAGTCTCTGTGAACAGTCTTCCTTCTGACCCAGCAGTCTCAGTCTCTGTGAACAGTCTTCCTTCTGACCCTGCAGTCTCAGTCTCTGTGAACAGTCTTCCTTCTGACCCAGCAGTCTCAGTCTCTGTGAACAGTCTTCCTTCTGACCCAGCAGTCTCAGTCTCTGTGAACAGTCTTCCTTCTGACCCAGCAGTCTCAGTCTCTGTGAACAGTCTTCCTTCTGACCCAGCAGTCTCAGTCTCTGTGAACAGTCTTCCTTCTGACCCAGCAGTCTCAGTCTCTGTGAACAGTCTTCCTTCTGACCCAGCAGTCTCAGTCTCTGTGAACAGTCTTCCTTCTGACCCAGCAGTCTCAGTCTCTGTGAACAGTCTTCCTTCTGACCCAGCAGTCTCAGTCTCTGTGAACAGTCTTCCTTCTGACCCAGCAGTCTCAGTCTCTGTGAAGAACAGTCTTCCTTCTGACCCAGCAGTCTCAGTCTCTGTGAACAGTCTTCCTTCTGACCCAGCAGTCTCAGTCTCTGTGAACAGTCTTCCTTCTGACCCAGCAGTCTCAGTCTCTGTGAACAGTCTTCCTTCTGACCCAGCAGTCTCAGTCTCTGTGAACAGTCTTCCTTCTGACCCAGCAGTCTCAGTCTCTGTGAACAGTCTTCCTTCTGACCCAGCAGTCTCAGTCTCTGTGAACAGTCTTCCTTCTGACCCAGCAGTCTCAGTCTCTGTGAACAGTCTTCCTTCTGACCCAGCAGTCTCAGTCTCTGTGAACAGTCTTCCTTCTGACCCAGCAGTCTCAGTCTCTGTGAACAGTCTTCCTTCTGACCCAGCAGTCTCAGTCTCTGTGAACAGTCTTCCTTCTGACCCAGCAGTCTCAGTCTCTGTGAACAGTCTTCCTTCTGACCCAGCAGTCTCAGTCTCTGTGAACAGTCTTCCTTCTGACCCAGCAGTCTCAGCTCAGTCTCTGTGAACAGTCTTCCTTCTGACCCAGCAGTCTCAGTCTCTGTGAACAGTCTTCCTTCTGACCCAGCAGTCTCAGTCTCTGTGAACAGTCTTCCTTCTGACCCAGCAGTCTCAGTCTCTGTGAACAGTCTTCCTTCTGACCCAGCAGTCTCAGTCTCTGTGAACAGTCTTCCTTCTGACCCAGCAGTCTCAGTCTCTGTGAACAGTCTTCCTTCTGACCCAGCAGTCTCAGTCTCTGTGAACAGTCTTCCTTCTGACCCAGCAGTCTCAGTCTCTGTGAACAGTCTTCCTTCTGACCCAGCAGTCTCAGTCTCTGTGAACAGTCTTCCTTCTGACCCAGCAGTCTCAGTCTCTGTGAACAGTCTTCCTTCTGACCCAGCAGTCTCAGTCTCTGTGAACAGTCTTCCTTCTGACCCAGCAGTCTCAGTCTCTGTGAACAGTCTTCCTTCTGACCCAGCAGTCTCAGTCTCTGTCTGTGAACAGTCTTCCTTCTGACCCAGCAGTCTCAGTCTCTGTGAACAGTCTTCCTTCTGACCCAGCAGTCTCAGTCTCTGTGAACAGTCTTCCTTCTGACCCAGCAGTCCTCAGTCTCTGTGAACAGTCTTCCTTCTCACCCAGCAGTTTCAGTCTCTGTGAACAGTCTTCCTTCTGACCCAGCAGTCTCAGTCTCTGTGAACAGTCTTCCTTCTGACCCAGCAGTCTCAGTCTCTGTGAACAGTCTTCCTTCTGACCCAGCAGTCTCAGTCTCTGTGAACAGTCTTCCTTCTGACCCAGCAGTCTCAGTCTCTGTGAACAGTCTTCCTTCTGACCCAGCAGTCTCAGTCTCTGTGAACAGTCTTCCTTCTGACCCAGCAGTCTCAGTCTCTGTGAACAGTCTTCCTTCTGACCCAGCAGTCTCAGTCTCTGTGAACAGTCTTCCTTCTGACCCAGCAGTCTCAGTCTCTGTGAACAGTCTTCCTTCTGACCCAGCAGTCTCTGTGAACAGTCTTCCTTCTGACCCAGCAGTCTCAGTCTCTGTGAACAGTCTTCCTTCTGACCCAGCAGTCTCAGTCTCTGTGAACAGTCTTCCTTCTGACCCAGCAGTCTCAGTCTCTGTGAACAGTCTTCCTTCTGACCCAGCAGTCTCAGTCTCTGTGAACAGTCTTCCTTCTGACCCAGCAGTCTCAGTCTCTGTGAACAGTCTTCCTTCTGACCCAGCAGTCTCAGTCTCTGTGAACAGTCTTCCTTCTGACCCACAGCCAGTCTCTGTCAACAGTCTTCCTTCTGACCCAGCAGTCTCAGTCTCTGTGAACAGTCTTCCTTCTGACCCAGCAGTCTCAGTCTCTGTGAACAGTCTTCCTTCTGACCCAGCAGTCTCAGTCTCTGTGAACAGTCTTCCTTCTGACCCAGCAGTCTCAGTCTCTGTGAACAGTCTTCCTTCTGACCCAGCAGTCTCACAGTCTCTGTGCACAGTCTTCCTTCTGACCAACAGTCTCAGTCTTGTGAACAGTCTTCCTTCTAACCCAACAGTCTCATTCTCTGTGAACACTCTTCCTTTCTGACCCAGCAGTCTCAGTCTCTGTGAACAGTCTTCATTCTGACCCAGCAGTCTCAGTCTCTGTGCAGAGTCTTCCTTCTGACCCAGCAGTCTCAGTCTCAGTGAACAGTCTATCATTCTGACCCATCAGTCTCAGTCTCTGTGCACTAGTCTTCCTTCTGACCAAACAGTCTCAGTCTCTGTGAACAGTCTTCCTTCTGACCCAGCAGTCTCAGTCTCTGTGAACAGTCTTCCTTCTGACCCAGCAGTCTCAGTCTCTGTGAACAGTCTTCATTCTGACCCAACAGTCTCAGTCTCTGTGAACAGTCTTCCTTCTGACCCAGCAGTCTCAGTCTCTGTGAACAGTCTTCCTTCTGACCCAGCAGTCTCAGTCTCTGTGAACAGTCTTCCTTCTGACCCAGCAGTCTCAGTCTCTGTGAACAGTCTTCCTTCTGACCCAGCAGTCTCAGTCTCTGTGAACAGTCTTCCTTCTGACCCAGCAGTCTCAGTCTCTGTGAACAGTCTTCCTTCTGACCCAGCAGTCTCAGTCTCTGTGAACAGTCTTCCTTCTGACCCAGCAGTCTCAGTCTCTGTGAACAGTCTTCCTTCTGACCCAGCAGTCTCAGTCTCTGTGAACAGTCTTCCTTCTGACCCAGCAGTCTCAGTCTCTGTGAACAGTCTTCCTTCTGACCCAGCAGTCTCAGTCTCTGTGAACAGTCTTCCTTCTGACCCAGCAGTCTCAGTCTCTGTGAACAGTCTTCCTTCTGACCCAGCAGTCTCAGTCTCTGTCAACAGTCTTCCTTCTGACCCAGCAGTCTCAGTCTCTGTGAACAGTCTTCCTTCTGACCCAGCAGTCTCCTCAGTCTCTGTGAACAGTCTTCCTTCTGACCCAGCAGTCTCAGTCTCTGTGAACAGTCTTCCTTCTGACCCAGCAGTCTCAGTCTCTGTGAACAGTCTTCCTTCTGACCCAGCAGTCTCAGTCTCTGTGAACAGTCTTCCTTCTGACCCAGCAGTCTCAGTCTCTGTGAACAGTCTTCCTTCTGACCCAGCAGTCTCAGTCTCTGTGAACAGTCTTCCTTCTGACCCAGCAGTCTCAGTCTCTGTGAACAGTCTTCCTTCTGACCCAGCAGTCTCAGTCTCTGTGAACAGTCTTCCTTCTGACCCAGCAGTCTCAGTCTCTGTGAACAGTCTTCCTTCTGACCCAGCAGTCTCAGTCTCTGTGAACAGTCTTCCTTCTGACCCAGCAGTCTCAGTCTCTGTGAACAGTCTTCCTTCTGACCCAGCAGTCTCAGTCTCTGTGAACAGTCTTCCTTCTGACCCAGCAGTCTCAGTCTAGTCTCTGTGAACAGTCTTCCTTCTGACCCAGCAGTCTCAGTCTCTGTGAACAGTCTTCCTTCTGACCCAGCAGTCTCAGTCTCTGTGAACAGTCTTCCTTCTGACCCAGCAGTCTCAGTCTCTGTGAACAGTCTTCCTTCTGACCCAGCAGTCTCAGTCTCTGTGAACAGTCTTCCTTCTGACCCAGCAGTCTCAGTCTCTGTGAACAGTCTTCCTTCTGACCCAGCAGTCTCAGTCTCTGTGAACAGTCTTCCTTCTGACCCAGCAGTCTCAGTCTCTGTGAACAGTCTTCCTTCTGACCCAGCAGTCTCAGTCTCTGTGAACAGTCTTCCTTCTGACCCAGCAGTCTCAGTCTCTGTGAACAGTCTTCCTTCTGACCCAGCAGTCTCAGTCTCTGTGAACAGTCTTCCTTCTGACCCAGCAGTCTCAGTCTCTGTGAACAGTCTTCCTTCTGACCCAGCAGTCTCAGTCTCTGTGAACACAGTCTTCCTTCTGACCCAGCAGTCTCAGTCTCTGTGAACAGTCTTCCTTCTGACCCAGCAGTCTCAGTCTCTGTGAACAGTCTTCCTTCTGACCCAGCAGTCTCAGTCTCTGTGCAACAGTCTTCCTTCTGACCCAGCAGTCTCAGTCTCTGTGAACAGTCTTCCTTCTGACCCAGCAGTCTCAGTCTCTGTGAACAGTCTTCCTTCTGACCCAGCAGTCTCAGTCTCTGTGAACAGTCTTCCTTCTGACCCAGCAGTCTCAGTCTCTGTGAACAGTCTTCCTTCTGACCCAGCAGTCTCAGTCTCTGTGCAACATCTTCCTTCTGACCCAGCAGTCTCAGTCTCTGTGAACAGTCTTCCTTCTGACCCAGCAGTCTCAGTCTCTGTGAACAGTCTTCCTTCTCACCCAGCAGTCTCAGTCTCTGTGAACAGTCTTCCTTCTGACCCAGCAGTCTCAGTCTCTGTGAACAGTCTTCCTTCTTACCCAACAGTCTCAGTCTCTGTGAACAGTCTTCCTTCTGACCCAGCAGTCTCAGTCTCTGTGAACAGTCTTCCTTCTGACCCAGCAGTCTCAGTCTCTGTGAACAGTCTTCCTTCTGACCCAGCAGTCTCAGTCTCTGTCAACAGTCTTCCTTCTGACCCAGCAGTCTCAGTCTCTGTGAACAGTCTTCCCTTCTGACCCAGCAGTCTCAGTCTCTGTGAACAGTCTTCCTTCTGACCCAGCAGTCTCAGTCTCTGTGAACAGTCTTCCTTCTGACCCAGCAGTCTCAGTCTCTGTGAACAGTCTTCCTTCTGACCCAGCAGTCTCAGTCTCTGTGAACAGTCTTCCTTCTGACCCAGCAGTCTCAGTCTCTGTGAACAGTCTTCCTTCTGACCCAACAGTCTCAGTCTCTGTGAACAGTCTTCCTTCTGACCCAGCAGTCTCAGTCTCTGTGAACAGTCCAGTCTTCCTTCTGACCCAGCAGTCACTGTCTCTGAAACAGTCTTCCTTCTGACCCAACAGTCTCAGTCTCTGTCAACAGTCTTCCTTTCTGACCCAGCAGTCTCAGTCTCTGTGAACAGTCTCCCTTCTGACCCAGCAGTCTCAGTCTCTGTGAACAGTCTTCCTTCTGACCCAGCAGTCTCAGTCTCTGTGAATAGTCTTCCTTCTGACCCAGCAGTCTCAGTCTCTGTGAACAGTCTTCCTTCTGACCCAGCAGTCCCAGTCTCTGTGAACAGTCTTCTTTCTGACCCAGCAGTCTCAGTCTCTGTGAACAGTCTTCCTTCTGACCCAACAGTCTCAGTCTCTGTGAACAGTCTTCCTTCTGACCCAGCAGTCTCAGTCTCTGTGAACAGTCTTCCTTCTCACCCAGCAGTCTCTGTCTCTGAAACAGTCTTCCTTCTGACCCAACAGTCTCAGTCTCTGTCAATAGTCTTCTTTCTGACCCAGCAGTCTCAGTCTCTGTGAACAGTCTTCCTTCTGACCCAGCAGTCTCAGTCTCTGTGAACAGTCTTCCTTCTGACCAAGCAGTCTCAGTCTCTGTGAACAGTCTTCCTTCTGACCCAACAGTCTCAGTCTCTGTGAACAGTCTTCCTTCTGACCCAGCAGTCTCAGTCTCTGTCAACAGTCTTCCTTCTGACAAGCAGTCCCAGTCTCTGTGAACAGTCTTCCTTCTGACCCAACAGTCTCAGTCTCTGTGAACAGTCTTGCCTTCTGGACCCAGCAGTCTCAGTCTCTGTCAACAGTCTTCCTTCTGACCCAGCAGTCTCAGTCTCTGTCAACAGTCTTCCTTCTGACCCAGCAGTCTCAGTCTCTGTGAACAGTCTTCCTTCTGACCCAGCAGTCTCAGTCTCTGTGAACAGTCTTCCTTCTGACCCAACAGTCTCAGTCTCTGTGAACAGTCTTCCTTCTGACCCAGCAGTCTCAGTCTCTGTGAACAGTCTTCCTTCTCACCCAGCAGTCACTGTCTCTGAAAACAGTCTTCCTTCTGACCCAACAGTCTCCATCTCTGTCAATAGTCTTCTTTTCGACCCAGCAGTCTCAGTCTCTGTGAACAGTCTCCCTTCTGACCCAGCAGTCTCAGTGTCTGTGAACAGTCTTCCTTCTGACAAGCAGTCCCAGTCTCTGTGAACAGTCGTCCTTCTGACCCAACAGTCTCAGTCTCTGTGAACAGTCTTGCTTCTGGCCCAGCAGTCTCAGTCTCTGTCAACAGTCTTCCTTCTGACAAGCAGTCCCAGTCTCTGTGAACAGTCGTCCTTCTGACCCAACAGTCTCAGTCTCTGTGAACAGTCTTGCTTCTGGCCCAGCAGTCTCAGTCTCTGTCAACAGTCTTCCTTCTGACCCAACAGGCTCTGTCAACAGTATTCCTTCTGACCCAGCAGTCTCAGTCTCTGTGAACAGTCTTCCTTCTGACCCAGCAGTCTCAGTGTCTGTGAACAGTCTTCCTTCTGACCCAGCAGTCCCAGTCTCTGTGAACAGTCTTCCTTCTGACCCAGCAGTCTCAGTCTCTGTGAACAGTCTTCTTTCTGACCCAGCAGTCTCAGTCTCTGTGAACAGTCGTCCTTCTGACCCAACAATCACAGTCTCTGTGAACAGTCTTCCTTCTGACCCAGCAGTCTCAGTCTCTGTGAACAGTCTTCCTTCTCACCCAGCAGTCACTGTCTCTGAAACAGTCTTCCTTCTGACCCAACAGTCTCCGTCTCTGTCAATAGTCTTCTTTTCG
Organism: Coregonus ussuriensis; assembly: GCA_031479575.1. Taxonomy (NCBI): domain Eukaryota; kingdom Metazoa; phylum Chordata; class Actinopteri; order Salmoniformes; family Salmonidae; genus Coregonus; species Coregonus ussuriensis. The sequence goes on along the minus strand of CM062489.1, from coordinate 90,818,723 downwards.
ACCCAGCAGTCTCAGTCTCTGTGAACAGTCTCCCTTCTGACCCAGCAGTCTCAGTGTCTGTGAACAGTCTTCCTTCTGACGCGGCAGTCTCAGTCTCTGTGAATAGTCTTCCTTCTGACCCAGCAGTCTCAGTGTCTGTGAACAGTCTTCCTTCTGACCCAGCAGTCCCAGTCTCTGTGAACAGTCTTCTTTCTGACCCAGCAGTCTCAGTCTCTGTGAACAGTCGTCCTTCCGACCCAACAATCACAGTCTCTGTGAACAGTCTTCCTTCTGACCCAGCAGTCTCAGTCTCTGTGAACAGTCTTCCTTCTCACCCAGCAGTCACTGTCTCTGAAAACAGTCTTCCTTCTGACCCAACAGTCTCCGTCTCTGTCAATAGTCTTCTTTTCGACCCAGCAGTCTCAGTCTCTGTGAACAGTCTCCCTTCTGACCCAGCAGTCTCAGTGTCTGTGAACAGTCTTCCTTCTGACCCAGCAGTCCCAGTCTCTGTGAACAGTCGTCCTTCTGACCCAACAGTCTCAGTCTCTGTGAACAGTCTTGCTTCTGGCCCAGCAGTCTCAGTCTCTGTCAACAGTCTTCCTTCTGACCCAACAGACTCTGTCAACAGTATTCCTTCTGACCCAGCAGTCTCAGTCTCTGTGAACAGTCTTCCTTCTGACCCAGCAGTCTCAGTGTCTGTGAACAGTCTTCCTTCTGACCCAGCAGTCCCAGTCTCTGTGAACAGTCTTCCTTCTGACCCAGCAGTCTCAGTCTCTTTGAACAGTCTTCCTTCTGACCCAGCAGTCTCAGTCTCTGTGAACAGTCTTCTTTCTCACCCAGCAGTCACTGTCTCTGTCAACAGTCTTCCTTCTGACCCAACAGTCTCCGTCTCTGTCAATAGTCTTCTTTTCGACCCAGCAGTCTCAGTCTCTGTGAACAGTCTTCTTTCTGACCCAGCAGTCACAGTCTCTGTGAACAGTCTTCCTTCTGACCCAGCAGTCTCAGTCTCTGTGAACAGTCTTCCTTCTCACCCAGCAGTCACTGTCTCTGTCAACAGTCTTCCTTCTGACCCAACAGTCTCCGTCTCTGTCAATAGTCTTCTTTTCGACCCAGCAGTCTCAGTCTCTGTGAACAGTCTTCTTTCTGACCCAGCAGTCTCAGTCTCTGTGAACAGTCTTCCTTCTGACCTAGCAGTCTCAGTCTCTGTGAACAGTCTTCTATCTCAACCAGCAGTCTCAGTCTCTGTGAACAGTCTCCCTTCTGACCCAGCAGTCTCAGTCTCTGTGAACAGTCTTCCTTCTGACCCATCAGTCTCAGTCTCTGTGAACAGTCTTCATTCTGACCCAGCAGTCTCAGTCTCTGTGAACAGTATTCCTTCAGACCCAGCAGTCTCAGTCTCTGTGAACAGTCTTCCTTCTGACCCAGCAGTCTCAATCACTGTGAACAGTCTTCCTTCTGACCCAGCAGTCTCAGTCTCTGTGAACAGTCTTCCTTTCTGACCCAACAGTCTCAGTCTCTGTGAACAGTCTTCCTTCTGACCCAGCAGTCTCAGTCTCTGTGAACAGTCTTCCTTCTGACCCAGCAGTCTCGGTCTCTGTGAACAGTCTTCCTTCTGACCCAGCAGTCTCAGTCTCTGTGAACAGTCTTCCTTCTGACGCTGCAGTCTCAGTCTCTGTGAACAGTCTTCCTTCTGACCCAGCAGTCTCAGTGTCTGTGAACAGTCTTCCTTCTGACCCAGCAGTCCCAGTCTCTGTGAACAGTCTTCCTTCTGACCCAGCAGTCTCAGTCTCTGTGAACAGTCGTCCTTCTGACCCAACAGTCTCAGTCTCTGTGAACAGTCTTCCTTCTGACCCAGCAGTCTCAGTCTCTGTGAACAGTCTTCATTCTGACCTAGCAGTCTCAGTCTCTGTGAACAGTCTTCCTTCTGACCCAGCAGTCTCAGTCTCTGTGAACAGTCTTCCTTCTGACCCAGCAGTCTCAGTCTCTGTGAACAGTCTTCCTTCTGACCCTAGCAGTCTCAGTCTCTGTGAACAGTCTTCCTTCTGACCCAGCAGTCTCAGTCTCTGTGAACAGTCTTCCTTCTGACCCAGCAGTCTCAGTCTCTGTGCACAGTCTTCATTCTGACCTAGCAGTCTCAGTCTCTGTGAACAGTCTTCCTTCTGACCCAGCAGTCTCAGTCTCTGTGAACAGTCTTCCTTCTGACCCAACAGTCTCAGTCTCTGTGAACAGTCTTCCTTCTGACCCAGCAGTATCAGTCTCTGTGAACAGTCTTCCTTCTGACCTAGCAGTCTCAGTGTCTTTGAACAGTCTTCCTTCTGACCCAGCAGTCTCAGTCTCTGTGAACAGTCTTCCTTCTGACCCAGCAGTCTCAGTCTTTGTGAACAGTCGTCCTTCTGACCCAACAGTCTCATTCTCTGTGAACAGTCTTGCTTCTGACCCTGCAGTCTCAGTCTCTGTGAACAGTCTTCATTCTGACCTAGCAGTCTCAGTCTCTGTGAACAGTCTTCCTTCTGACCCAGCAGTGTCAGTCTCTGTGAACAGTCTTCATTCTGACCCAGCAGTCTCAGTCTCTGTGCACAGTCTTCATTCTGACCTAGCAGTCTCAGTCTCTGTGAACAGTCTTCCTTCTGACCCAGCAGTCTCAGTCTCTGTGAACAGTCTTCATTCTGACCTAGCAGTCTCAGTCTCTGTGAACAGTCTTCCTTCTGACCCAACAGTCTCAGTCTCTGTGAACAGTCTTCCTTCTGACCCAGCAGTATCAGTCTCTGTGAACAGTCGCCTTCTGACCTAGCAGTCTCAGTCTCTGTGAACAGTATTCTATCTCAACCAGCAGTCTCAGTCTCTGTGAACAGTCTTACATCTGACCCAACAGTCTCAGTCTCTGTGAACAGTCTCCCTTCTGACCCAGCGGTCTCAGTCTCTGTGAACAGTCTTCCTTCTGACGCTGCAGTCTCAGTCTCTGTGAACAGTCTTCCTTCTGACCCAGCAGTCTCAGTGTCTGTGAACAGTCTTCCTTCTGACCCAGCAGTCCCAGTCTCTGTGAAAAGTCTTCATTCTGACCCAGAAGTCTCAGTCTCTGTGAACAGTCGTCCTTCTGACCCAACAATCTCAGTCTCTGTGAACAGTCTTACTTCTGACCCAAAAGTCTCAGTCTCTGTGAACAGTCTCCCTTCTGACCCAGCAGTCTCAGTCTCTGTGAACAGTCTTCCTTCTGACCGCTGCAGTCTCAGTCTCTGTGAACAGTCTTCCTTCTGACCGAGCAGTCTCAGTCTCTTTGAACCGTCTTCCTTCTCACCCAGCAGTCTCAGTCTCTGTCAACAGTCTTCTTTCTGACCCAGCAGTCTCAGTCTCTGTGAATAGTCTTCCTTCTGACCCGCAGTCTTAGTCTCTGTGAACAGTCTTCCTTCTGACCTAGCAGTCTCGGTCTCTTTGAACAGTCTTCCTTCTCACCCAGCAGTCTCTGTCTCTTTCAACAGTCTTCATTCTCACCCAGCAGTCTCAGTCACTGTGAACAGTCTTCCTTCTGACCTAGCAGTCTCAGTGTCTTTGAACAGTCTTCCTTCTGACCCAGCAGTCTCAGTCTCTGTGAACAGTCTTCCTTCTGACCCAGCAGTCTCAGTCTTTGTGAACAGTCGTCCTTCTGACCCAACAGTCTCATTCTCTGTGAACAGTCTTGCTTCTGACCCTGCAGTCTCAGTCTCTGTGAACAGTCTTCATTCTGACCTAGCAGTCTCAGTCTCTGTGAACAGTCTTCCTTCTGACCCAGCAGTGTCAGTCTCTGTGAACAGTCTTCATTCTGACCCAGCAGTCTCAGTCTCTGTGCACAGTCTTCATTCTGACCTAGCAGTCTCAGTCTCTGTGAACAGTCTTCCTTCTGACCCAGCAGTCTCAGTCTCTGTGAACAGTCTTCATTCTGACCTAGCAGTCTCAGTCTCTGTGAACAGTCTTCCTTCTGACCCAACAGTCTCAGTCTCTGTGAACAGTCTTCCTTCTGACCCAGCAGTATCAGTCTCTGTGAACAGTCGCCTTCTGACCTAGCAGTCTCAGTCTCTGTGAACAGTATTCTATCTCAACCAGCAGTCTCAGTCTCTGTGAACAGTCTTACATCTGACCCAACAGTCTCAGTCTCTGTGAACAGTCTCCCTTCTGACCCAGCGGTCTCAGTCTCTGTGAACAGTCTTCCTTCTGACGCTGCAGTCTCAGTCTCTGTGAACAGTCTTCCTTCTGACCCAGCAGTCTCAGTGTCTGTGAACAGTCTTCCTTCTGACCCAGCAGTCCCAGTCTCTGTGAAAAGTCTTCATTCTGACCCAGAAGTCTCAGTCTCTGTGAACAGTCGTCCTTCTGACCCAACAATCTCAGTCTCTGTGAACAGTCTTACTTCTGACCCAAAAGTCTCAGTCTCTGTGAACAGTCTCCCTTCTGACCCAGCAGTCTCAGTCTCTGTGAACAGTCTTCCTTCTGACGCTGCAGTCTCAGTCTCTGTGAACAGTCTTCCTTCTGACCGAGCAGTCTCAGTCTCTGTGAACCGTCTTCCTTCTCACCCAGCAGTCTCAGTCTCTGTCAACAGTCTTCCTTCTGACCCAGCAGTCTCAGTCTCTGTGAATAGTCTTCCTTCTGACCCGCAGTCTCAGTCTCTGTGAACAGTCTTCCTTCTGACCCAGCAGTCTCAGTCTCTGTGAACAGTCTTCCTTCTGACCCAGCAGTCTCTGTCTCTGTCAACAGTCTTCCTTCTGACCCAGCAGTCTCAGTCTCTGTGAACAGTCTTCCTTCTGACCCAGCAGTCTCAGTCTCTGTGAACAGTCTTCCTTCTGACCCAGCAGTCTCAGTCTCTGTGAACAGTCTTCCTTCTGACCCAGCAGTCTCAGTCTCTGTCAACAGTCTTCCTTCTGACCCAGCAGTCTCAGTCTCTGTGAACAGTCTTCCTTCTGACCCAGCAGTCTCAGTCTCTGTGAACAGTCTTCCTTCTGACCTAGCAGTCTCGGTCTCTTTGAACAGTCTTCCTTCTGACCCAGCAGTCTCTGTCTCTGTCAACAGTCTTCCTTCTGACCCAGCAGTCTCAGTCTCTGTGAACAGTCTTCCTTCTGACCCAGCAGTCTCAGTCTCTGTGAACAGTCTTCCTTCTCACCCAGCAGTCTCTGTGAACAGTGTTCCTTCTGACCGAGCAGTCTCAGTCTCTGTGAACCGTCTTCCTTCTCACCAAGCAGTCTCTGTTTCTGTCAACAGTCTTCCTTCTGACCCAGCAGTCTCAGTCTCTGTCAACAGTCTTCCTTTTGACCCAGCAGTCTCAGTCTCTGTGAACAGTCTTCTATCTCAACCAGCAGTCTCAGTCTCTGTGAACAATCTTCCTTTCTGACCCAACAGTCTCAGTCTCTGTGAACAGTCTTCCTTCTTACCCAGCAGTCTCAGTCTCTGTGAACAGTCTTCCTTCTGACCCAGCAGTCTCGGTCTCTGTGAACAGTCTTCCTTCTGACCCAGCAGTCTCAGTCTCTGTGAACAGTCTTCCTTCTGACGCTGCAGTCTCAGTCTCTGTGAACAGTCTTCCTTCTGACCCAGCAGTCTCAGTGTCTGTGAACAGTCTTCCTTCTGACCCAGCAGTCCCAGTCTCTGTGAACAGTCTTCCTTCTGACCCAGCAGTCTCAGTCTTTGTGAACAGTCGTCCTTCTGACCCAACAGTCTCATTCTCTGTGAACAGTCTTGCTTCTGACCCAGCAGTCTCAGTCTCTGTGAACAGTCTTCATTCTGACCTAGCAGTCTCAGTCTCTGTGAACAGTCTTCCTTCTGACCCAGCAGTGTCAGTCTCTGTGAACAGTCTTCATTCTAACCCAGCAGTCTCAGTCTCTGTGCACAGTCTTCATTCTGACCTAGCAGTCTCAGTCTCTGTGAACAGTCTTCCTTCTGACCCAGCAGTCTCAGTCTCTGTGAACAGTCTTCATTCTAACCCAGCAGTCTCAGTCTCTGTGCACAGTCTTCATTCTGACCTAGCAGTCTCAGTCTCTGTGAACAGTCTTCCTTCTGACCCAGCAGTCTCAGTCTCTGTGAACAGTCTTCATTCTGACCTAGCAGTCTCAGTCTCTGTGAACAGTCTTCCTTCTGACCCAGCAGTCTCAGTCTCTGTGAACAGTCTTCCTTCTGACCTAGCAGTCTCAGTGTCTTTGAACAGTCTTCCTTCTGACCCAGCAGTCTCAGTCTCTGTGAACAGTCTTCCTTCTGACCCAGCAGTCTCAGTCTTTGTGAACAGTCGTCCTTCTGACCCAACAGTCTCATTCTCTGTGAACAGTCTTGCTTCTGACCCTGCAGTCTCAGTCTCTGTGAACAGTCTTCATTCTGACCTAGCAGTCTCAGTCTCTGTGAACAGTCTTCCTTCTGACCCAGCAGTGTCAGTCTCTGTGAACAGTCTTCATTCTGACCCAGCAGTCTCAGTCTCTGTGCACAGTCTTCATTCTGACCTAGCAGTCTCAGTCTCTGTGAACAGTCTTCCTTCTGACCCAGCAGTCTCAGTCTCTGTGAACAGTCTTCATTCTGACCTAGCAGTCTCAGTCTCTGTGAACAGTCTTCCTTCTGACCCAACAGTCTCAGTCTCTGTGAACAGTCTTCCTTCTGACCCAGCAGTCTCAGTCTCTGTGAACAGTCTTCCTTCTGACCTAGCAGTCTCAGTCTCTGTGAACAGTCTTCTATCTCAACCAGCAGTCTCAGTCTCTGTGAACAGTCTTCCTTCTGACCCAGCAGTCTCAGTCTCTGTGAACAGTCTCCTTCTGACCCAGCAGGTCTCAGTCTCTGTGAACAGTCTTCCTTCTGACGCTGCAGTCTCAGTCTCTGTGAACAGTCTTCCTTCTGACCCAGCAGTCTCAGTGTCTGTGAACAGTCTTCCTTCTGACCCAGCAGTCTCAGTCTCTGTGAACAGTCTTCCTTCTGACCCAGCAGTCTCAGTCTCTGTGAACAGTCGTCCTTCTGACCCAACAGTCTCAGTCTCTGTGAACAGTCTTCCTTCTGACCCAACAGTCTCAGTCTCTGTGAACAGTCTCCCTTCTGACCCAGCAGTCTCAGTCTCGGTGAACAGTCTTCCTTCTGACGCTGCAGTCTCAGTCTCTGTGAACAGTCTTCCTTCTGACCGAGCAGTCTCAGTCTCTGTGAACCGTCTTCCTTCTCACCCAGCAGTCTCAGTCTCTGTCAACAGTCTTCCTTCTGACCCAGCAGTCTCAGTCTCTGTGAATAGTCTTCCTTCTGACCCGCAGTCTTAGTCTCTGTGAACAGTCTTCCTTCTGACCTAGCAGTCTCGGTCTCTTTGAACAGTCTTCCTTCTCACCCAGCAGTCTCTGTCTCTTTCAACAGTCTTCATTCTCACCCAGCAGTCTCAGTCACTGTGAACAGTCTTCCTTCTTACCCAGCAGTCTCAGTCTCTGTCAACAGTCTTCCTTCTGACCCAGCAGTCTCAGTCTCTGTGAACAGTCTTCCTTCTGACCCAGCAGTTTCAGTCTCTGTCAACAGTCTTCCTTCAGACCCAGCAGTCTCAGTCTCTGTGAACAGTCTTCCTTCTGACCCAGCAGTCTCAGTCTCTGTGAACAGTCTTCCTTCTGACCTAGCAGTCTCGGTCTCTTTGAACAGTCTTCCTTCTGAACCAGCAGTCTCTGTCTCTGTCAACAGTCTTCCTTCTGACCCAGCAGTCTCTGTGAACAGTCTTCCTTCTGACCCAGCAGTCTCAGTCTCTGTGAACAGTCTTCCTTCTCACCCAGCAGTCTCAGTCTCTGTGAACAGTCTTCCTTCTGACCCAGCAGTCTCAGTCTCTGTGAACCGTCTTCCTTCTCACCAAGCAGTCTCTGTCTCTGTCAACAGTCTTCCTTCTGACCCAGCAGTCTCAGTCTCTGTCAACAGTCTTCCTTCTGACCCAGCAGTCTCAGTCTCTGTGAACAGTCTTCTATCTCAACCAGCAGTCTCAGTCTCTGTGAACAGTCTTCCTTCTGACCCAACAGTCTCAGTCTCTGTGAACAGTCTTACTTTTGACCCAACAGTCTCAGTCTCTGTGAACAGTCTCCCTTCTGACCCAGCAGTCTCAGTGTCTGTGAACAGTCTTCCTTCTGACCCAGCAGTCCCAGTCTCTGTGAACAGTCTTCCTTTCTGACCCAACAGTCTCAGACTTTGTGAACAGTCTTCCTTCTGACCCAACAGGCTCTGTCAACAGGCTTCCTTCTAACCCAACAGTCTCATTCTCTGTGAACACTCTTCCTTTTGACCCAGCAGTCTCAGTCTCTGTGAACAGTCTTCCTTCTGACCCAGCAGTCTCAGTCTCTGTGAACAGTCTTCCTTCTGACCCAGCAGTCTCAGTCTCTGTGAACAGTCTATCATTCTGACCCATCAGTCTCAGTCTCTGTGCATCAGTCTTCCTTCTGACCAAACAGTCTCAGTCTCGTGAACAGTCTTCCTTCTAACCCAACAGTCTCATTCTCTGTGAACACTCTTCCTTTTGACCCAGCAGTCTCAGTCTCTGTGAACAGTCTTCATTCTGACCCAGCAGTCTCAGTCTCTGTGCACAGTCTTCCTTCTGACCCAGCAGTCTCAGTCTCAGTGAACAGTTATCATTCTGACCCATCAGTCTCAGTCTCTGTGCATAGTCTTCCTTCTGACCAAACAGTCTCAGTCTCCGTGAACAGTCTTCCTTCTGACCCAGCAGTCTCAGTCTCTGTGAACAGTCTTCCTTCTGACCCAGCAGTCTCAGTCTCTGTGTACAGTCTTCATTCTGACCCAACAGTCTCAGTCTCTGTGAACAGTCTTCCTTCTGACCCAGCAGTCTCAGTCTCTGTGAACAGTCTTCCTTCTGACCTAGCAGTCTCAGTCTCTGTGAACAGTCTTCTATCTCAACCAGCAGTCTCAGTCTCTGTGCACAGTCTTCCTTCTGACCCAGCAGTCTCAGTCTCTGTGAACAGTCTTCCTTCTGACCCAACAGTCTCAGTCTCTGTGAACAGTCTCCCTTCTGACCCAGCAGTCTCAGTCTCTGTGAACAGTCTTCCTTCTGACCCAGCAGTCTCAGTCTCTGTGAACAGTCTTCCTTCTGACCCAGCAGTCTCAGTCTCTGTGAACAGTCTTCCTTCTGACCCAGCAGTCTCAGTCTCTGTGAACAGTCTTCCTTCTGACCCAGCAGTCTCAGTCTCTGTCAACAGTCTTCCTTCAGACCCAGCAGTCTCAGTCTCTGTGAACAGTCTTCCTTCTGACCCAGCAGTCTCAGTCTCTGTGAACAGTCTTCCTTCTGACCTAGCAGTCTCGGTCTCTTTGAACAGTCTTCCTTCTGAACCAGCAGTCTCAGTCTCTGTCAACAGTCTTCCTTCTGACCCAGCAGTCTCTTTGAACAGTCTCCCTTCTGACCCAGCAGTCTCAGTCTCTGTGAACAGTCTTCCTTCTCACCCAGCAGTCTCTGTGAACAGTGTTCCTTCTGACCGAGCAGTCTCAGTCTCTGTGAACCGTCTTCCTTCTCACCAAGCAGTCTCTGTTTCTGTCAACAGTCTTCCTTCTGACCCAGCAGTCTCAGTCTCTGTCAACAGTCTTCCTTTTGACCCAGCAGTCTCAGTCTCTGTGAACAGTCTTCTATCTCAACCAGCAGTCTCAGTCTCTGTGAACAGTCTTCCTTCTGACCCAACAGTCTCAGTCTCTGTGAATAGTCTTACTTTTGACCCAACAGTCTCAGTCTCTGTGAACAGTCTCCCTTCTGACCCAGCAGTCTCAGTGTCTGTGAACAGTCTTCCTTTTGACAAGCAGTCCCAGTCTATGTGAACAGTCTTCCTTTTGACCCAACAGTCTCAGACTTTGTGAACAGTCTTCCTTCTGACCCAACAGGCTCTGTAAACAGGCTGCCTTCTAACCCAACAGTCTCATTCTCTGTGAACACTCTTCCTTTTGACCCAGCAGTCTCAGTCTCTGTGAACAGTCTTCATTCTGACCCAGCAGTCTCAGTCTCTGTGCACAGTCTTCCTTCTGACCCAGCAGTCTCAGTCTCAGTGAACAGTTATCATTCTGACCCATCAGTCTCAGTCTCTGTGCATAGTCTTCCTTCTGACCAAACAGTCTCAGTCTCCGTGAACAGTCTTCCTTCTAACCCAACAGTCTCATTCTCTGTGAACACTCTTCCTTTTGACCCAGCAGTCTCAGTCTCTGTGAACAGTCTTCATTCTGACCCAGCAGTCTCAGTCTCTGTGCACAGTCTTCCTTCTGACCCAGCAGTCTCAGTCTCAGTGAACAGTTATCATTCTGACCTATCAGTCTCAGTCTCTGTGCATAGTCTTCCTTCTGACCAAACAGTCTCAGTCTCCGTGAACAGTCTTCCTTCTGACCCAGCAGTCTCAGTCTCTGTGAACAGTCTTCCTTCTGACCCAGCAGTCTCAGTCTCTGTGAACAGTCTTCCTTCTGACCCAACAGTCTCAGTCTCTGTGAACAGTCTTCCTTCTGACCCAGCAGTCTCAGTCTCTGTGAACAGTCTTCCTTCTGACCTAGCAGTCTCAGTCTCTGTGAACAGTCTTCTATCTCAACCAGCAGTCTCAGTCTCTGTGCACAGTCTTCCTTCTGACCCAGCAGTCTCAGTCTCTGTGAACAGTCTTACTTCTGACCCAACAGTCTCAGTCTCTGTGAACAGTCTCCTTCTGACCCAGCAGTCTCAGTCTCTGTGAACAGTCTTCCTTCTGATGCCGGCAGTCTCAGTCTCTGTGAACAGTCTTCCTTCTGACCCAGCAGTCTCAGTCTCTGTGAACAGTCTTCCTTCTGACCCAGCAGTCTCAGTCTCTGTGAACAGTCTTCCTTCTGACCCAGCAGTCTCAGTCTCTGTGAACAGTCGTCCTTCCGACCCAACAATCACAGTCTCTGTGAACAGTCTTCCTTCTGACCCAGCAGTCTCAGTCTCTGTGAACAGTCTTCCTTCTCACCCAGCAGTCACTGTCTCTGAAAACAGTCTTCCTTCTGACCCAACAGTCTCCGTCTCTGTCAATAGTCTTCTTTTCGACCCAGCAGTCTCAGTCTCTGTGAACAGTCTCCCTTCTGACCCAGCAGTCTCAGTGTCTGTGAACAGTCTTCCTTCTGACAAGCAGTCCCAGTCTCTGTGAACAGTCGTCCTTCTGACCCAACAGTCTCAGTCTCTGTGAACAGTCTTGCTTCTGGCCCAGCAGTCTCAGTCTCTGTCAACAGTCTTCCTTCTGACCCAACAGGCTCTGTCAACAGTATTCCTTCTGACCCAGCAGTCTCAGTCTCTGTGAACAGTCTTCCTTCTGACCCAGCAGTCTCAGTGTCTGTGAACAGTCTTCCTTCTGACCCAGCAGTCCCAGTCTCTGTGAACAGTCTTCCTTCTGACCCAGCAGTCTCAGTCTCTGTGAACAGTCTTCCTTCTGACCCAGCAGTCTCAGTCTCTGTGAACAGTCTTCCTTCTCACCCAGCAGTCTCTGTCTCTGTCAACAGTCTTCCTTCTGACCCAACAGTCTCAGTCTCTGTCAATAGTCTTCCTTTCGACCCAGCAGTCTCAGTCTCTGTGAACAGTCTTCCTTCTGACCCAGCAGTCTCAGTCTCTGTGAACAGTCTTCCTTCTGACCCTAGCAGTCTCAGTCTCTGTGAACAGTCTTCCTTCTGACCCAGCAGTCTCAGTCTCTGTGAACAGTCTTCCTTCTGACCCAGCAGTCTCAGTCTCTGTGAACAGTCTTCCTTCTGACCCAGCAGTCTCAGTCTCTGTGAACAGTCTTCCTTCTGACCCATCAGTCTCAGTCTCTGTGAACAGTCTTCCTTCTGACCCAGCAGTCTCAGTCTCTGTGAACAGTCTTCCTTCTGACGCGGCAGTCTCAGTCTCTGTGAATAGTCTTCCTTCTGACCCAGCAGTCTCAGTGTCTGTGAACAGTCTTCCTTCTGACCCAGCAGTCCCAGTCTCTGTGAACAGTCTTCCTTCTGACCCAGCAGTCTCAGTCTCTGTGAACAGTCGTCCTTCCGACCCAACAATCACAGTCTCTGTGAACAGTCTTCCTTCTGACCCAGCAGTCTCAGTCTCTGTGTACAGTCTTCATTCTGACCCAGCAGTCTCAGTCTCTGTGAACAGTCTTCCTTCTGACCTAGCAGTCTCAGTCTCTGTGAACAGTCTTCTATCTCAACCAGCAGTCTCAGTCTCTGTGCACAGTCTTCCTTCTGACCCAGCAGTCTCAGTCTCTGTGAACAGTCTTACTTCTGACCCAACAGTCTCAGTCTTTGTGAACAGTCTCCCTTCTGACCCAGCAGTCTCAGTCTCTGTGAACAGTCTTCCTTCTGACGCAGGCAGTCTCAGTCTCTGTGAACAGTCTTCCTTCTGACCCAGCAGTCTCAGTCTCTGTGAACAGTCTTCCTTCTGACCCAGCAGTCTCAGTCTCTGTGAACAGTCTTCCTTCTGACCCAGCAGTCTCAGTCTCTGTGAACAGTCGTCCTTCTGACCCAACAATCTCAGTCTCTGTGAACAGTCTTCCTTCTGACCCAGCAGTCTCAGTCTCTGTGAACAGTCTTCCTTCTGACCCAGCAGTCTCAGTCTCTGTGAACAGTCTTCCTTCTGACCCAGCAGTCTCAGTCTCTGTGAACAGTCTTCCTTCTGACCCAGCAGTCTCAGTCTCTGTGAACAGTCTTCCTTCTCACCCAGCAGTCTCAGTCTCTGTCAACAGTCTTCCTTCTGACCCAGCAGTCTCAGTCTCTGTGAACAGTCTTCCTTCTGACCCAGCAGTCTCAGTCTCTGTGAACAGTCTTCCTTCTGACCTAGCAGTCTCGGTCTCTTTGAACAGTCTTCCTTCTCACCCAGCAGTCTCTGTCTCTTTCAACAGTCTTCATTCTCACCCAGCAGTCTCAGTCACTGTGAACAGTCTTCCTTCTTACCCAGCAGTCTCAGTCTCTGTCAACAGTCTTCCTTCTGACCCAGCAGTCTCAGTCTCTGTGAACAGTCTTCCTTCTGACCCAGCAGTTTCAGTCTCTGTCAACAGTCTTCCTTCAGACCCAGCAGTGTCAGTCTCTGTGAACAGTCTTCCTTCTGACCCAGCAGTCTCAGTCTCTGTGAACAGTCTTCCTTCTGACCTAGCAGTCTCGGTCTCTTTGAACAGTCTTCCTTCTGAATCAGCAGTCTCTGTCTCCGTCAACAGTCTTTCTTCTGACCCAGCAGTCTCTTTGAACAGTCTCCCTTCTGACCCAGCAGTCTCAGTCTCTGTGAACAGTCTTCCTTCTCACCCAGCAGTCTCTGTGAACAGTGTTCCTTCTGACCGAGCAGTCTCAGTCTCTGTGAACCGTCTTCCTTCTCACCAAGCAGTCTCTGTCTCTGTCAACAGTCTTCCTTCTGACCCAGCAGTCTCAGTCTCTGTCAACAGTCTTCCTTCTGACCCAGCAGTCTCAGTCTCTGTGAACAGTCTTCTATCTCAACCAGCAGTCTCAGTCTCTGTGAACAGTCTTCCTTTCTGACCCAACAGTCTCAGTCTCTGTGAACAGTCTTCCTTCTGACCCAGCAGTCTCAGTCTCTGTGAACAGTCTTCCTTCTGACCCAGCAGTCTCGGTCTCTGTGAACAGTCTTCCTTCTGACCCAGCAGTCTCAGTCTCTGTGAACAGTCTTCCTTCTGACGCTGCAGTCTCAGTCTCTGTGAACAGTCTTCCTTCTGACCCAGCAGTCTCAGTCTCTGTGAACAGTCTTCCTTCTGACCCAGCAGTCCCAGTCTCTGTGAACAGTCTTCCTTCTGACCCAGCAGTCTCAGTCTCTGTGAACAGTCGTCCTTCCGACCCAACAATCACAGTCTCTGTGAACAGTCTTCCTTCTGACCCAGCAGTCTCAGTCTCTGTGTACAGTCTTCATTCTGACCCAGCAGTCTCAGTCTCTGTGAACAGTCTTCCTTCTGACCTAGCAGTCTCAGTCTCTGTGAACAGTCTTCTATCTCAACCAGCAGTCTCAGTCTCTGTGCACAGTCTTCCTTCTGACCCAGCAGTCTCAGTCTCTGTGAACAGTCTTACTTCTGACCCAACAGTCTCAGTCTTTGTGAACAGTCTCCCTTCTGACCCAGCAGTCTCAGTCTCTGTGAACAGTCTTCCTTCTGACGCGGCAGTCTCAGTCTCTGTGAATAGTCTTCCTTCTGACCCAGCAGTCTCAGTGTCTGTGAACAGTCTTCCTTCTGACCCAGCAGTCCCAGTCTCTGTGAACAGTCTTCCTTCTGACCCAGCAGTCTCAGTCTCTGTGAACAGTCGTCCTTCCGACCCAACAATCACAGTCTCTGTGAACAGTCTTCCTTCTGACCCAGCAGTCTCAGTCTCTGTGAACAGTCTCCCTTCTGACCCAGCAGTCTCAGTCTCTGTGAACAGTCTTCCTTCTGACGCTGCAGTCTCAGTCTCTGTGAACAGTCTTCCTTCTGACCGAGCAGTCTCAGTCTCTGTGAACAGTCTTCCTTCTCACCCAGCAGTCTCAGTCTCTGTCAACAGTCTTCCTTCTGACCCAGCAGTCTCAGTCTCTGTGAACAGTCTTCCTTCTGACCCAGCAGTCTCAGTCTCTGTGAACAGTCTTCCTTCTGACGCTGCAGTCTCAGTCTCTGTGAACAGTCTTCCTTCTGACCCAGCAGTCTCAGTGTCTGTGAACAGTCTTCCTTCTGACCCAGCAGTCCCAGTCTCTGTGAACAGTCTTCCTTCTGACCCAGCAGTCTCAGTCTCTGTGAACAGTCGTCCTTCTGACCCAACAGTCTCAGTCTCTGTGAACAGTCTTGCTTCTGACCCAGCAGTCTCAGTCTCTGTGAACAGTCTTCATTCTGACCTAGCAGTCTCAGTCTCTGTGAACAGTCTTCCTTCTGACCCAGCAGTGTCAGTCTCTGTGAACAGTCTTCATTCTAACCCAGCAGTCTCAGTCTCTGTGCACAGTCTTCATTCTGACCTAGCAGTCTCAGTCTCTGTGAACAGTCTTCCTTCTGACCCAGCAGTCTCAGTCTCTGTGAACAGTCTTCATTCTAACCCAGCAGTCTCAGTCTCTGTGCACAGTCTTCCTTCTGACCCAACAGTTTTTGTGAACAGTCTACCTTCTGACCCAGCAGTCTCAGTCTATGTGAACAGTCTTCCTTTTAACCCAACAGTCTCAGTCTCTGAACAGTCTTCCTTCTGACCCAGCAGTCTCAGTCTCTTTGAACAGTCTTCCTTCTGACCCAGCAGTCTCAGTCTCTGTGAACAGTCATTCTTCTGACCCAACACTCAGTCTCTGTGAACAGTCTTCCTTCTGACCCAGCAGTCTCAGTCTCTGTGAACAGTCTTCCTTCTGACCCAGCAGTCTCTGCCTCTGTCAACAGTCTTCCTTCTGACCCAGCTTTCTCAGTCTCTGTCAACAGGCTTAATTCCAACCCAGCAGTCTCAGTCTCTGTGAACAGTCTTCTTTCTGACCTAGCAGTCTCAGTCTCTGTGAACAGTCTTCTTTCTCAACCAGCAGTCTCAGTCTCTGTGAACAGTCTTCCTTCTGACCCAGCAGTCTCAGTCTCTGTGAACAGTCAACTTTCTGACCCAACAGTCTCAGTCTCTGTGCACAGTCTTCCTTCTGACCCAGCAGTCTCAGTCTCTGTGAACTGTCTTCCTTCTGACCCAGCAGACTTAGTCTATGTGAACAGTCTTCCTTCTGACCAAGCAGTCTCAGTCTCTGTGAACAGTCTTCCTTCTGTCCCAACAGTCTCAGTCTCTGTGATCAGTCTTCCTTCTGACCCAGCAGTCTCAGTCTCTTTGAACAGTCTTCCTTCTGACCCTGCAGTCTCAGTCTCTGTGAACAGTATTCCTTCTGACCCAGCAGTCTCAGTCTCTGTCAACAGTCTTCCTTCTGACCCAGCAGTCTCAGTCTCTGTGAACAGTCTTCCTTCTGACCCAACAGTCTCAGTCTCTGTGAACAGTCTCCCTTTTGACCCAGCAGTCTCAGTCTCTGTGAACAGTCTTCCTTCTGACCCAGCAGTCTCAGTCTCTGTGAACAGTCTTCCTTCTGACCCAGCAGTCTCAGTCTCTGTGAACAGTCTTCCTTCTGACCCAGCAGTCTCAGTCTCTGTGAACAGTCTTCCTTCTCACACAGCAGGATCTGTCAACAGTCTTCCTTCTGACCCATCAGTCTCAGTCTCTGTCAACAGGCTTCCTTCTGACCCAGCAGTCTCAGTCTCTGTGAACAGTCTTCCTTCTCACACAGCAGGATCTGTCAACAGTCTTCCTTCTGACCCTGCAGTCTCAGTCTCTGTGAACAGTCTTCCTTCTGACCCTGCAGTCTCAGTCTCTGTGAACAGTCTTCCTTCTGACCCAGCAGTCTCAGTCTCTGTGAACAGTCTTCCTTCTGACCCAGCAGTCTCAGTCTCTGTGAACAGTCTTCCTTCTGACCCAACAGTCTCAGTCTTTGTGAACAGTCTTCCTTCTGACCCAGCAGTCTCAGTCTCTGTCAACATTCTTCCTTCTGACCCAACAGGCTCTGTCAACAGTCTTCCTTCTGACCCAACAGTCTCAGTCTCTGTGAACATTCTTCCTTTTGACCCAGCAGTATCTGTCTCTGTGAACAGTCTTCCTTCTGACCCAGCAGTCTCAGTCTCTGTGAACAGTCTTCCTTCTAACCTAGCAGTCTCGGTCTCTTTGAACAGTCTTCCTTCTGACCCAGCAGTCTTTGTCTCTGTCAACAGTCTTCCTTCTGACCCAGCAGTCTCTGTGAACAGTCTTCCTTTTGACCTAGCAGTCTCAGTCTCTGTCAACAGTCTTCCTTCTGACCCAGCAGTCTCAGTCTCTGTGTTGGGTCTTACTTCTGACCCAGCAGTCTCAGTCTCTGTGAACAGTCTTCCTTCCGACCCAGCAGTCTCAGTCTCTGTGAACAGTCTTCCTTCTTACCCAACAGTCTCAGTCTCTGTGATCAGTCTTCCTTCTGACTCAACAGTCTCAGTCTTTTTGAACAGTCTTCCTTCTGACCCTGCTGTCTCAGTCTGTGTGAACAGTCTTCCTTCTGACCCAGCAGTCGTAGTCTCAGTCTCTGTCAACAGTCTTCCTTCTCACCCAGCAGTCTCAGTCACTTGAACAGTCTTCCTTCTGACCCAGCAGTCTCAGTCTCTGTGAACAGTCTTCCTTCTCACACAGCAGGATCTGTCAACAGTCTTCCTTCTGACCCTGCAGTCTCAGTCTCTGTGAACAGTCTTCCTTCTGACCCTGCAGTCTCAGTCTCTGTGAACAGTCTTCCTTCTGACCCAGCAGTCTCAGTCTCTGTGAACAGTCTTCCTTCTGACCCAGCAGGCTCAGTCTCTGTGAACAGTCTTCCTTCTGACCCAGCAGGCTCAGTCTCTGTGAACAGTCTTCCTTCTGACCCAGCAGTCTCAGTCTCTGTGAACAGTCTTCCTTCTGACCCAACAGTCTCAGTCTTTGTGAACAGTCTTCCGCCTGACCCAGCAGTCTCAGTCTCTGTCAACAGTCTTCCTTCTGACCCAACAGGCTCTGTCAACAGTCTTCCTTCTGACCCAACAGTCTCAGTCTCTGTGAACATTATTCCCTTTGACCCAGCAGTCTCAGTCTCTGTGAACAGTCTTCCTTCTGACCCAGCAGTCTCAGTCTCTGTGAACAGTCTTCCTTCTGACCCAACAGTCTCAGTCTCTGTGAACATTCTTCCCTTTGACCCAGCAGTCTCAGTCTCTGTGAACAGTCTTCCTTCTGACCCATTAGTCTCAGTCTATGTGAACAGTCTTCCTTCTGACCCAGCAGTCTCAGTCTCTGTGAACAGTCTTCCTTCTGACCCAACAGTCTCAGTCTCTGTGAACAGTCTTCCTTCTGACCCAGCAGTCTCAGTCTCTGTCAGCAGTCTTCCTTCTGACCCAACAGTTTTTGTGAACAGTCTACCTTCTGACCCAGCAGTCTCAGTCTATGTGAACAGTCTTCCTTTTAACCCAACAGTCTCAGTCTCTGAACAGTCTTCCTTCTGACCCAGCAGTCTCAGTCTCTTTGAACAGTCTTCCTTCTGACCCAGCAGTCTCAGTCTCTGTGAACAGTCATTCTTCTGACCCAACACTCAGTCTCTGTGAACAGTCTTCCTTCTGACCCAGCAGTCTCAGTCTCTGTGAACAGTCTTCCTTCTGACCCAGCAGTCTCTGCCTCTGTCAACAGTCTTCCTTCTGACCCAGCTTTCTCAGTCTCTGTCAACAGGCTTAATTCCAACCCAGCAGTCTCAGTCTCTGTGAACAGTCTTCTTTCTGACCTAGCAGTCTCAGTCTCTGTGAACAGTCTTCTTTCTCAACCAGCAGTCTCAGTCTCTGTGAACAGTCTTCCTTCTGACCCAGCAGTCTCAGTCTCTGTGAACAGTCAACTTTCTGACCCAACAGTCTCAGTCTCTGTGCACAGTCTTCCTTCTGACCCAGCAGTCTCAGTCTCTGTGAACTGTCTTCCTTCTGACCCAGCAGACTTAGTCTATGTGAACAGTCTTCCTTCTGACCAAGCAGTCTCAGTCTCTGTGAACAGTCTTCCTTCTGTCCCAACAGTCTCAGTCTCTGTGATCAGTCTTCCTTCTGACCCAGCAGTCTCAGTCTCTTTGAACAGTCTTCCTTCTGACCCTGCAGTCTCAGTCTCTGTGAACAGTATTCCTTCTGACCCAGCAGTCTCAGTCTCTGTCAACAGTCTTCCTTCTGACCCAGCAGTCTCAGTCTCTGTGAACAGTCTTCCTTCTGACCCAACAGTCTCAGTCTCTGTGAACAGTCTCCCTTTTGACCCAGCAGTCTCAGTCTCTGTGAACAGTCTTCCTTCTGACCCAGCAGTCTCAGTCTCTGTGAACAGTCTTCCTTCTGACCCAGCAGTCTCAGTCTCTGTGAACAGTCTTCCTTCTGACCCAGCAGTCTCAGTCTCTGTGAACAGTCTTCCTTCTCACACAGCAGGATCTGTCAACAGTCTTCCTTCTGACCCATCAGTCTCAGTCTCTGTCAACAGGCTTCCTTCTGACCCAGCAGTCTCAGTCTCTGTGAACAGTCTTCCTTCTCACACAGCAGGATCTGTCAACAGTCTTCCTTCTGACCCTGCAGTCTCAGTCTCTGTGAACAGTCTTCCTTCTGACCCTGCAGTCTCAGTCTCTGTGAACAGTCTTCCTTCTGACCCAGCAGTCTCAGTCTCTGTGAACAGTCTTCCTTCTGACCCAGCAGGCTCAGTCTCTGTGAAGAGTCTTGCTTCTGACCCAGCAGTCTCAGTCTCTGTGAACAGTCTTCCTTCTGACCCAACAGTCTCAGTCTTTGTGAACAGTCTTCCTTCTGACCCAGCAGTCTCAGTCTCTGTCAACATTCTTCCTTCTGACCCAACAGGCTCTGTCAACAGTCTTCCTTCTGACCCAACAGTCTCAGTCTCTGTGAACATTCTTCCTTTTGACCCAGCAGTATCTGTCTCTGTGAACAGTCTTCCTTCTGACCCAGCAGTCTCAGTCTCTGTGAACAGTCTTCCTTCTAACCTAGCAGTCTCGGTCTCTTTGAACAGTCTTCCTTCTGAACCAGCAGTCTTTGTCTCTGTCAACAGCTTCCTTCTGACCCAGCAGTCTCTGTGAACAGTCTTCCTTTTGACCTAGCAGTCTCAGTCTCTGTCAACAGTCTTCCTTCTGACCCAGCAGTCTCAGTCTCTGTGTTGGGTCTTACTTCTGACCCAGCAGTCTCAGTCTCTGTGAACAGTCTTCCTTCCGACCCAGCAGTCTCAGTCTCTGTGAACAGTCTTCCTTCTTACCCAACAGTCTCAGTCTCTGTGATCAGTCTTCCTTCTGACTCAACAGTCTCAGTCTTTTTGAACAGTCTTCCTTCTGACCCTGCTGTCTCAGTCTGTGTGAACAGTCTTCCTTCTGACCCAGCAGTCGTAGTCTCAGTCTCTGTCAACAGTCTTCCTTCTCACCCAGCAGTCTCAGTCACTTGAACAGTCTTCCTTCTGACCCAGCAGTCTCAGTCTCTGTGAACAGTCTTCCTTCTCACACAGCAGGATCTGTCAACAGTCTTCCTTCTGACCCTGCAGTCTCAGTCTCTGTGAACAGTCTTCCTTCTGACCCTGCAGTCTCAGTCTCTGTGAACAGTCTTCCTTCTGACCCAGCAGTCTCAGTCTCTGTGAACAGTCTTCCTTCTGACCCAGCAGGCTCAGTCTCTGTGAACAGTCTTCCTTCTGACCCAGCAGGCTCAGTCTCTGTGAACAGTCTTCCTTCTGACCCAGCAGTCTCAGTCTCTGTGAACAGTCTTCCTTCTGACCCAACAGTCTCAGTCTTTGTGAACAGTCTTCCTTCTGACCCAGCAGTCTCAGTCTCTGTCAACAGTCTTCCTTCTGACCCAACAGGCTCTGTCAACAGTCTTCCTTCTGACCCAACAGTCTCAGTCTCTGTGAACATTATTCCCTTTGACCCAGCAGTCTCAGTCTCTGTGAACAGTCTTCCTTCTGACCCAGCAGTCTCAGTCTCTGTGAACAGTCTTCCTTCTGACCCAACAGTCTCAGTCTCTGTGAACATTCTTCCCTTTGACCCAGCAGTCTCAGTCTCTGTGAACAGTCTTCCTTCTGACCCATTAGTCTCAGTCTATGTGAACAGTCTTCCTTCTGACCCAGCAGTCTCAGTCTCTGTGAACAGTCTTCCTTCTGACCCAACAGTCTCAGTCTCTGTGAACAGTCTTCCTTCTGACCCAGCAGTCTCAGTCTCTGTCAGCAGTCTTCCTTCTGACCCAACAGTTTTTGTGAACAGTCTACCTTCTGACCCAGCAGTCTCAGTCTATGTGAACAGTCTTCCTTTTAACCCAACAGTCTCAGTCTCTGAACAGTCTTCCTTCTGACCCAGCAGTCTCAGTCTCTTTGAACAGTCTTCCTTCTGACCCAGCAGTCTCAGTCTCTGTGAACAGTCATTCTTCTGACCCAACACTCAGTCTCTGTGAACAGTCTTCCTTCTGACCCAGCAGTCTCAGTCTCTGTGAACAGTCTTCCTTCTGACCCAGCAGTCTCTGCCTCTGTCAACAGTCTTCCTTCTGACCCAGCTTTCTCAGTCTCTGTCAACAGGCTTAATTCCAACCCAGCAGTCTCAGTCTCTGTGAACAGTCTTCTTTCTGACCTAGCAGTCTCAGTCTCTGTGAACAGTCTTCTTTCTCAACCAGCAGTCTCAGTCTCTGTGAACAGTCTTCCTTCTGACCCAGCAGTCTCAGTCTCTGTGAACAGTCAACTTTCTGACCCAACAGTCTCAGTCTCTGTGCACAGTCTTCCTTCTGACCCAGCAGTCTCAGTCTCTGTGAACTGTCTTCCTTCTGACCCAGCAGACTTAGTCTATGTGAACAGTCTTCCTTCTGACCAAGCAGTCTCAGTCTCTGTGAACAGTCTTCCTTCTGTCCCAACAGTCTCAGTCTCTGTGATCAGTCTTCCTTCTGACCCAGCAGTCTCAGTCTCTTTGAACAGTCTTCCTTCTGACCCTGCAGTCTCAGTCTCTGTGAACAGTATTCCTTCTGACCCAGCAGTCTCAGTCTCTGTCAACAGTCTTCCTTCTGACCCAGCAGTCTCAGTCTCTGTGAACAGTCTTCCTTCTGACCCAACAGTCTCAGTCTCTGTGAACAGTCTCCCTTTTGACCCAGCAGTCTCAGTCTCTGTGAACAGTCTTCCTTCTGACCCAGCAGTCTCAGTCTCTGTGAACAGTCTTCCTTCTGACCCAGCAGTCTCAGTCTCTGTGAACAGTCTTCCTTCTGACCCAGCAGTCTCAGTCTCTGTGAACAGTCTTCCTTCTCACACAGCAGGATCTGTCAACAGTCTTCCTTCTGACCCATCAGTCTCAGTCTCTGTCAACAGGCTTCCTTCTGACCCAGCAGTCTCAGTCTCTGTGAACAGTCTTCCTTCTCACACAGCAGGATCTGTCAACAGTCTTCCTTCTGACCCTGCAGTCTCAGTCTCTGTGAACAGTCTTCCTTCTGACCCTGCAGTCTCAGTCTCTGTGAACAGTCTTCCTTCTGACCCAGCAGTCTCAGTCTCTGTGAACAGTCTTCCTTCTGACCCAGCAGGCTCAGTCTCTGTGAAGAGTCTTGCTTCTGACCCAGCAGTCTCAGTCTCTGTGAACAGTCTTCCTTCTGACCCAACAGTCTCAGTCTTTGTGAACAGTCTTCCTTCTGACCCAGCAGTCTCAGTCTCTGTCAACATTCTTCCTTCTGACCCAACAGGCTCTGTCAACAGTCTTCCTTCTGACCCAACAGTCTCAGTCTCTGTGAACATTCTTCCTTTTGACCCAGCAGTATCTGTCTCTGTGAACAGTCTTCCTTCTGACCCAGCAGTCTCAGTCTCTGTGAACAGTCTTCCTTCTAACCTAGCAGTCTCGGTCTCTTTGAACAGTCTTCCTTCTGAACCAGCAGTCTTTGTCTCTGTCAACAGTCTTCCTTCTGACCCAGCAGTCTCTGTGAACAGTCTTCCTTTTGACCTAGCAGTCTCAGTCTCTGTCAACAGTCTTCCTTCTGACCCAGCAGTCTCAGTCTCTGTGTTGGGTCTTACTTCTGACCCAGCAGTCTCAGTCTCTGTGAACAGTCTTCCTTCCGACCCAGCAGTCTCAGTCTCTGTGAACAGTCTTCCTTCTTACCCAACAGTCTCAGTCTCTGTGATCAGTCTTCCTTCTGACCCAGCAGTCTCAGTCTTTTTGAACAGTCTTCCTTCTGACCCTGCAGTCTCAGTCTGTGTGAACAGTCTTCCTTCTGACCCAGCAGTCGTAGTCTCAGTCTCTGTCAACAGTCTTCCTTCTCACCCAGCAGTCTCAGTCACTTGAACAGTCTTCCTTCTGACCCAGCAGTCTCAGTCTCTGTGAACAGTCTTCCTTCTCACACAGCAGGATCTGTCAACAGTCTTCCTTCTGACCCTGCAGTCTCAGTCTCTGTGAACAGTCTTCCTTCTGACCCTGCAGTCTCAGTCTCTGTGAACAGTCTTCCTTCTGACCCAGCAGTCTCAGTCTCTGTGAACAGTCTTCCTTCTGACCCAGCAGGCTCAGTCTCTGTGAACAGTCTTCCTTCTGACCCAGCAGTCTCAGTCTCTGTGAACAGTCTTCCTTCTGACCCAACAGTCTCAGTCTTTGTGAACAGTCTTCCTTCTGACCCAGCAGTCTCAGTCTCTGTCAACAGTCTTCCTTCTGACCCAACAGGCTCTGTCAACAGTCTTCCTTCTGACCCAACAGTCTCAGTCTCTGTGAACATTCTTCCCTTTGACCCAGCAGTCTCAGTCTCTGTGAACAGTCTTCCTTCTGACCCAGCAGTCTCAGTCTCTGTGAACAGTCTTCCTTCTGACCCAGCAGTCTCAGTCTCTGTGAACAGTCTTCCTTCTGACCCAACAGTCTCAGTCTCTGTGAACAGTCTTCCTTCTGACCCAGCAGTCTCAGTCTCTGTCAGCAGTCTTCCTTCTGACCCAACAGTTTTTGTGAACAGTCTTCCTTCTGATCCAGCAGTCTCAGTCTCTGTGAACAGTCTTCCTTTTAACCCAACAGTCTCAGTCTCTGAACAGTCTTCCTTCTGACCCAGCAGTCTCAGTCTCTGTTAACAGTCTTCCTTCTCACCCAGCATTTTCAGTCTCTGTGAACAGTCTTCCTTCTGACCCAGCAGTCTCAGTCTCTGTGAACAGTCATTCTTCTGACCCAACACTCTCAGTCTCTGTGAACAGTCTTCCTTCTGACCCAGCAGTCTCTGCCTCTGTCAACAGTCTTCCTTCTGACCCACTAGTCTCAGTCTCTGTCAACAGTCTTCCTTTCAACCCAGCAGTCTCAGTCTCTGTGAACAGTCTTCTTTCTGACCTAGCAGTCTCAGTCTCTGTGAACAGTCTTCTTTCTCAACCAGCAGTCTCAGTCTCTGTCAACAGTCTTCCTTCTGACCCAGCAGTCTCAGTCTCTGTGAACAGTCTTCCTTCTGACCCAGCAGTCTCAGTCTCTGTCAACAGTCTTCCTTCCGACCCAGCAGTCTCAGTCTTTGTGAACAGTCTTCCTTCTGACCTAGCAGTCTCGGTCTCTTTGAACAGTCTTCCTTCTCACCCAGCAGTCTCAGTCTCTGTGAACAGTCTTCCTTCTTACCCAACAGTCTCAGTCTCTGTGATCAGTCTTCCTTCTGACCCAGCAGTCTCAGTCTTTTTGAACAGTCTTCCTTCTGACCCTGCAGTCTCAGTCTGTGTGAACAGTCTTCCTTCTGACCCAGCAGTCGTAGTCTCAGTCTCTGTCAACAGTCTTTCTTCTGACCCAGCAGTCTCAGTCTATGTGAACAGTCTTCCTTCTGACCCAGCAGTCTCAGTCTCTGTGAACAGTCTTCCTTCTGACCCTGCAGTCTCAGTCTCTGTGAACAATTTTCCTTCTGACCCAGCAGTCTCTGTCTCTGTGAACAGTCTTCCTTCTGACCCAGCAGTCTCTGTCTCTGTGAACAGTCTTCCTTCTGACCCAGCAGTCTCAGTCTCTGTGAACAGTCTTCCTTCTGACCCAGCAGTCTCAGTCTCTGTGAACAGTCTTCCTTCTGACCCAGCAGTCTCAGTCTCTGTGAACAGTCTTCCTTCAAACACACAGCAGGATCTGTCAACAGTCTTCCTTCTGACCCATCAGTCTCAGTCTCTGTCAACAGGCTTCCTTCTGACCCAGCATTCTCAGTCTCTGTGAACAGTCTTCCTTCTGACCCAGCAGTCTCAGTCTCTGTGAACAGTCTTCCTTCTGACCCAGCAGGCTCAGTCTCTATGAACAGTCTTCCTTCTGACCCAGCAGTCTCAGTCTCTGTGAACAGTCTTCATTCTGACCCAACAGTCTCAGTCTTTGTGAACAGTCTTCCTTCTGACCCAGCAGTCTCAGTCTCTGTCAACAGTCTTCCTTCTGACCCAACAGGCTCTGTCAACAGTCTTCCTTCTGACCCAACAGGCTCTGTCAACAGTCTTCCTTCTGACCAAACAGTCTCAGTCTCTGTGAACATTCTTCCCTTTGACCCAGCAGTCTCAGTCTCTGTGAACAGTCTTCCTTCTGACCCAGCAGTCTCAGTCTCTGTGAACAGTCTTCCTTCTGACCCAACAGTCTCAGTCTCTGTGAACATTCTTCCCTTTGACCCAGCAGTCTCAGTCTCTGTGAACAGTCTTCCTTCTGACCCATCAGTCTCAGTCTCTGTGAACAGTCTTCCTTCTGACCCAGCAGTCTCAGTCTCTGTGAACAGTCTTCCTTCTGACCCAACAGTCTCAGTCTCTGTGAACAGTCTTCCTTCTGACCCAGCAGTCTCAGTCTCTGTCAGCAGTCTTCCTTCTGACCCAACAGTTTTTGTGAACAGTCTACCTTCTGACCCAGCAGTCTCAGTCTTTGTGAACAGTCTTCCTTTTAACCCAACAGTCTCAGTCTCTGAACAGTCTTCCTTCTGACCCAGCAGTCTCAGTCTCTGTTAACAGTCTTCCTTCTCACCCAGCATTCTCAGTCTCTTTGAACAGTCTTCCTTCTGACCCAGCAGTCTCAGTCTCTGTGAACAGTCATTCTTCTGACCCAACACTCAGTCTCTGTGAACAGTCTTCTTTCTCAACCAGCAGTCTCAGTCTCTGTGAACAGTCTTCCTTCTGACCCAGCAGTCTCAGTCTCTGTGAACAGTCATCTTTCTGACCCAACAGTCTCAGTCTCTGTGCACAGTCTTCCTTCTGACCCAGCAGTCTCAGTCTCTGTGAACTGTCTTCCTTCTGACCCAGCAGACTTAGTCTATGTGAACAGTCTTCCTTCTGACCAAGCAGTCTCAGTCTCTGTGAACAGTCTTCCTTCTGACCCAACAGTCTCAGTCTCTGTGATCAGTCTTCCTTCTGACCCAGCAGTCTCAGTCTCTTTGAACAGTCTTCCTTCTGACCCTGCAGTCTCAGTCTCTCTGAACAGTATTCCTTCTGACCCAGCAGTCTCAGTCTCTGTCAACAGTCTTCCTTCTGACCCAGCAGTCTCAGTCTCTGTGAACAGTCTTCCTTCTGACCCAACAGTCTCAGTCTCTGTGAACAGTCTCCCTTTTGACCCAGCAGTCTCAGTCTCTGTGAACAGTCTTCCTTCTGACCCAGCAGTCTCAGTCTCTGTGAACAGTCTTCCTTCTGACCCAGCAGTCTCAGTCTCTGTGAACAGTCTTCCTTCTGACCCAACAGTCTCAGTCTCTGTGAACAGTCTTCCTTCTGACCCAACAGTCTCAGTCTCTGTGAACAGTCTTCCTTCTGACCCAGCAGTCTCAGTCTCTGTGAACAGTCTTCCTTCTCACCCAGCAGTCTCAGTCTCTGTGAACATGGCATGCAATATTCTGTAGGCCTAGTTCAAGGTTCCCTCCATCTTTCAATCTGTCCTCTAATGTGAACTCTACCCCCTGTTGGGTCACTAGACATCCATTCACACCCTGCTGCTGATCACACCCATATGCTGGAGTCACCAGGCTGGAGCACACGGCCCCCCCATCACATTCACAGCCCCTCAAAGGGCTCAGAACTCTAACACTTTGTTTTAACACCCTTTAACCCCAAACACTACCAGCCCCTTCAATAAGTGAAGGATTAAGGGCTGAGGAGCAGCGTAAATGAACATAAAGCTTCACAGTTTCTGTCTGCTCAATGACAACATTACCAAAGTCTTACCAAGATCAACCGGGACAGTTAAACTAGACAGGAAGTTTAAGGACATTTTCGTTTCTAGTTACTCCATTTGGACATGTAGTGCCTAACAAGAGATTGTTTGAGATAAATCCCATGTCTTATAAGAAATACACTCTTTGCGTGTTTCAACAATGTTTAGGGGACAAAACATATCAGCCATAATATTGTGACATATTGTTCAACGTACAATAAACACCATGTCTCAGTCTACTGAGGTCTGTTGTCATCTCACACCATAATAACACTGTGGTCTGTTGTGGTCTCACACCATAATAACACTGAGGTCTGTTGTGGTCTCACACCATAATAACACTGTGGTCTGTTGTGGTCTCACACCATAATAACACTGAGGTCTGTTGTGGTCTCACACCATAAGAACACTGTGGTCTGTTGTGGTCTCACACCATAATAACACTGAGGTCTGTTGTTGTCTCACACCATAAAAACACTGTGGTCTGTTGTGGTCTCACACCATAATAACACTGTGGTCTGTTGTGGTCTCACACCATAATAACACTGTGGTCTGTTGTGGTCTCACACCATAAGAATAACTCTGATAAAAGCCAGTTAGCTGATAAATGCTTCCTCTACAGCTCATATCACCGGCCACAGGAGGGAGGTTGTTTTTCTCTCGGTTCATCTGTGAACGTTTTTCTCCCGGTGATAAACAGACTGTGTTTTCTCCATATTTATATCAGCCAGGAAGCTGCTGCTATCAGGACAAATGAAGAGGAGAGCTGAGTAATGAAGTGAGCTGTGATAGGAAACTACCTGATAACAGTGTCATATAATACATTATATTAGGACTTAACATTCTGCAGGAGGAACACAGAGAGAACACAGACTATTCCTTTGGTGTAGATGATCTCTCCTCTCCTCCACTATGGTTGGACCTGCTGGTTAGGTAGTTAGTATTCAGGCTAGGTAGGTTAGGTAGTTAGTATTCAGGCTAGGTAGGTTAGGTAGTTAGTATTCAGGCTAGGTGGAGCTGGTACAGAGGTCCCATTCCAGGCCAACTACATCGCAGACTTTACATTGCATCTCTCCAATGGTTGCGTGCCACACCATCGACTGTGCAGTTGGGCGTCAGATTGCTATATCATAAGATGCGTTTAGCTGACATGATAAACACCTATCCAGGCAATGTGGCCACTGACATTTGGCAGGCATCTGCATTTTATTCAGTCTGGAACATGGCCATATCCTTATTGGGCTGACTCTCTTCCTGGTCAGCCTGGAACGTGGCCATATCCTTATTGGGCTGACTCTCTCCCTGGTCAGCCTGGAACGTGGCCATATCCTTATTGGGCTGACTCTCCCTGCTCAGCCTGGAACGTGGCCATATCCTTATTGGGCTGACTCTCTCAGTGCCAGGATAGATCAGGACAGAGATGTCCCCTGCTCTAATACTTTTTACATTTTAGTCATTTAGCAGACGCTCTTATCCAGAGCAACTTAAATGTAGTGCATTCATCTTAAGATAGCTAGGTGGGACTACCACATATCACTGTCATAGTAAGTATACTTTTCCTCAATGAAGTAGCTATCAGCAAAGTCAGAGCTAGATTTAAAAAATATATATACAGTGGGGAGAACAAGTATTTGATACACTGCCGATTTTGCAGGTTTTCCTACTTACAAAGCATGTAGAGGTCTGTAATCTTTATCATAGGTACACTTCAACTGTGAGAGACGGAATCTAAAACAAAAATCCAGAAAATCACATTGTATGATTTTTAAGTAATTAATTTGCATTTTATTGCATGATATAAGTATTTGATCACCTACCAACCAGTAAGAATTCCGGCTCTCACAGACCTGTTAGTTTTTCTTTAAGAAGCCCTCCTGTTCTCCACTCATTACCTGTATTAACTGCACCTGTTTGAACTCGTTATCTGTATAAAAGACACCTGTCCACACACTCAATCAAACAGACTCCAACCTCTCCACCATGGCCAAGACCAGAGAGCTGTGTAAGGACATCAGGGATAAAATTGTAGACCTGCACAAGGCTGGGATGGGCTACAGGACAATAGGCAAGCAGCTTGGTGAGAAGGCAACAACTGTTGGCGAAATTATTAGAAAATGGAAGAAGTTCAAGATGACGGTCAATCACCCTCGGTCTGGGGCTCCATGCAAGATCTCACCTCGTGGGGCATCAATTATCATGAGGAAGGTGAGGGATCAGCCCAGAACTACACGGCAGGACCTGGTCAATGACCTGAAGAGAGCTGGGACCACAGTCTCAAAGAAAACCATTAGTAACATCACTACGCCGTCATGGATTAAAATCCTGCAGCACACGCAAGGTCCCCCTGCTCAAGCCAGTGCATGTCCAGGCCCGTCTGAAGTTTGCCAATGACCATCTGGATGATCCAGAGGAGGAATGGGAGAAGGTCATGTGGTCTGATGAGACAAAAATAGAGCTTTTTGGTCTAAACTCCACTCGCCGTGTTTGGAGGAAGAAGAAGGATGAGTACAACCTCAAGAACACCATCCCAACCGTGAAGCATGGAGGTGGAAACATCATTCTTTGGGGATGCTTTTCTGCAAAGGGGACAGGACGACTGCACCGTATTGAGGGGAGGATGGATGGGGCCATGTATCGCGAGATCTTGGCCAACAACCTCCTTCCCTCAGTAAGAGCATTGAAGATGGGTCGTGGCTGGGTCTTCCAGCATGACAACGACCCGAAATACACAGCCAGGGCAACTAAGGAGTGGCTCTGTAAGAAGCATCTCAAGGTCCTGGAGTGGCCTAGCCAGTCTCCAGACCTGAACCCAATAGAACATCTTTGGAGGGAGCTGAAAGTCCGTATTGCCCAGTGACAGCCCCAAAACCTAAAGGATCTGGAGAAGGTCTGTATGGAGGAGTGGGCCAAAATCCCTGCTGCAGTGTGTGCAAACCTGGTCAAGACCTACAGGAAACTTATGATCTCTGTAATTGCAAACAAAGGTTTCTGTACCAAATACTAAGTTCTGCTTTTCTGATGTATCAAATACTTATGTCATGCAATAAAATGCAAATTAATTACTTAAAAATCATACAATGTGATTTTCTGGATTTTTGTTTTAGATTCCGTCTCTCACAGTTGAAGTGTACCTATGATAAAAATTACAGACCTCTACATGCTTTGTAAGTAGGAAAACCTGCAAAATCGGCAGTGTATCAAATACTTGTTCTCCCCACTGTATACAGTATATATTTATTTTGGGGGGGGTTGTGAGGAGGCCGATTATTTAAGATACTCTTTGAAGAAGTAGGGTTTCAGGTGCTTTCAGAAGATGGGCAGGGACTCTGTTGTTCTAGCTTCAGGGGGAAGCTGGTTCCACCATTGGGGTTCAAGGACAGAGAACAGCTTGGACTGGGCTGAGCGGGAGCTGCCCTCCAGTAGGGGTGGGAGGGCCAAGAGACCAGAGGTGGCTGAACGGAGTGCTCGGGTTGGGGTGTAGGGTTTGAGCATAGCCTGAAGTTATGGAGGGGCAGTTCCTCTTGCTGCTCCGTAGGTAAGCACCATGGTCTTGTAGTGTATGCAAGCTTCAACTGAAAGCCAGTGGAGTGTGAGGATGAGCGGGGTGACATGAGAGAACTTGGAAAGGTTGAAAACCAGGCGGACTGCTGCATTCTGGATAAGTTGCAGGGGTTTGATGGCACAAGCGTGGATCCCAGCCAACAGCGAGTTGCAGTAGTCCTAGTGGAATGAAGAAGGAGCTAATGCACTTACCTCACCCCAAAACCCTGAGCCCACTGCCTCACCTCCCAGCCCAGCCTGACCCCCAGCCCAACCTGACCCCCAGCCCAGCCTCACCCCCCAGCCCAGCCTGACCCCCAGCCCAGCCTCACCCCCCAGCCCAGCCTCACCCCCCCAGCCCAGCCTCACCCCCCAGCCCAGCCTGACCCCCCTCACCCCCCAGCCCAGCCTGACCCCCCTCTCCCTCCAGACTCACCCCACACCCCTCACCCCCCAGCCCAGCCTGACCCCCAGCCCAGCCTCACCCCCCTCACCCTCCAGCCCAGCCTCATCCCCCAGCCCAGCCTCACACACAGAGGAAGTATGAATGCCCAGAGAGGCTGTGTGGAAATTAATCATGGTAGTATGAAGCCTGTTGAAGCCTGTCAGAACACCTTCCCTCTACAGTTGTCCAGGTCTCCAGGTCTACTCTACCACGTGATTAGTTAAAACGTTCCTCCTCCCTCTACAGTTGTCCAGGTCTTCAGGTCTACTCTACCACGTGATTAGTTAAAACGTTCCTCCTCCCTCTACAGTTGTCCAGGTCTCCAGGTCTACTCTACCACGTGATTAGTTAAAACGTTCCTCCTCCCTCTACAGTTGTCCAGGTCTCCAGGTCTACTCTACCACGTGATTAGTTAAAACGTTCCTCCTCCCTCTACAGTTGTCCAGGTCTCCAGGTCTACTCTACCACGTGATTAGTTAAAACGTTCCTCCTCCCTCTACAGTTGTCCAGGTCTTCAGGTCTACTCTACCACGTGATTAGTTAAAACGTTCCTCCTCCCTCTACAGTTGTCCAGGTCTCCAGGTCTACTCTACCACGTGATTAGTTAAAACGTTCCTCCTCCCTCTACAGTTGTCCAGGTCTTCAGGTCTACTCTACCACGTGATTAGTTAAAACGTTCCTCCTCCCTCTACAGTTGTCCAGGTCTCCAGGTCTACTCTACCATGTGATTAGTTAAAACGTTCCTCCTCCCTCTACAGTTGTCCAGGTCTCCAGGTCTACTCTACCACGTGATTAGTTAAAACGTTCCTCCTCCCTCTACAGTTGTCCAGGTCTCCAGGTCTACTCTACCACGTGATTAGTTAAAACGTTCCTCCTCCCTCTACAGTTGTCCAGGTCTTCAGGTCTACTCTACCACGTGATTAGTTAAAACGTTCCTCCTCCCTCTACAGTTGTCCAGGTCTCCAGGTCTACTCTACCACGTGATTAGTTAAAACGTTCCTCCTCCCTCTACAGTTGTCCAGGTCTCCAGCTCAACTCTACCACGTGATTAGTTCAAACGTTCCTCCTCCCTCTACAGTTGTCCAGGTCTCCAGGTCTACTCTACTACGTGATTAGTTAACATGTTCCTCCTCCCTCTACAGTTGTCCAGGTCTCCAGCTCTACTCTACCACGTGATTAGTTAACACGTGGGCAATGGTAATTAGCCAACAACAGGTTGCAGCTAGCTAGCTGGTTGCGATGATCCGGCGCTAGGGTCCAGTGATTCCGGCAGAACGTCTGATAAGCTCTGGGTCGATAGCACGCTGTGCAGACTGGCCGACGAATTGTCCAGGCTAGAGCTAGAGCTGGCTGGTGGATAGTGTAGGCCACGGACAATGGTGAAGACGCTAACGGTGACTAATAGCAAGTAGCCATTCAGTTGCAGCTACACTAGTTTCAGCTTAAGATTCTTGATGAAAGTTATAAAGAAATAATAGAATCCTTTCCACGTTGGGTGAGGCGGGTTGCAGGAAAGTATATTTAGTTAAAGAATGAAAAGTAAAAATTGAGAAATATATACAAAATAGACAAAAAAAACAAGAAACGGGATATTTACACTAGGACAATGAATAAAAACGCGACCGCACTGCTACGCCATCTTGGAATAGTTTAAAACACTATAAAGAACAACAGCTGTCTCTAGTACTATGAAGAACAACAGCTGTCTGAAACACTTATGAAGAACAACAACTGTCTCAAACACTATAAAGAACAACAGCTGTCTCAAACACTTTGAAGAACACCAGTTTCTCAAATATTGTAAAGAACAACACCTGTCTCAAACACTGTAAAGAACAACATCTGTTTCAAACACTATTTAGATCATCATCCTTCTCAAACACTTTAAAGAACAACAGTTTCTAAAACACTGTAAAGAACAACAGCTGTATCAATCTCTATAAAGAACAACAGCTGTCTCAAACACTATAAAGAACAACAGCTGTCTCAAACACTATAAAGAACAACAGCTGTCTCAAACACTAAAACGAACATCAGCTGTCTCAAACACTAAAAAGAACAACAGCTGTATCAAACACTATAAAGATCAACAGCTGTCTCAAACACTATAAAGAACAACAGCTGTCTCAAACACTATAAAGAACAACAGCTGTCTCAAACACTCATTAAGAACAACAGCTGTATCAAACTCTATAACGAACAACAGCTGTCTCAATCACTATAAAGAACAACAGCTGTCTCAAACTCTATAAAGAACAACAGCTGTCTCAAACACCATAATGAACATCAGCTGTCTCAAACACTCATTAAGAACAACAGCTGTATCAAACTCTATAAAGAACAACAGCTGTCTCAAACAAAATAATGAACATCAGCTGTCTCAAACACTTTAAAGAACAACAGCAGTCTCAAACACTCATTAAGAACAACAGCTGTCTCAAACACTATAAAGAACAACAGCTGTCTCAAACACTATAAAGACCGACAGCTGTTTCAAACACTGTTAAGAACAAAAGCTGTCTCAAACACTATAAAGAACAACAGCTCTCTTAATCAATCATAAAGATAAACAGCTGTCTCAAACACTATAAAGAACAACAGCTGTCTCAAACACTATAAAGAACAACAGCTGTCTCAAACACCAAAACGAACATCAGCTGTCTCAAACACTATAAAGAACAACAGCTGTCTCAAACACTATAAAGAACAACAGCTGTCTCAAACACTATAAAGACCAACAGCTGTTTCAAACACTGTTAAGAACATCAGCTGTCTCAAAGACTCTATAAAGAACAACAGCTCTCTTAATCAATCATAAAGATAAACAGCTATCTCAAACACTATAAAGAACAACAGCTGTCTCAAACACTATAAAGAACAACAGCTGTCTCAAACACCAAAACGAACATCAGCTGTCTCAAACACTATAAAGAACAACAGCTGTATCAAACACTATAAAGATCAACAGCTGTCTCAAACACTATAAAGAACAACAGCTGTCTCAAACACTATAAAGAACAACAGCTGTCTCAAACACTCATTAAGAACAACAGCTGTCTCAAACACTATAAAGAACAACAGCTCTCTCAATCAATCATAAAGAACAACAGCTGTCTCAAACACCATAAAAAACAACAGCTGTCTCAAACTCTATGAAGAACAACAGCTGTCTCAAACACTATAGAGAACAACAGCTGTCTCTAACACTATAAAGAACAACAGCTGTCTCAAACACTCATTAAGAACAACAGTTGTCTCAAACACTATAGAGAACAACAGTTGTTTCAAACACTATAAAGAACAACAGCTGTTTAAAACACTATAAAGAACTACAGCTGTCTCTAGCACTATGAAGAACAACAGCTGTCTCAAACACTCATGAAGAACATCAGCTTTCTCAAACACTATAAAGAACAACAGCTGTCTCAAACACTTTGAAGAACACCAGTTTCTCAAACACTGTAAAGAACAACACCTTTCTCAAACACTGTAAAGAACAACAGCTGTTTCAAACACTCATAAAGATTAACATCTGTTTCAACCGCTATTTAGAACATCATCCTTCTCAAACACTTTAAAAAACAACAGTTTCTAAAACACTCTAAAGAACAAAAGCTGTATCGAACACCATAAAGAACAACAGCTGTCTCAAACACTATAAAGATAAACAGCTGTCTCAAACACTATAAAGAACAACAGCTGTCTCAAACACTATAAAGAACAACAGCTGTCTCAAACACCAAAACGAACATCAGCTGTCTCAAACACTATAAAGAACACCAGCTGTATCAAACACTATAAAGATCAACAGCTGTCTCAAACACTATAAAGAACAACAGCTGTCTCAAACACTATGAAGAAAAACAGCTGTCTCAAACACTCATTAAGAACAACAGCTGTCTCAAATACTATAAAGAACAACAGCTCTCTCAATCAATCATAAAGAACAACAGCTGTCTCAAACACCATTAAAAACAACAGCTGTCTCAAACTCTATGAAGAACAACAGCTGTCTCAAACACTATAGAGAACAACAGCTGTCTCTAACACTATAAAGAACAACAGCTGTCTCAAACACTCATTAAGAACAACAGTTGTCTCAAACACTATAGAGAACAACAGCTGTTTCAAACACTATAAAGAACAACAGCTGTTTAAAACACTATAAAGAACTACAGCTGTCTCAAACACTATAAAGAACAACAGCTGTCTCAAACACTTTGAAGAACACCAGTTTCTCAAACACTGTAAATAACAACAGCTGTTTATAACACTCATAAAGATTAACATCTGTTTCAAACGCTATTTAGAACATCATCCTTCTCAAACACTTTAAAAAACAACAGTTTCTAAAACACTCTAAAGAACAAAAGCTGTATCGAACTCTATAAAGAAAACAGCTGTCTCAAACACTATAAAGAACAACAGCTGTCTCAAACACCATAATGAACATCAGCTGTCTCAAACACTATAAAGAACATCAGCTGTATCAAACACTATAAAGATCAACAGCTGTCTCAAACACTAAAAAGAACAACAGCTGTCTCAAACACTAAAAAGAACAACTGCTGTCTCAAACACTCATTAAGAACAACAGCTGTCTCAAACACTATTAAGAACAACAGCTGTCTCAAACACTATAGAGAACAACAGCTGTCTCAAACACTGTATAAAGAACAACAGCTGTCTCAAACACTATAAAGAACAACAGCTGTCTCAAACACTATAAAGACCAACAGCTGTTTCAAACACTGTTAAGAACATCAGCTGTCTCAAAGACTCTATAAAGAACAACAGCTCTCTTAATCAATCATAAAGATAAACAGCTATCTCAAACACTATAAAGAACAACAGCTGTCTCAAACACTATAAAGAACAACAGCTGTCTCAAACACCAAAACGAACATCAGCTGTCTCAAACACTATAAAGAACAACAGCTGTATCAAACACTATAAAGATCAACAGCTGTCTCAAACACTATAAAGAACAACAGCTGTCTCAAACACTATAAAGAACAACAGCTGTCTCAAACACTCATTAAGAACAACAGCTGTCTCAAACACTATAAAGAACAACAGCTCTCTCAATCAATCATAAAGAACAACAGCTGTCTCAAACACCATAAAAAACAACAGCTGTCTCAAACTCTATGAAGAACAACAGCTGTCTCAAACACTATAGAGAACAACAGCTGTCTCTAACACTATAAAGAACAACAGCTGTCTCAAACACTCATTAAGAACAACAGTTGTCTCAAACACTATAGAGAACAACAGTTGTTTCAAACACTATAAAGAACAACAGCTGTTTAAAACACTATAAAGAACTACAGCTGTCTCTAGCACTATGAAGAACAACAGCTGTCTCAAACACTCATGAAGAACATCAGCTGTCTCAAACACTATAAAGAACAACAGCTGTCTCAAACACTTTGAAGAACACCAGTTTCTCAAACACTGTAAAGAACAACACCTTTCTCAAACACTGTAAAGAACAACAGCTGTTTCAAACACTCATAAAGATTAACATCTGTTTCAACCGCTATTTAGAACATCATCCTTCTCAAACACTTTAAAAAACAACAGTTTCTAAAACACTCTAAAGAACAAAAGCTGTATCGAACACCATAAAGAACAACAGCTGTCTCAAACACTATAAAGATAAACAGCTGTCTCAAACACTATAAAGAACAACAGCTGTCTCAAACACTATAAAGAACAACAGCTGTCTCAAACACCAAAACGAACATCAGCTGTCTCAAACACTATAAAGAACACCAGCTGTATCAAACACTATAAAGATCAACAGCTGTCTCAAACACTATAAAGAACAACAGCTGTCTCAAACACTATGAAGAAAAACAGCTGTCTCAAACACTCATTAAGAACAACAGCTGTCTCAAATACTATAAAGAACAACAGCTCTCTCAATCAATCATAAAGAACAACAGCTGTCTCAAACACCATTAAAAACAACAGCTGTCTCAAACTCTATGAAGAACAACAGCTGTCTCAAACACTATAGAGAACAACAGCTGTCTCTAACACTATAAAGAACAACAGCTGTCTCAAACACTCATTAAGAACAACAGTTGTCTCAAACACTATAGAGAACAACAGCTGTTTCAAACACTATAAAGAACAACAGCTGTTTAAAACACTATAAAGAACTACAGCTGTCTCTAGCACTATGAAGAACAACAGCTGTCTCAAACACTCATGAAGAACATCAGCTGTCTCAAACACTATAAAGAACAACAGCTGTCTCAAACACTTTGAAGAACACCAGTTTCTCAAACACTGTAAATAACAACAGCTGTTTATAACACTCATAAAGATTAACATCTGTTTCAAACGCTATTTAGAACATCATCCTTCTCAAACACTTTAAAAAACAACAGTTTCTAAAACACTCTAAAGAACAAAAGCTGTATCGAACTCTATAAAGAAAACAGCTGTCTCAAACACTATAAAGAACAACAGCTGTCTCAAACACCATAATGAACATCAGCTGTCTCAAACACTATAAAGAACATCAGCTGTATCAAACACTATAAAGATCAACAGCTGTCTCAAACACTATAAAGAACAACAGCTGTCTCAAACACTAAAAAGAACAACTGCTGTCTCAAACACTCATTAAGAACAACAGCTGTCTCAAACACTATTAAGAACAACAGCTGTCTCAAACACTATAGAGAACAACAGCTGTCTCAAACACTGTATAAAGAACAACAGCTGTCTCAAACACTATAGAGAACAACAGCTCTCTTCATCAATCATAAAGATAAACAGCTGTCTCAAACACTATAAAGAACAACAGCTGTCTCAAACACTATAAAGAACAACAGCTGTCTCAAACACTATAAAGAACAACAGCTGTCTCAAACACTCATTAAGAACAACAGCTGTCTCATACACTATAAAGAACAACAGCTCTCTCAATCAATCATAAAGAACCACAGCTGTCTCAAACACCATAAAAAACAACAGCTGTCTCAAACTCTATAAAGAACAACAGCTGTCTCAAACACTATAGAGAACAAAAGCTGTCTCTAACAATATAAAGAACAACAGCTGTCTCAAACACTCATTAAGAACAACAGTTGTCTCAAACACTATAGAGAACAACAGCTGTTTCAAACACTATAAAGAACAACAGCTGTTTAAAACACTATAAAGAACTACAGCTGTCTCTAGCACTATGAAGAACAACAGCTGTCTCAAACACTCATGAAGAACAACAGCTGTCTCAAACACTATAAAGAACAACAGCTGTTTCAAACACTCATAAAGAACAACATCTGTTTCAAACGCTATTTAGAACATCATCCTTCTCAAACACTTAAAGAACAACAGTTTCTAAAACACTGTAAAGAACAAAAGCTGTATCAAACACTCTAAAGAACAACAGCTGTTTCAAACACTCATAAAGAACAACATCTGTTTCAAACGCTATTTAGAACATCATCCTTCTCAAACACTTTAAAGAACAACAGTTTCTAAAACACTGTAAAGAACAAAAGCTGTATCAAACTCTATAAAGAACAACAGCTGTCTCAAATACTATAAAGAACAACAGCTGTCTCAAACACTATAAAGAACAACAGCTGTCTCAAACACCATAACGAACATCAGCTGTCTCAAACACTATAAAGAACAACAGCTGTATCAAACACTATAAAGATCAACAGCTGTCTCAAACACTATAAAGAACAACAGCTGTCTCAAACACTATAAAGAACAACAGCTGTCTCAAACACTCATTAAGAACAACAGCTGTCTCAAACACTATAAAGAACAACAGCTGTCTCAAACACTAAAGAGAACAACAGCTGTCTCAAATAGGATATAAAGAACAACAGCTATCTCAAACAATATAAAGAACAACAGCTCTCTTAATCAATCATAAAGATAAACAGCTGTCTCAAACACTATAAAGAACAACAGCTGTCTCAAACACTATAAAGAACAACAGCTGTCTCAAACACTATAAAGATCAACAGCTGCCTCAAACACCATAACGAACATCAGCTGTCTCAAACACTATAAAGAACAACAGCTTTCTCAAA
Organism: Coregonus ussuriensis; assembly: GCA_031479575.1. Lineage (NCBI taxonomy): Eukaryota > Metazoa > Chordata > Actinopteri > Salmoniformes > Salmonidae > Coregonus > Coregonus ussuriensis. The sequence continues at coordinate 90,780,193 of CM062489.1, read as the reverse complement.
CACCATAACGAATAACAGCTGTCTCAAACACTCATTAAGAACAACAGCTGTTTCAAACACTATAAAGAACAACAGCTATTTAAAACAATATAAAGAACAACAGCTGTCTCTAGTACTATGAAGAACAACAGCTGTCTCAAACACTCATGAAGAACAACAGCTGTCTCAAACACTATAAAGAACAACAGCTGTCTCAAACACTTTGAAGAACACCAGTTTCTCAAACACTGTAAAGAACAACACCTGTCTCAAACACAGTAAAGAACAACAGCTGTCTCAAACACCATAAAAAACAACAGCTGTCTCAAACTCTATAAAGAACAACAGCTGTCTCAAACACTATATAAAGAACAACAGCTGTCTCAAACACTATAAAGAACAACAGCTCTCTTAATCAATCATAAAGATAAACAGCTGCCTCAAACACTATAAAGAACAACAGCTGTCTCAAACACCATAAAAAACAACAGCTGTCTCAAACTCTACAAAGAACAACAGCTGTCTCAAACACTATAGAGAACAACAGCTGTCTCTAACACTATAAAGAACAACAGCTGTCTCAAACACTCATTAAGAACAACAGTTGTTTTAAACACTATAGAGAACAACACCTGTCTCAAACACATTAAAGAACAACAGCTGTTTCAAACACTCATAAAGAACAACATCTGTTTCAAACACTATTTAGAACATCATCCTTCTCAAAGACTTTAAAGAACAACAGTTTCTAAAACACTGTAAAGAACAACAGCTGTCTCAAACACTATAAAGAACAACAGCTGTCTCAAACACTATAAAGAACAACAGCTGTCTCAAACACTCATTAGGAACAACAGCTGTCTCAAACACTATAAAGAACAACAGTTCTCTCAATCAATCATGAAGAACAACAGCTGTCTCAAACACCATAAAAAACAACAGCTGTCTCAAACTCTACAAAGAACAACAGCTGTCTCAAACACTATAGAGAACAACAGCTGTCTCTAACACTATAAAGAACAACAGCTGTCTCAAACACTCATTAAGAACAACAGTTGTTTTAAACACTATAGAGAACAACACCTGTCTCAAACACATTAAAGAACAACAGCTGTTTCAAACACTCATAAAGAACAACATCTGTTTCAAACACTATTTAGAACATCATCCTTCTCAAAGACTTTAAAGAACAACAGTTTCTAAAACACTGTAAAGAACAACAGCTGTATCAAACTCTATAAAGAACAACAGCTGTCTCAAACACTATAAAGAACAACAGTTGTCTCAAACACTATAAAGAACAACAGCTGTCTCAAACACCATAACGAACATCAACTGTCTCAAACACTATGAAGAACAACAGCTGTATCAAACACTATGAAGATCAACAGCTGTCTCAAACACTATAAAGAACAACAGCTGTCTCAAACACTATAAAGAAAAACAGCTGTCTCAAACACTCATTAAGAACAACAGCTGTCTCAAACACTATAAAGAACAACAGCTGTCTCAAACACTATAGAGAACAACACCTGTCTCAAACACTATATAAAGAACAACAGCTGTCTCAAACACTATAAAGAACAACAGCTGTCTCAAACACTATAAAGAACAACAGCTGTCTCAATCACTATAAAGAACAACAGCTGTCTCAAACACTAATTAAGAACAACAGCTGTCTCAAACACTATAAAGAAAAACAGCTGTCTCAAACACTCATTAAGAACAACAGCTGTCTCAAACACTATAAAGAACAACAGCTGTCTCAAACACTATAGAGAACAACACCTGTCTCAAACACTATATAAAGAACAACAGCTGTCTCAAACACTATAAAGAACAACAGCTGTCTCAAACACTATAAAGAACAACAGCTGGCTCAAACACTAATTAAGAACAACAGCTGTCTCAAACACTATAGAGAACAACAGCTGTCTCAAGAACTATAAAGAACAACATCTGTCTTCAACACTATAAAGAACAACAGCTGTCTCAAACACTATAAAGAACAACAGCTGTCTCAAACACTATAAAGAACAACAGCTGTCTCAAACACTCATGAAGAACAACAGATGTCTCAAACACTTGCAATGTATCTTAGACATTGTAAGGTTAGACAGTATAGTGTTAGACAGTATAGGGTTAGATCAGGGGTGTCAAACGTCCGGCCCGCGGGCCGGATCAGGCCCGCAAACGGGTTTAATCTGGCCCGCGAGATGATTATAAAATAAATGAATTAAAAAATACAAATAAAAAAATTAAAGTATAAAAATGCGCTTCAGCTTTTTAATAAAATAAACTGCTGTTCCAATTGCGTCCACTGGATGGCGCAATAGCAATTGTGTTAAGCAAGCAAACTGTTTATACCAGGACAGAGCAAGTAGGTCAAGCACTTGCAGCCAATGAGCTACTTTGTTTTGCCCGCGATATTTATTACGGCTTCTACTTTTAACATTATGTGCTTTGGCACCCTCATTGCCCCAATATGTCTCTGTCAAAAAAGAGAAAAGTGGAGTGCAGAGTGTTCCAAGAAAAATGGTCATCCTATTTATTCACGGAATTGAATGGGAAAGCTGTATGTTTGGTGTGTTCAGAGCATGTTGCAGTGCTGAAAGAATATAACCTTCATCGCCACTATGTGAGTCTTCATGCCAACAAATATGACAACTTTCAAGGACAGCAGAGATTAGAGAAGGTGAATGAACTGTTGGCGGGTCTGAAGAAACAGCAGTCTGTGTTTACTCACAGCCGAGACATCAGTGACGCTGCAGTGAAAGCTAGCTACCTCATTGCTAATGAAATCGCAGTGGCTTCAAAACCATTTAGTGAGGGTGAATTTGTAAAAACATGCATGATGAAGGCAGCGGAGATTGTGTGCCCTGAAAAGCGGCAGGCTTTTGCAAATATCAGCCTGACAAGAAACACAGTTGCAGACTCAGTGGATTTGGACAGCCAGTTGAAGCAAAAAGTAAAGTCATTTATTGCGTTTTCGGTTGCAATTGATGAAAGCACGGACATTACAGATGTTGCACAACTGGCCATTTTCATCCGCGGAGTTGATGACACATTGACCGTCACCGAGGAGTTCGTGGAGCTGGTGCCGATGACAGATACAACGACAGCAGCTGATATTTTTACCGCACTCGTGGACTGGTCCCGCGCTGTCAGCCTGGCTACAGATGGTGCACCCTCAATGATCGGGAAAAAAGCAGGCGTTGTGACAAAGTTCAGAGAGAAAGTGCAATCTGCAAATGGAGGAAGTGATTTTTTGACTTTTCACTGTATTTTGCACCAGGAGGCTTTGTGTTGCAAGTCATTAAAGATGGATAACGTCATGAAGGTGGTCATCCAAACTGTTAATTTCAACCGATCCAGAAGCCTGAATCACCGTCAGTTTGACAGCCTTCTCAGAGAGAAAGACCACATCTATGGCCTGCCATACCACACTGAGGTAAGATGGTTAAGCCGAGGTGCTGTGCTGAGGCGTTTCTTTGATTTACGAGAAGAAATTGAACAGTTCATGGAAGAAAAGGGCAAACCAGTGTTAGAATTTCATTCCGCAGAATGGATGCAGGACCTTGCATTTATGGTGGATGTTACAGAGCACCTGAATAACTTGAACAAACAGCTGCAAGGGCGCAACAAAGTTGTCACGCAGTATTATGACAGCATACGTTCTTTCAAGTTGAAGCTGTCATTGTGGGAGACGCAACTTGCCGGTGGTGATGCAGCTCACTTCCCCTGTCTGAAAAATGTGTGCGCGACCCAACATGTGGCAGACATGAAGCGGTTCAAAGATAAAATAACGGGACTGTTACGGGAGTTTGAGCAAGGCTTTCAGATTTATGTTTATATGTTTTTATGTTGATGTGCTATTGTTTTTAATTGATTTTATTTTATTTGTATATTTAACCTATTCTTGACTCTGTGGTTCTTGCACTTGTTTGGGGAAAAGGATTTCATTATTTTTATCTACATTTCTGCCTGAGAAATGACACCCTGATATAGTTCTGTGATCTGTGATATACTTATGTGAATCACTGAGGCATTGTGTGTTAGTGTGTTCTTTGTCCTCAGAACTTTCAAATAACTTGAGGTGTTTTATGATTAATAGTGATGTTGTGCTTTTGGACACTGTCCTCAGGCTCCAGCTTTATGTTTATATGTTTTTATGTTGATGTGCTATTGTTTTTAATTGATTTTATTTTATTTGTATATTTAACCTATTCTTGACTCTGTGGTTCTTGCACTTGTTTGGGGAACAGGATTTCATTATTTTTTATCTACATTTCTGCCTGAGAAATTACACCCTGATATAGTTCTGTGATCTGTGAAACAGTTCTGTTAATCACTGAGGCATTGTGTGTTTGTGTGTTCTTTGTCCTCAGAACTTTCAAATAACTTGAGGTGTTTTATGATTAATAGTGATGTTGTGCTTTTGGACACTGTCCTCAGGCTCCAGCTTTATGTTTATATGTTTTTATGTTGATGTGCTATTGTTTTTAATTGAATTTATATTATTTTTATATTTAACCTATTCTTGACTCTGTGGTTCTTGCACTTGTTTGGGGAACAGGATTTCATTATTTTTATCTACATTTCTGCCTGAGAAATGACACCCTGATATAGTTCTGTGATCTGTGAAACAGTTCTGTTAATCACTGAGGCATTGTGTGTTTGTGTGTTCTTTTTCTTTAGAATTTTCAAATAAACTTGACGTGTTTTATGATTAATAGTGATGTTGTGCTTGTACTATTTTGGACACACTGTCCTCAAGCTCCAGCTTTATGTTGTATGTTGATCGTATTAAAACAAAGAAAACAATCTGAAGTTGTTGTTTTTAAGTTATATATACCATGATTTTTCCGGTCCGGCCCACTTGGGAATAGATTTTCCTCCATGTGGCCCCTGAGCTAAAATGAGTTTGACACCCCTGGATTAGACAGTATAGTGTTATACAGTATAGGGTTAGACAGTATAGAGTTGGACAGTATAGAGTTAGACAGTATAGAGTTAGACAGTATAGGGTTAGACAGTGTAGGGTTAGACAGTATAGTGTTAGACAGTATAGGGTTAGACAGTATAGGGTTAGACAGTATAGGGTTAGACAGTGTAGGGTTAGACAGTATAGTGTTAGACAGTATATGGTTAGACAGTATAGAGTTAGACAGTATAGAGTTAGACAGTATAGGGTTAGACAGTATAGGGTTAGACAGTATAGTGTTAGACAGTATAGAGTTAGACAGTATAGGGTTAGACAGTGTAGGGTTAGACAGTATAGGGTTAGACAGTATAGAGTTAGACAGTATAGGGTTAGACAGTATAGGGTTAGACAGTATAGTGTTAGACAGTATAGAGTTAGACAGTATAGAGTTGGACAGTATAGAGTTAGACAGTATAGAGTTAGACAGTACAGAGTTAGACAGTATAGAGTTAGACAGTATAGAGTTAGACAGTATAGAGTTAGACAGTATAGAGTTAGACAGTATAGTGTTAGACAGTATAGAGTTAGACAGTATAGAGTTGGACAGTACAGAGTTAGACAGTATATGGTTAGACAGTATAGGGTTAGACAGTATAGGGTTAGACAGTATAGGGTTAGAGAGTATAGAGTTAGACAGTATAGAGTTAGATAGTATAGTGTTAGACAGTATAGAGTTAGACAGTATAGAGTTGGACAGTACAGAGTTAGACAGTATAGAGTTAGACAGTATATGGTTAGACAGTATAGAGTTAGACAGTATAGGGTTAGACAGTATAGAGTTAGACAGTATAGAGTTAGACAGTATAGAGTTAGACAGTATAGGGTTAGACAGTATAGAGTTAGACAGTACAGAGTTAGACAGTATAGAGTTAGAGAGTATAGGGTTAGACATTATAGGGTTAGAAAGTATAGGGTTAGACAGTATATGGTTAGACAGTATAGAGTTAGACAGTATAGAGTTAGACAGTATAGGGTTAGAGAGTATAGGGTTAGACATTATAGGGTTAGACAGTATAGGGTTAGACAGTATAGTGTTAGACAGTATAGGGTTAGACAGTATAGGGTTAGACAGTATAGGGTTAGACAGTGTAGGGTTAGACAGTATAGTGTTAGACAGTATATGGTTAGACAGTATAGAGTTAGACAGTATAGGGTTAGACAGTATAGGGTTAGACAGTATAGTGTTAGACAGTATAGAGTTAGACAGTATAGGGTTAGACAGTGTAGGGTTAGACAGTATAGGGTTAGACAGTATAGAGTTAGACAGTATAGGGTTAGACAGTATAGGGTTAGACAGTATAGTGTTAGACAGTATAGAGTTAGACAGTATAGAGTTGGACAGTATAGAGTTAGACAGTATAGAGTTAGACAGTACAGAGTTAGACAGTATAGAGTTAGACAGTATAGAGTTAGACAGTATAGAGTTAGACAGTATAGAGTTAGACAGTATAGTGTTAGACAGTATAGAGTTAGACAGTATAGAGTTGGACAGTACAGAGTTAGACAGTATAGAGTTAGACAGTATATGGTTAGACAGTATAGGGTTAGACAGTATAGGGTTAGACAGTATAGAGTTAGACAGTATAGAGTTAGACAGTATAGAGTTAGATAGTATAGTGTTAGACAGTATAGAGTTAGACAGTATAGAGTTGGACAGTACAGAGTTAGACAGTATAGAGTTAGACAGTATATGGTTAGACAGTATAGAGTTAGACAGTATAGGGTTAGACAGTATAGAGTTAGACAGTATAGAGTTAGACAGTATAGAGTTAGACAGTATAGGGTTAGACAGTATAGAGTTAGACAGTACAGAGTTAGACAGTATAGAGTTAGAGAGTATAGGGTTAGACATTATAGGGTTAGACAGTATAGGGTTAGACAGTATATGGTTAGACAGCATAGAGTTAGACAGTATAGAGTTAGACAGTATAGGGTTAGAGAGTATAGGGTTAGACAGTATAGAGTTAGACAGTATAGAGTTAGACAGTATAGAGTTAGACAGTATAGGGTTAGACAGTATAGAGTTAGACAGTACAGAGTTAGACAGTATAGAGTTAGAGAGTATAGGGTTAGACATTATAGGGTTAGACAGTATAGGGTTAGACAGTATATGGTTAGACAGCATAGAGTTAGACAGTATAGAGTTAGACAGTATAGGGTTAGAGAGTATAGGGTTAGACATTATAGGGTTAGACAGTATAGGGTTAGACAGTATAGGGTTAGACAGTATAGGGTTACACAGGGAAGATTGAGTGTAATTTCCTAAGGTGAGAAGATCTCTGGCTGAACCAAGTACATAAACAGTTTTCTGTTAGCCCTAAATGGTGTCAAGTTCCTTAACTGATAAGTGAGGAAGGGGAGAGCAAGAGAGAGACAGAAGAGAGACAGATGTACTTCTGACCAGATAACAACTCCAGTCTCAGCAGAGACAGAGAGAGAGACAGAGGTTCTTCTGACCAGATAACAACTCCAGTCTAAGCAGAGACAGAGAGAGAGACAGAGGTTCTTCTGACCAGATAACAACTCCAGTCTCAGCAGAGACAGAGAGAGAGACAGAGGTTCTTCTGACCAGATAACAACTCCAGTCTAAGCAGAGACAGAGAGAGAGACAGAGGTTCTTCTGACCAGATAACAACTCCAGTCTCAGCAGAGACAGAGAGAGAGACAGAGGCAGGTGGCATCTAGATGGAGGCCTGGAGGCCCACTGTGGCTTCACCACTAAACAGACAGCATTACAACATCATGGAGTCAATCTAAATCAGGCAACCAAGATTGGAACAAGCCACCATCATTAGCTACGTCTTTCCTGCTTCACTTCTTTTTAAGACATTTATATTTATTTTACTTACAGCAATGCAGGGAAATAAAAAGCCCTCCTCCTTATTCAAGTCGACATAAGGCAAAAATAAATACAAACTTAAAATTATTTCATTTCAATGGCTATTCCTGGGAAATCCACCCCCCCCCCGATGAAGCTAATTTGAAACAGTGGAGTCGTTTGTAGTGGAGACCCACTCTCAGTAGTGAATAATACTTTATTACACTAAACCCTACACCCTCTGTGTAATGATGTAATAAAACCGTTTATTAATCCGTTTAGATTGACCATCTGTATGATCTTGGCTCATTAATGTTTAACCTTCAGCTCCTCTGACCTACTTTAATTAGACACTAATACCCATCATCATCACCCTGTAAGAAACTGGCCGTGACCAAACCAATGGACTCCAGCTATGCTGCTAATTCCTGACGCAATTAGCTTTTCATGTTGAGAGATTTAGCTGATTATCTGCACAATTTCACACCGTTTTTTATGCAGTTCTGCTGTTACAGAATATCTGGTTCATTCCGCCGTTACAGAATATCTGGTTCAAATCACTTTTCAATAGCAGAGGCTGAATAGCCCGTAAGCGAGATTATTCATATTGTTGCCATGTGCCATTGTGTAAATGCAATGCTAAGTTACTGTGCCTAAACCTTATTTCTGACAGAGTAAATGTTCTCACTACCAGAGACTCCACATCTCCACAATAACAACACCACAGAGAAAGGATCTATTCAATCCGTATCGAGGAAATTCAGCACTAAAGCCTAATTAAATTATAAAGGTGTTGTTCCCACGTTGGCAGGGACGGCATTCACGGTAAACACTGCATATGTTGATTCAATCAGAAATTTGAATAGAGCCTGAAGTCGCCATTAGATGTTAATACAGGACAACAGACATGATAACAGTAACAGTGTTGTCCTGGTGCTGACTCAGACCAGAATAAGACTCCATTAGATGTTAATACAGGACAACAGACATGAGAACAGTAACAGTGTTTTCCTGGTGCTGACTCAGACCAGAATAAGACTCCATTAGATGTTAATACAGGACAACAGACATGAGAACAGTAACAGTGTTGTCCTGGTGCTAACTCAGACCAGAATACAACTCCATTAGATGTTAATACAGGACAACAGACATGAGAACAGTAACAGTGTTGTCCTGGTGCTGACTCAGACCAGAATAAGACTCCATTAGATGTTAATACAGGACAACAGACATGAGAACAGTAACAGTGTTGTCCTGGTGCTGACTCAGACCAGAATAAGACTCCATTAGATGTTAATACAGGACAACAGACATGATAACAGTAACAGTGTTTTCCTGGTGCTGACTCAGACCAGAATAAGACTCCATTAGATGTTAATACAGGACAACAGACATGAGAACAGTAACAGTGTTGTCCTGGTGCTGACTCAGACCAGAATAAGACTCCATTAGATGTTAATACAGGACAACAGACATGAGAACAGTAACAGTGTTGTCCTGGTGCTGACTCAGACCAGAATAAGACTCCATTAAATGTTAATACAGGACAACAGACATGAGAACAGTAACAGTGTTGTCCTGGTGCTAACTCAGACCAGAATAAGACTCCATTAGATGTTAATACAGGACAACAGACATGAGAACAGTAACAGTGTTGTCCTGGTGCTGACTCAGACCAGAGTAAGACTGGCTGAGGGTCTGGAGATCACAGTCCATGATGACAACATACAGTAAATTACCCAGATCTGGCTTTACATAGATGCCTTTGCAGTAAATGTAATCATATTTCTATTAGTGTGTGAATCTACCATTGTCACGAACGTTGAGAGACGGGTCAGACCAAGGTGCAGCGTGGTATGCGAACATGTTTATTAAACTCAATAAACTTAAACAAAACAAGAAACACCGTAACTTGAAGTCCTCAAGCTATACACATACAAGCCTAAACACGGAACACAAACAAGATCCCACAATCCAGGCAGGAGAACTGGCTGCCTAAGTATGATCCCCAATCAGAGACAACAAGCGACAGCTGCCTCTGATTGGGAATCACACCCGGCCAAACGTAGAAATAGAAACCTAGATCTAAACATAGATCTACAACAACATCGAACTAAACATGCACACCCTGACCAAACTAACTAGAGTTCTATAGGTCAGGGCGTGACAACCATGCTGGCAGCACCTTACAGATACTATCTGTGTGGTCCAACTGGTCACCGAACACAGTGATTATTCACATTCCTATAAACAGCAATTAGATGTACAGTATGTATTATAGCAGCCATCGCACCATAATACCTCCCTCTCACCCACTGTGGATCCAAGTATGCGTTCCAACAGGTATATCTCACTGGTCATCCCCAAAGCCAACACCTCCTTTGGCTGCCATTCCTTCCAGTTCTCTGCTGCAAATGACTTGAACGAACTGCAAAAATCTCTGAAGCTGGAGACACTTATCTCCCTCACTAACTTTAAGCATCAGTTGTCAGAGCAGCTTACCGATCACTGCACCTGTACACAGCCCATCTGTAATTAGCCCACCCAACTACCTCATCCCCCTATTGTTATTTACATTGTTATTTATTTTTGCTCATTTGCACCCCAGTATCTCTATTTGCACATCATCTTCTGCACATCTATCACTCCAGTGTTAATACTAATTTGTAATTATTTTGCACTATGGCCTATTTATTGCCTTACCTCCATAACTTACTACATTTGCACACACTGTATATAGATTTTCTATTGTGTTATTGACTGTACGTTTTGTTTATTCCATATGTAACTCTGTGTTGTTGTTGTTTTTATCGCACTGCTTTGCTTTATCTTGGCCAGGTCGCAGTTGTAAATGAGAACTTGTTCTCAACTGGCTTACCTGGTTAAATAAAGGTTAAATAAAAATAAATACAATAAAAAGTTCCTCTTTAGGTAAAGATTACTGAGCTTTCTAAAAAGTGTTTCTAGTCAAAGGATGGACTTGACTGAGATCAGTTATCCAGGTCAAGAATGGAGGATTGGAGAAGAGATCAGCCTAGCTTTCTAGGCACTGAATAATTTAAATCACCACTTATTCTGCAGAGCACCGCCTTATAAACAAATGTATACCTATATACTAACTTTATAACTACTCTATAAACAAACGTTTTCCACTTATCCATCAGAGAAGTGTTTTGGAGTTCTCTCTCTCTGTGTGTGGTGGCCCCTGGTGAGAACAGATGATGTGTCTATTGAGCTGCTCTGATGAAGGTTCTGAACAGCTTCAACACATCACACCCCTGGAAGACAGCCTTTACTACCAACACAATTACAACCACACTTTCAACTACTGACGCGGCTTCAGATGGCTAATCTTATCAAATCCCCACCAGGCCCATCAAATTATCATATTTATTAATCAAGTAAGAACAAAGTTAATGGTTTAATCGGAAGAAAATGTTTAGTTAGGGGAAATGCAAAAGCAAGAGGGAAAAAACAATTTCTTACTAAAAGTAATCATAGCTCTATGTTTAGATTATTAAAAAAGAGAAGGGTGTTCTGTTGTTGGTGATTTGCTGGACTGGATCATATGAACATATTTCAGCATCATCATATGAACATATTTCAGCATCATCATATGAATATATTTCAGCATCATCATATGAACATATTTCAGCATCATCATATGAACATATTTCAGCATCATCATATGAACATATTTCAGCATCATCATATGAACATATTTCAGCATCATCATATGAACATATTTCAGCATCATCATATGAACATATTTCAGCATCATCATATGAACATATTTCAGCATCATCATATGAATATATTTCAGTATCATCATATGAATATATATCAGTATCATCATATGAACATATTTCAGCATCATCATATGAACATATTTCAGCATCATCATATGAATATATTTCAGTATCATCATATGAACATATTTCAGCATCATCATATGAACATGTTTCAGCATCATCATATGAATATATTTCAGCATCATCATATGAACATATTTCAGCATCATCATATTAATATATTTCAGCATTATCATATGAATATATTTCAGTATCATCATATGAATATATTTCAGTATCATCATATGGATATATTTCAGTATCATCATATGAACATATTTCAGTATCATCATATGAATATATTTCAGTATCATTATATGAATATATTTCAGTATCATCATATTAACATATTTCAGTATCATCATATGAATATATTTCAGTATCATCATATTAATATATTTCAGTATCATCATATGAATATATTTCAGTATCATCATATTAATATATTTTAGAATCAACAGATTATGTTTATTTGGACCATCCCACTGACGTAAGAGAGATCTCATTCCCAAAATATTTTCTTTAAACCAGATGATTTGCACAATAATTGCTGTATACATGCTTTATAATATGCTATATTTGCTGTAATAATTGCTATATAAATGCTATGGCTGTCACAGATACAGTACACACACACACAAACACATCTCTTCTGAAAGTGTTTTTCAGCAGTATAAGAGGTCGTATTCTAATGAAGAGGGAAGAGCTTTCTCATACTGTATATGAGGCCATAGTGGAGAGCTTAGCATTACTTCCACTGATTTCCAATGCAAATATTAGCAGTCAAGTTCAGTGTGTGGCTCCAGATTATGGTTTATCCTCCTCACACACCCACCAATTCGTTACACTCTGAAACGTTCTGCTTATCAGCCTTACGCAACAATCAACTTCTCACATCCCCAATCCCTCACAGACTTCAAGGGGAGGATCATCAACACTCAAATGCAGGCTGATTCACCCAAACTCCAGACCCTATGTTTCCTACTCATCTCAATACGTATGTCTAAATCCTTAAATTAAACATCTTAATTGCTGTAAGGCTTACTATCAAACTGGGACTAACAAAGCCACTTTGCCTCCCTCCCCCTGTCCTAATAACATATTACATACTACTGTTGAAGTCATTACATGTTGTCTTTCAAACAGAGGAACAATGAGCCCTGTGTCTCCCTGCCATCCCTCTGAGAGTAATAACCCCTAAGAACCAGAACAGATGATTTAGATCAACAATAGTTAATGAACCAAGGAGATCATTCTATTAAAACCTGTCTGTCTATGGATGGGAGTATTAATCCAGTTTCCCTCTAGTGTTCCATATTCCAAACTATTAGAGACGTTGTGCCCATGCAGTCCTACTGTCTCTTCGTAGTGTAGTATAGAGTATTGTAGCGTGGTATAGTGTAGCGTAATATAGTGTAGTATAGAGTATTGTAGTGTGATATAGTGTATTGTAGTATAGTGTAGTATAGAGTATTGTAGTGTGATGTAGTGTAGTGTAGTATAGAGTGTTTTAGTGTGGTATAGTGTAGTATAGAGTATTGTAGTGTGGTATAGTGTAGTGTAGTATAGATTATTGTAGTGTGGTATAGTGTAGTGTAGTATATAGTATTGTAGTGTGGTATAGTGTGGTGTAGTATAGAGTATTGTAGTGTGATATAGTGTAGTGTAGTATATAGTATTGTAGTGTGGTATAGTGTAGTGTAGTATATAGTATTGTAGTGTGGTATAGTGTAGTGTAGTGTAGAGTATTGTAGTGTGGTATAGTGTAGTGTGGTGTACAGTATTGTAGTGTGGTATAGTTGTCAAGGTGACGTGTATGCGGGAAACGAAGTCAAACGCAGGACACCGAACTACTGGCAGAACGTACTTTACTTAACGCAGTAAAGAAAGTACAAAACAAACCTCCAAACAGGGAGGAACAAATAACGCATACAACCAGCACTGCCGACCTAATGGAAACAATAACCAATGAGAGACAGGGGTTTATAAAGGGAATACAATATAACATAATGGGAAACAGGTGCAAACAATCAGGACAAACTAGACAAACACCGAAACATAGATCGGTGGCAGCTAGTACTCCGGGGACGACGAACGCCGAAGCCTGCCCGAGCAAGGAGGAGGGGCAGCCTCGGCTGATTCCGTGACAGTACCCCCCCCCCCCCCCCCCCCCCCTTGACGCGCGGCTCCAGCCGTGCGCCGACCCCGGCCTCGGGGACGGCCAGGAGGATGCGGAGCAGGGCGAGTCAGATGACTCCGGTGGAAGTCCCTCAACATGGAGGGATCTAGGATATCCCTCCTAGGGACCCAGCACCGTTCCTCCGGACCGTACCCCTCCCACTCCACAAGGTACTGCAGGCCCCCATCCGACACCTCGAATCCAAGATGGAACGGACTGAGTACGCCGGAGCCCCCTCGATGTCCAACGGGGGTGGAGGAGCCTCTCGTATCTCATTCTCCTGGAGTGGACCAGCCCCCACCGGCCCGGTGAGAGACACATGGAACGAGGGGTTAATGCGGTAATTAATGGGCAGTTGTAACCTATAGCATACCTCGTTCAATCTCCTCAGGACTTTAAATGGCCCCACAAACCGCCGACCCAGCTTCCGGAAGGGCAGGCGAAGGGGCAGGTTTCGGGTCGAGAGCCAGACCCGATCTCCCGGTGCATACACCGGAGCATCACTGCGGTGGCGATCAGCGCTCGCCTTTTGCCGCCTGATAGCCTGCTGCAGATGGACATGCGCAGCGTTCCAGGTTTCTTCCAAGCGCCAAAACCACTCGTCCACCGCAGGGGCTTCGATCTGGCTCTGATGCCAAGGTGCCAGGACCAGCTAAAAACCTAGCACACATTGGAAAGGCGTAAGGTTAGTGGAGGAGTGGCGGTGTGAGTTTTGGGCTATCTACATTTACATTTACATTTACGTCATTTAGCAGACGCTCTTATCCAGAGCGACTTACAAGTTGGTGCATTCACCCTTTAGCCAGTGGGATAACCACTTTGCAATTTTTATTTTTTTTTTTATTTTTTTATTTTTTTAGGGAGGGATTACTTTATCCTATCCCAGGTATTCCTTAAAGAGGTGGGGTTTCAAATGTCTCCGGAAGGTGGTGAGTGACTCCGCTGTCCTGGCGTCGTGAGGGAGCTTGTTCCACCATTGGGGTGCCAGAGCAGCGAACAGTTTTGACTGGGCTGAGCGGGAACTATGCTTCCGCAGAGGAAGGGGAGCCAGCAGGCCAGAGGTGGATGAACGCAATGCCCTCGTTTGGGTGTAGGGACTGATCAGAGCCTGAAGGTACAGAGGTGCCATTCCCCTCACAGCTCCATAGGCAAGCACCATGGTCTTGTAACAGATGCGAGCTTCAACTGGAAGCCAGTGGAGTGTGCGGAGGAGCAGGGGTGACGTGAGAGAACTTGGGAAGGTTGAACACCAGACGGGCTGCGGCATTCTGGATGAGTTGTAGGGGTTTAATGGCACAGGCAGGGAGCCCAGCCAACAGCGAGTTGCAGTAATCCAGACGGGAGATGACAAGTGCCTGGATTAGGACCTGTGCCGCTTCCTGTGTAAGGCCGGGTCGTACTCTCCGAATGTTGTAGAGCATGAACCTGCAGGATCGGCTCACCGCCTTGATGTTAGCGGAGAACGACAGGGTGTTGTCCAGGGTCACGCCAAGGCTCTTCGCACTCTGGGAGGAGGACACAACGGAGTTGTCAACCGTGATGGCGAGATCATGGAACGGGCAGTCCTTCCCCGGGAGGAAGAGCAGCTCCGTCTTGCCAAGGTTCAGCTTGAGGTGGTGATCCGTCATCCATACTGATATGTCTGCCAGACATGCAGAGATGCGATTCGCCACCTGGTTGTCAGAAGGGGGAAAGGAGAAGATTAGTTGTGTATCGTCAGCGTAGCAATGATAGGAGAGGCCATGTGAGGATATGACAGAGCCAAGTGACTTGGTGTATAGGGAGAATAGGAGAGGGCCTAGAACTGAGCCCTGGGGGACACCAGTGGTGAGAGCACGTGGTGCGGAGACAGCTTCTCACCACGCCACTTGGTAGGAGCGACCGGTCAGGTAGGACGCAATCCAGGAGTGAGCCGCGCCGGAGATGCCCAGCTCGGAGAGGGTGGAGAGGAGGATCTGATGGTTCACAGTATCAAAGGCAGCAGACAGGTCTAGAAGGACAAGAGCAGAGGAGAGAGAGTTAGCTTTAGCAGTGCGGAGAGTCTCCGTGACACAGAGAAGAGCAGTCTCAGTTGAATGACCAGTCCTGAAACCTGACTGGTTTGGATCAAGAAGGTCATTCTGAGAGAGATAGCAAGAGAGTTGGCTAAAGACGGCACGCTCAATAGTTTTGGAAAGAAAAGAAAGAAGGGATACTGGTCTGTAGTTGTTGACATCAGTGGGATCGAGTGTTGGTTTTTTGAGAAGGGGTGCAACTCTCGCTCTCTTGAAGACGGAAGGGACATAGCCAGCGGTCAAGGATGAGTTGATCAGCGAGGTGAGGTAGGGGAGAAGGTCACCGGAGATGGTCTGGAGAAGAGAGGAGGGGATGGGGTCAAGCGGGCAGGTTGTTGGGCGGCCTGCAGTCACAAGTCACAAGATTTTATCTGGAGAGAGAGGGGAGAAAGAAGTCAAAGCATAGGGTAGGGCAGTGTGAGCAGGACCAGCAGTGTCATTAGACTTAACAAACGAAGATCGGATGTCGTCAACCTTCTTTTCAAAGTGGTTGACGAAGTCATCCACAGAGAGAGGGGAGGGGGGGGGGGGAGGATTCAGCAGGGAGGAGAACGTGGCAGAGAGCTTCCTAGGGTTAGAGGCAGATGCTTGGAATTTAGAGTGGTAGAAAGTGGCCTTAGCAGCAGAAACAGATGAAGAAAATGTAGAGAGGAGGGAGTGAAAAGATGCCAGGTCGGCAGGGAGTTTAGTTTTCTTCCATTTCCGCTCCGCTGCCCGGAGCTCTGTTCTGTGAGCTCGCAATGAGTCATCAAGCCACGGAGCTGGAGGGGAGGACCGAGCCGGCCGGGAGGATAGGGGACACAGAGAGTCAAAGGATGCAGAAAGGGAGGAGAGGAGGGTTGAGAAGGCAGAATCAGGAGATTGGAGGGAGAAGGATTGAGCAGAGGGAAGAGATGATAGGATGGAAGAGGAGAGAGTAGTGGGAGAGAGAGAGCGAAGGTTGCGGCGGCGCATTACCATCTGTGTAGGGGCAGAGTGAGTAGTGTTGGAGGAGAGCGAGAGAGAAAAGGATACAAAGTAGTGGTCGGAGACATGGAGGGGAGTTGCAGTGAGATTAGCAGAAGAGCAGCATCTAGTAAAGATGAGGTCAAGCGTATTGCCTGCCTTGTGAGTAGGGGGGGACGGTGAGAGGGTGAGGTCAAAAGAGGAGAGGAGTGGAAAGAAGGAGGCAGAGAGAAATGAGTCAAATGTAGATGTAGGGAGGTTGAAATCCCCCAAAACTGTGAGGGGTGAGCCATCCTCAGGAAAGGAACTTATCAAGGCGTCAAGCTCATTGATGAACTCTCCAAGGGAACCTGGAGGGCGATAGATGACAAGGATATTAAGCTTAAATGGGCTAGTGACTGCGACAGCATGGAATTCAAATGAGGAGATAGACAGATGGGTTAGGGGAAAAATTGAGAATGTCCACTTGGGAGAGATGAGGATTCCTGTGCCACCACCCCTCTGACCAGATGCTCTCGGGGTATGCGAGAACACAAGACGAGGAGAGAGCAGTAGGAGTAGCAGTGTTTTCAGTGGTAATCCATGTTTCCGTCAGCGCCAGGAAGTCGAGGGACTGGAGGGTAGCATAGGCTGGGATGAAGTCAGCCTTGTTGGCAGCAGAACGGCAGTTCCAGAGGCTGCCTGAGACCTGGAACTCCAGGTGTGTGGTGCGTGCAGGGACCACCAGGTTAGAGAGGCAGCAGCCACGCGGTGTGAGGCGTTTGTGTAGCCTGTGTGGAGACGAGAGAACAGGGATAGGCAGAGGCATAGTTGACAGGCTGCAGCAGATGGCTACAATAATGCAGAGGAGATCGGAATAAAATGAACTAAACATCTGGGAAAGGAGAGAGCCACAACTCCCAAATATAAATCTCCCAACTTCCACCTCAGAAACTATCTCTGCCCAGGGAATATATCCTGACCACTCCTCCTGCCGGTCCTGGCAATAGGACCTCAGAAACCTACCCACATCCTAGTTCACTCTCTCCACCTGCCCGTTACTCTCGGGGTGAAAACCTGAGGTAAGGCTAATCGAGACCCCCAGACGTTCCATAAACGCCCTCCAGACTCTAGAGGTGAACTGGGGACCCCGATCAGACACTATATCCTCAGGTACCCCGTAGTGCCGGAAAACATGTGTGAACAGGGCATCAGCAGTTTGTAGGGCAGTAGGGAGACATGGCATAGGAATGAGACGGCAGGCCTTCGAAAACCGATCCACAACGACCAAGATCGCCGTGTTCCCCTGGGAGGGGGGAAGGTCCGTGACAAAATCCACCGATAGGTGAGACCACGGCCGTTGTGGAACGGGTAGGGGTTGTAACTTCCCTCTGGGCAGGTGTCTAGGTGCCTTACACTGGGCGCACACCGAGCAGGAGGAAACATAAACCCTCACGTCCTTAGCTAAAGTGGGCCACCAGTACTTCCCACTAAGGCAGTGCACTGTCCGACCAATACCAGGATGACCAAAAGAGGGTGACATGTGAGCCCAATATATCAATCGATCGCGAAACCTCGAGCGGCACGTACCTCCGACCCTCTGGACACTGTGGGGGAGTAGGATCGCTACGTAACGCCCGCTCGATGTCCGCATCAACCTCCCACACCACCAGTGCCACCAGACAAGACTCCGGGAGTATGGGAGTGGGCTCAATGGACCTCTCCTCTGTGTCATATAGTCGGGACAGGGCGTCTGCCTTAGCGTTCTGTGACCCTGGTCTATAGGTGAGCTTAAATACAAATCGGGAGAGAAACATAGACCACCTTGCCTGGGAGAACATACATTTCTCCGCCTTCGCATACAGGTCATGCTCTAACAGTCTACCAAGCACTCGACGCACCAGGGACACATGCTCGGCTCGTGTAGCGGAGTATATTAGAATGTCATCAATATACACCACTACACCCTGTCCATGCAAGTCCGGGAAAATCTCGTCCACAAATGATTGGAAGACTGAAGGAGCATTCATTAAAACGTATGGCATGACGAGGTACTCATAGTGACCCGAGGTGGTACTGAATGCTGTCTTCCACTCATCTCCCTCCCTAATGCACACCAGGTTGTACGCGCTCCAGAGATCGAATTTTGTGAAGAATCGCGCCCCGTGTAATGACTCCGTCATACTAGCAATCAGAGGGAGAGGATAGCTGTATTTGATTGTGATCTGATTGAGACCACAGTAATCAATACACGGGCGTAAACCCCCATCCTTCTTCTTCACAAAAAAGAAACTCGAGGACGCAGGGGAAGTGGACGGCCGTATGTATCCCTGTCAAAGAGATTCGGTGACATATGTCTCCATAGCCGCCGTCTCCTCCTGAGACAGAGGATACACATGACTACGCGGAAGCGCAGCGCCTGCTTGGAGGTCTATCGCACAATCCCCCTGTCGATGAGGTGGTAATTGAGTCGCCTTCTTTTTACAGAAGGCGAGTGCCAAATCGGCATACTCAGGTGGAATGTGCATGGTGGGAACTTGGTTCGGGCTTTCCACCGTCGTTGCCCCTACGGAAACATCTACACACCGCCCGAAACACTGATCAGACCATCCCTTGAGAGCCCTCTGTTGCCATGAAATGTTGGGGTCATGAGATGTTAACCAGGGAAGCCCCAACACCACGGGAAACGCAGGAGAATCAATCACGTAGACGTAATATCTCCTCATGACCCTCCTGCGTTATCATCCTGAGCGGCGATGTGACTTCCCTAATCAATCCTGACCCCAAAGGGCGGCTATCTAGGGCATGGATGGGGAAGGGCACATCAACAGGTACAATAGGAATCCCTAACTTATAGGTGAATTGGCGATCGATAAAATTCCCAGCTGCGCCTGAATCTACTAGCGCCTTATGCTGGGAGTGAGGAGAAACCTCGGGAAACTTTAATACACATATGCGCAACAGAGAGCTCTGGGTGAGTTGGGTGCCTACTCACCTGGAATGACTCATCAGTGCGCTGCCTACCGCCTCGATTCCTAGGAGA
This sequence comes from Coregonus ussuriensis, assembly GCA_031479575.1. NCBI lineage: Eukaryota > Metazoa > Chordata > Actinopteri > Salmoniformes > Salmonidae > Coregonus > Coregonus ussuriensis. The sequence goes on along the minus strand of CM062489.1, from coordinate 90,760,361 downwards.
CCCTCCCCAGCACCGACCAGCAGTTTGTCCTCTGCGGCCACAGTTGGTGCAGGGGACGGCCTCCCTCCTGGTCTCTCTCCTGGTCTCCCAAGCACCAGGACCTCCGAGCTCTACAGGGGTCGTCTCGGAAGTGCTGGGGGATGGTATGGACGGCCCTGAATCTGGACATCCGCGGGTAGCCAACAGGGTATCCAGGTGAATTGACATGTCCACCAGTTGGTCTAAGCTGAGGTTGGTGTCCCTGCAGGCCAATTCCCGACGCACGTCCTCCCTCAGGCTGCATCTATAGTGGTCAATGAGGGGCCTCTCATTCCATCCCGCGTTGGCAGCCAGCGTCTGGAAGTCCAGCGCGAACTCCTGTGCGCTCCTCCTCCCCTGTCTAATGTGGAATAGACGCTCACCCGCCGCTTTACCCTCTGGTGGATGATCGAATACTGCCCTGAAGCGGCGGGTGAACTCTGCATAGTTGACAGTAGCGGCGTCTATTCCCCCCCACTCGGCATTGGCCCACTCCAGCGCCTTGCCGGACAGACAGGAGATGAGGGCGGACATCCTCTCGTATCCCGAGGGCACTGGGTGGATGGTTGCTAGGTAGAGTTCAACCTGGAGCAGGAAACCCTGACACCCGGCTGCTGTGCCATCATAAGCCCTCGGGAGCGTGAGCTGAATCCCACTGGACCCCGGAGGTGAAGCGATGGGCATCGCCGATGGTGGTGGTATCGTTGGAGAAGGCGTAGGCAGAACCTCTCTTTCCCATCGCCCAATAGTGCTCACCACCATTTCTATGGCGGTGCCGAGAGCCTGGATCATGGCCGCTTGGTGTTCGACACGTTCCTCCATTGATCCAGCTGGCACCGCCGCTCCTGCTGACTCCATGAGTGGTGTGTGATTCTGTCAAGGTGACGTGTATGCGGGAAACAAAGTAAAGCGCAAGACACCGAACTACTGGCAGAACGTACTTTACTTACCACAGTAAAGAAAGTACAAAACAAACCTCCAAACAGGGAGGAACAAATAACGCATACAACCAGCACTGCCGACCTAACGGAAAACAATCACACACAATAACCAATGAGAGACAGGGGTTTATTAAGGAAATACAATATAACATAATGGGAAACAGGTGCAAACAATCAAGACAAACTAGACAAACACCGAAACATAGATCGGTGGCAGCTAGTACTCCGGGGACGACGAACGCCGAAGCCTGCCCGAGCAAGGAGGAGGGGCAGCCTCGGCTGATTCTGTGACAATAGTGTAGTGTAGTATTTTGTAGTATAGTGTAGTGCCATACAGAATTGTGTAGTATAGTGTAGCATAGCACAGTATATTGTAGTATAGTGTAGCATAGTGTAGTACAATGCAGTATAGTGTAGTGTAGTATAGTGTAGTGTCATACAGTATAGTGTAGCACAGTGTAGTGTGGTATAGTTTAGTGAAATGCAGTATAGTGTAGTACAGTGTAGTGTATTATAGTGTAGTGTAATGCAGTATAGTGCAGTATGGTGTA